>CM062294.1:966038-1324458 GCA_031216915.1 Pictodentalium vernedei | reverse complement strand
TATAGTGAGAAACCACGTCTATTTCATCACATCATTCCTGTATAGTGTGTAACCACGTCTATTTCATCACTTCATTCCAGTATAGTGTGAAACCACGTCTATTTCATCACTTCGTTCCTGTATAGTGTGAAACCACGTCTATTTCATCACTTTACTCCTGTTTTGTGTGAAACCACGTCTATTTCATCATTTCATTTCTCTACAGTGTGAAACTTCGTCTATTTCATCACTTCATTCCTGTGTAGTGTGAAACCACGTCTATTTCATCATTTCATTCCTCTATAGTGTAAAACCACATCTATTCCATCACTTCATTCCTGTATAGTGGGAAACCACGTCTGTTTCATCATTTCATTCCTCTATAGTGTGAAACCTCGTCTATTTCATCACTTCATTCCTGTATAGTGTGAAAACACGTCTATTTCATCATTTCATTTCTCTATAGTGTGAAACTTCGTCTATTTCATCACTTCATTCCTGTATAGTGTGAAACCACGTCTATTTCATCACTTCATTCCTCTATAGTGTGAAACCTCTTCTATTTCATCACTTCATTCCTGTATAGTGTGAAACAACGTATATTTTATCACATCATTCCTGTATAGTGTGAACCACGTCTATTTCATCACTTCATTCCTGTATAGTATGAAACCACGTCTATTTCATCACTTCATTCCTGTACAGTGTGAAACCACGTCTATTTCAAAACATCATTCCTGTATAGTGTGAACCACATATATTTCATCACTTCATTCCTGTATAGTTTGAAACCACATCTATTTCATCCATCATTCCTGTATAGTGTGAAACCACGTATATTGCATCACTTCATTCCTGTGTAGTGTGAAACCACATATATTTCATCACTTCATTCCTGTATAGTGTGAAACCACGTCCATTTCATCACATCATTCCTGTATAGTGTAAACCCACGTCTATTTCATCACTTCATTCCTCTATAGTGTGAAACCACGTATATTTCATCACTTCATTCCTGTATAGTGTGAAACCACATATATTTCATCACTTCATTCCTGTATAGTGTGAAAACGCGTCTATTTCATCAGTTCATTCATGTATAGTGTAAAATCACGTCTTTTTCATCACTTCATTCCTGCATAGTGTGAAAACAATTCTATTTCATCACTTCATTCCTGTATAGTGTGAAAGCCCATCTATTTCATTACTTCATTCATGTATAGTTTGAAACCACGTCTATTTCATCACTTCATTCCTGTATAGTTTGAAACCACGTCTATTTCATCACTTCATTCATGTTTAGTTTGAAACACATCTATTTCATCACTTCATTCCTGTAAAGTGTAAAACCACGTCTATTTCATTACATCATTCCTGTAAAATGTGAAAACAAGTCTATTTCATCACATCATTCCTGTATAGTGTAAAACCACGTGTATTTCATCACTTAATTCCTGTATAGTATGAAACCACGTGTATTTCATCACTTAATTCCTATATAGCATGAAACCACGTCTATTTCATCACTTCATTCATGTTTAGTTTGAAACCACGTCTATTTCATCACTTCATTCCTGTATAGTGTGAAACGACGTCTATTTCATCACTTCATTCATGTTTAGTTTGAAATCACGTCTATTTCATCACATCATTCGTGTATAATGTGAAAACACGTCTATTTCATCACTTCATTCCTGTATAGTGTGAAAACACATATATTTCATCACTTCATTCCTGTATAGTGTGAAACCACGTCTATTTCATCACATCATTCCTGTATAGTGTGAAACCACGTCTATTTTATCACTTCATTCCTCTATAGTGTGAAACCACGTATATTTCATCACTTCATTCCTGTATAGTGTGAAACACATATATTTCATCACTTCATTCCTGTATAGTGTGAAACCACGTCTATTTCATCACTTCTTTCATGTATAGTGTAAAATCAGGTCTATTTCATCACTTCATTCCTGTATAGTGTGAACCCACGTCTATTTCATCACTTCATTCCTGTATAGTGTGAAACCCCGTCTATTTCATCACTTCATTCATGTATAGTTTGAAAGCACGTCTATTTTATCACTTCATTCCTGTATAGTTTGAAACCACGTCTATTTCATCACTTCATTCATGTTTAGTTTGAAACCACTTCTATTTCATCACTTCATTCCTGTATAGTGTGAAACCACGTCTATTTCATCACATCGTTCCTGTATAGTGTGAAACCACGTCTATTTCATCTCTTCATTCCTGTATAGTGTGAAACCTCGTATATTTCATCACTTCATTCCTGTATAGTATGAAACCACGTCCATTTCATCACTTCATTCATGTTTAGATTGAAACCACGTCTATTTCATCACATCATTCCTCTACAGTGTGAAAGCACGTCAATTTCATTACTTCATTCCTCTATAGTGTGAAACCTCGTCTATTTCATCACTTCGTTCCTGTATAGTGTGAAACCACGACTATTTCATCACATCATTCCTGTATAGTATGAAACCACGTCCATTTCATCACTTCATTCCTGTATAGTGTGAAACCATGTCTATTTCATCACTTCATTCCTGTATAGTGGGATACCACGTCTATTTCATCATTTCACTCCTCTATAGTGTAAAACCTCGTCTATTTCATCACTTCATTCCTGTATAGTTTAAAACCACGTCTATTTTATCACTTCATTCCTGTATAGTGTGAAACCACGTCCTTTTCATCACTTCATTCCTGTATAGTGTGAAACCACGTCTATGTCATCACTTCATTCATGTTTAGTATGAAACCACGTCTATTTCATCACTTCATTCCTGTATAGTTTGAAACCACGTCTATGTCATCACTTCATTCATGTTTAGTTTGAAACACATCTATTTCATCACTTCATTCCTGTATACTGTGAAACCACGTCTATTTCATTACATCATTCCTGTATAGTGTGAAAACAAGTCTATTTCATCACATCATTCCTGTATAGTGTGAAACCACGTGTATTTCATCACTTAATTCCTGTATAGTATGAAACCATGTCTATTTTATCACATAATTCCTGTATAGCATGAAACCACGTCTATTTCATCACTTCATTCATGTTTAGTTTGAAACCACGTCTATTTCATCACTTCATTCCTGTATAGTGTGAAACCCCGTCCATTTCATCACTTCATTCATGTATAGTTTGAAACCACGTCTTTTTCATCACTTCATTCATGTACAGTTTGAAACCACGTCTATTTCATCACTTCATTCATGTTTAGTTTGAAACCACTTCTATTTCATCACTTCATTCCTGTATAGTGTGAAACCACGTCTATTTCATCACATCATTCCTGTATAGTGAGAAACCACGTCTATTTCATGACATCATTCCTGTATAGTGTGTAACCACGTCTATTTCATCACTTCATTCCAGTATAGTGTGAAACCACGTCGATTTCATCACTTCGTTCCTGTATAGTGTGAAACCACGTCTATTTCATCACTTTACTCCTGTTTTGTGTGAAACCACGTCTATTTCATCATTTCATTTCTCTACAGTGTGAAACTTCGTCTATTTCATCACTTCATTCCTGTGTAGTGTGAAACCACGTCTATTTCATCATTTCATTCCTCTATAGTGTGAAACCACATCTATTCCATCACTTCATTCCTGTATAGTGGGAAACCACGTCTGTTTCATCATTTCATTCCTCTATAGTGTGAAACCTCGTCTATTTCATCACTTCATTCCTGTATAGTGTGAAAACACGTCTATTTCATCATTTCATTTCTCTATAGTGTGAAACTTCGTCTATTTCATCACTTCATTCCTGTATAGTGTGAAACCACGTCTATTTCATCACTTCATTCCTCTATAGTGTGAAACCTCTTCTATATCATCACTTCATTCCTGTATAGTGTGAAACAACGTATATTTTATCACATCATTCCTGTATAGTGTGAACCACGTCTATTTCATCACTTCATTCCTGTATAGTATGAAACCACGTCTATTTCATCACTTCATTCCTGTACAGTGTGAAACCACGTCTATTTCAAAACATCATTCCTGTATAGTGTGAACCACATATATTTCATCACTTCATTCCTGTATAGTTTGAAACCACATCTATTTCATCCCATCATTCCTGTATAGTGTGAAACCACGTATATTGCATCACTTCATTCCTGTGTAGTGTGAAACCACATATATTTCATCACTTCATTCCTGTATAGTGTGAAACCACGTCCATTTCATCACATCATTCCTGTATAGTGTAAAACCACGTCTATTTCATCACTTCATTCCTCTATAGTGTGAAACCACGTATATTTCATCACTTCATTCCTGTATAGTGTGAAACCACATATATTTCATCACTTCATTCCTGTATAGTGTGAAAAACGCGTCTATTTCATCAGTTCATTCATGTATAGTGCAAAATCACGTCTTTTTCATCACTTCATTCCTGCATAGTGTGAAAACAATTCTATTTCATCACTTCATTCCTGTATAGTGTGAAAGCCCATCTATTTCATTACTTCATTCATGTATAGTTTGAAACCACGTCTATTTCATCACTTCATTCCTGTATAGTTTGAAACCACGTCTATTTCATCACTTCATCCATGTTTAGTTTGAAACACATCTATTTCATCACTTCATTCCTGTATAGTGTAAAACCACGTCTATTTCATTACATCATTCCTGTAAAATGTGAAAACAAGTCTATTTCATCACATCATTCCTGTATAGTGTAAAACCACGTGTATTTCATCACTTAATTCCTGTATAGTATGAAACCACGTGTATTTCATCACTTAATTCCTATATAGCCTGAAACCACGTCTATTTCATCACTTCATTCATGTTTAGTTTGAAACCACGTCTATTTCATCACTTCATTCCTGTATAGTGTGAAACCACGTCTATTTCATCACTTCATTCATGTTTAGTTTGAAACCACGTCTATTTCATCACATCATTCGTGTATAATGTGAAAACACGTCTATTTCATCACTTCATTCCTGTATAGTGTGAAAACACATATATTTCATCACTTCATTCCTGTATAGTGTGAAACCACGTCTATTTCATCACATCATTCCTGTATAGTGTGAAACCACGTCTATTTTATCACTTCATTCCTCTATAGTGTGAAACCACGTATATTTCATCACTTCATTCCTGTATAGTGTGAAACCACATATATTTCATCACTTCATTCCTGTATAGTGTGAAACCACGTCTATTTCATCACTTCTTTCATGTATAGTGTAAAATCAGGTCTATTTCATCACTTCATTCCTGTATAGTGTGAACCCACGTCTATTTCATCACTTCATTCCTGTATAGTATGAAACCACGTCTATTTCATCACTTCATTCCTGTACAGTGTGAAACCACGTCTATTTCAAAACATCATTCCTGTATAGTGTGAACCACATATATTTCATCACTTCATTCCTGTATAGTTTGAAACCACATCTATTTCATCCCATCATTCCTGTATAGTGTGAAACCACGTATATTGCATCACTTCATTCCTGTGTAGTGTGAAACCACATATATTTCATCACTTCATTCCTGTATAGTGTGAAACCACGTCCATTTCATCACATCATTCCTGTATAGTGTAAACCCACGTCTATTTCATCACTTCATTCCTCTATAGTGTGAAACCACGTATATTTCATCACTTCATTCCTGTATAGTGTGAAACCACATATATTTCATCACTTCATTCCTGTATAGTGTGAAAAACGCGTCTATTTCATCAGTTCATTCATGTATAGTGTAAAATCACGTCTTTTTCATCACTTCATTCCTGCATAGTGTGAAAACAATTCTATTTCATCACTTCATTCCTGTATAGTGTGAAAGCCCATCTATTTCATTACTTCATTCATGTATAGTTTGAAACCACGTCTATTTCATCACTTCATTCCTGTATAGTTTGAAACCACGTCTATTTCATCACTTCATTCATGTTTAGTTTGAAACACATCTATTTCATCACTTCATTCCTGTAAAGTGTAAAACCACGTCTGTTTCATTACATCATTCCTGTAAAATGTGAAAACAAGTCTATTTCATCACATCATTCCTGTATAGTGTAAAACCACGTGTATTTCATCACTTAATTCCTGTATAGTATGAAACCACGTGTATTTCATCACTTAATTCCTATATAGCATGAAACCACGTCTATTTCATCACTTCATTCATGTTTAGTTTGAAACCACGTCTATTTCATCACTTCATTCCTGTATAGTGTGAAACGACGTCTATTTCATCACTTCATTCATGTTTAGTTTGAAATCACGTCTATTTCATCACATCATTCGTGTATAATGTGAAAACACGTCTATTTCATCACTTCATTCCTGTATAGTGTGAAAACACATATATTTCATCACTTCATTCCTGTATAGTGTGAAACCACGTCTATTTCATCACATCATTCCTGTATAGTGTGAAACCACGTCTATTTTATCACTTCATTCCTCTATAGTGTGAAACCACGTATATTTCATCACTTCATTCCTGTATAGTGTGAAACCACATATATTTCATCACTTCATTCCTGTATAGTGTGAAACCACGTCTATTTCATCACTTCTTTCATGTATAGTGTAAAATCAGGTCTATTTCATCACTTCATTCCTGTATAGTGTGAACCCACGTCTATTTCATCACTTCATTCCTGTATAGTGTGAAACCCCGTCTATTTCAACACTTCATTCATGTATAGTTTGAAAGCACGTCTATTTCATCACTTCATTCCTGTATAGTTTGAAACCACGTCTATTTCATCACTTCATTCATGTTTAGTTTGAAACCACTTCTATTTCATCACTTCATTCCTGTATAGTGTGAAACCACGTCTATTTCATCACATCGTTCCTGTATAGTGTGAAACCACGTCTATTTCATCTCTTCATTCCTGTATAGTGTGAAACTCGTATATTTCATCACTTCATTCCTGTATAGTATGAAACCACGTCCATTTCATCACTTCATTCATGTTTAGATTGAAACCACGTCTATTTCATCACATCATTCCTCTACAGTGTGAAAGCACGTCAATTTCATTACTTCATTCCTCTATAGTGTGAAACCTCGTCTATTTCATCACTTCGTTCCTGGTATAGTGTGAAACCACGACTATTTCATCACATCATTCCTGTATAGTATGAAACCACGTCCCATTTCATCACTTCATTCCTGTATAGTGTGAAACCATGTCTATTTCATCACTTCATTCCTGTATAGTGGGATACCACGTCTATTTCATCATTTCACTCCTCTATAGTGTAAAACCTCGTCTATTTCATCACTTCATTCCTGTATAGTTTAAAACCACGTCTATTTTATCACTTCATTCCTGTATAGTGTGAAACCACGTCCTTTTCATCACTTCATTCCTGTATAGTGTGAAACCACGTCTATGTCATCACTTCATTCATGTTTAGTATGAAACCACGTCTATTTCATCACTTCATTCCTGTATAGTTTGAAACCACGTCTATGTCATCACTTCATTCATGTTTAGTTTGAAACACATCTATTTCATCACTTCATTCCTGTATACTGTGAAACCACGTCTATTTCCTTACATCATTCCTGTATAGTGTGAAAACAAGTCTATTTCATCACATCATTCCTGTATAGTGTGAAACCACGTGTATTTCATCACTTAATTCCTGTATAGTATGAAACCATGTCTATTTTATCACATAATTCCTGTATAGCATGAAACCACGTCTATTTCATCACTTCATTCATGTTTAGTTTGAAACCACGTCTATTTCATCACTTCATTCCTGTATAGTGTGAAACCCCGTCCATTTCATCACTTCATTCATGTATAGTTTGAAACCACGTCTTTTTCATCACTTCATTCATGTACAGTTTGAAACCACGTCTATTTCATCACTTCATTCATGTTTAGTTTGAAACCACTTCTATTTCATCACTTCATTCCTGTATAGTGTAAAACCACGTCTATTTCATCACATCATTCCTGTATAGTGAGAAACCACGTCTATTTCATCACATCATTCCTGTATAGTGTGTAACCACGTCTATTTCATCACTTCATTCCAGTATAGTGTGAAACCACGTCGATTTCATCACTTCGTTCCTGTATAGTGTGAAACCACGTCTATTTCATCACTTTACTCCTGTTTTTGTGTGAAACCACGTCTATTTCATCATTTCATTTCTCTACAGTGTGAAACTTCGTCTATTTCATCACTTCATTCCTGTGTAGTGTGAAACCACGTCTATTTCATCATTTCCTTCCTCTATAGTGTGAAACCACATCTATTCCATCACTTCATTCCTGTATAGTGGGAAACCACGTCTGTTTCATCATTTCATTCCTCTATAGTGTGAAACCTCGTCTATTTCATCACTTCATTCCTGTATAGTGTGGAAAACACGTCTATTTCATCATTTCATTTCTCTATAGTGTGAAACTTCGTCTATTTCATCACTTCATTCCTGTATAGTGTGAAACCACGTCTATTTCATCACTTCATTCCTCTATAGTGTGAAACCTCTTCTATTTCATCACTTCATTCCTGTATAGTGTGAAACAACGTATATTTTATCACATCATTCCTGTATAGTGTGAACCACGTCTATTTCATCACTTCATTCCTGTATAGTATGAAACCACGTCTATTTCATCACTTCATTCCTGTACAGTGTGAAACCACGTCTATTTCAAAACATCATTCCTGTATAGTGTGAACCACATATATTTCATCACTTCATTCCTGTATAGTTTGAAACCACATCTATTTCATCCCATCATTCCTGTATAGTGTGAAACCACGTATATTGCATCACTTCATTCCTGTGTAGTGTGAAACCACATATATTTCATCACTTCATTCCTGTATAGTGTGAAACCACGTCCATTTCATCACATCATTCCTGTATAGTGTAAAACCACGTCTATTTCATCACTTCATTCCTCTATAGTGTGAAACCACGTATATTTCATCACTTCATTCCTGTATAGTGTGAAACCACATATATTTCATCACTTCATTCCTGTATAGTGTGAAAAACGCGTCTATTTCATCAGTTCATTCATGTATAGTGCAAAATCACGTCTTTTTCATCACTTCATTCCTGCATAGTGTGAAAACAATTCTATTTCATCACTTCATTCCTGTATAGTGTGAAAGCCCATCTATTTCATTACTTCATTCATGTATAGTTTGAAACCACGTCTATTTCATCACTTCATTCCTGTATAGTTTGAAACCACGTCTATTTCATCACTTCATCCATGTTTAGTTTGAAACACATCTATTTCATCACTTCATTCCTGTATAGTGTAAAACCACGTCTATTTCATTACATCATTCCTGTAAAATGTGAAAACAAGTCTATTTCATCACATCATTCCTGTATAGTGTAAAACCACGTGTATTTCATCACTTAATTCCTGTATAGTATGAAACCACGTGTATTTCATCACTTAATTCCTATATAGCCTGAAACCACGTCTATTTCATCACTTCATTCATGTTTAGTTTGAAACCACGTCTATTTCATCACTTCATTCCTGTATAGTGTGAAACCACGTCTATTTCATCACTTCATTCATGTTTAGTTTGAAACCACTTCTATTTCATCACTTCATTCCTGTATAGTGTGAAACCACGTCTATTTCATCGCATCGTTCCTGTATAGTGTGAAACCACGTCTATTTCATCTCTTCATTCCTGTATAGTGTGAAACCTCGTATATTTCATCACTTCATTCCTGTATAGTATGAAACCACGTCCATTTCATCACTTCATTCATGTTTAGATTGAAACCACGTCTATTTCATCACATCATTCCTCTACAGTGTGAAAGCACGTCAATTTCATTACTTCATTCCTCTATAGTGTGAAACCTCGTCGATTTCATCACTTCGTTCCTGTATAGTGTGAAACCACGACTATTTCATCACATCATTCCTGTATAGTATGAAACCACGTCCATTTCATCACTTCATTCCTGTATAGTGTGAAACCATGTCTATTTCATCACTTCATTCCTGTATAGTGGGATACCACGTCTATTTCATCATTTCACTCCTCTATAGTGTAAAACCTCGTCTATTTCATCACTTCATTCCTGTATAGTTTAAAACCACGCCTATTTTATCACTTCATTCCTGTATAGTGTGAAACCACGTCCTTTTCATCACTTCATTCCTGTATAGTGTGAAACCACGTCTATGTCATCACTTCATTCATGTTAAGTATGAAACCACGTCTATTTCATCACTTCATTCCTGTATAGTTTGAAACCACGTCTATGTCATCACTTCATTCATGTTTAGTTTAAAACACATCTATTTCATCACTTCATTCCTGTATACTGTGAAACCACGTCTATTTCATTACATCATTCCTGTATAGTGTGAAAACAAGTCTATTTCATCACATCATTCCTGTATAGTGTGAAACCACGTGTATTTCATCACTTAATTCCTGTATAGTATGAAACCATGTCTATTTTATCACATAATTCCTGTATAGCATGAAACCACGTCTATTTCATCACTTCATTCATGTTTAGTTTGAAACCACGTCTATTTCATCACTTCATTCCTGTATAGTGTGAAACCACGTCTATTTTATCACATCATTCCTGTATAGTGTGAAACCACGTCTATTTTATCACTTCATTCCTCTATAGTGTGAAACCACGTATATTTCATCATTTCATTCCTGTATAGTGTGAAACCACATATATTTCATCACTTCATTCCAGTATAGTGTGAAACCACGTCTATTTCATCACATCATTCCTGTATAGTGTGAAACCACGTCTATTTTATCACTTCATTCCTCTATAGTGTGAAACCACGTATATTTCATCACTTCATTCCTGTATAGTGTGAAACCACATATATTTCATCACTTCATTCCTGTATAGTGTGAAACCACGTCTATTTCATCACTTCTTTCATGCATAGTGTAAAATCAGTTCTATTTCATCACTTCCTTCCTGTATAGTGTGAACCCACGTCTATTTCATCACTTCATTCCTGTATAGTGTGAAACCCCGTCTATTTCATCACTTCATTCATGTATAGTTTGAAAGCACGTCTATTTCATCACTTCATTCCTGTATAATTTGAAACCACGTCTATTTCATCACTTCATTCATGTTTAGTTTGAAAGCACTTCTATTTCATCACTTCATTCCTGTATAGTGTGAAACCACGTCTATTTCATCACATCGTTCCTGTATAGTGTGAAACCACGTCTATTTCATCACTTCATTCCTGTATATTATGAAACCACGTCTATTTCATCAGTTCCTTCCTCTGTATTGTGAAACCACGTCTATTTCATCACTTCATTCCTGTATAGTGGGAAACCACATCTATTTCATCATTTCATTTCTCTATAGGGTGAAACCTCGTCTCTTTCATCACTTCATTCCTGTATAGTGTGAAACCACGTCTATTTCATCACTTCATTCCTCTATAGTGGGAAACCACGTCTATTTCATCACTTCATTCCTGTATAGTGGGAAACCACGTCTATTTCATCATTTCATTCCTCTATAGTGTGAAACCTCGTCTATTTCATCACTTCCTTCCTGTATAGTGTGAAACCAGGTCTATTCCATCACTTCATTCCTGTATAGTTGGAAACCACGTCTATTTCATCATTTCATTCCTCTATAGTGTGAAACCTCGTCTATTTCATCACTTCATTCCTGTATAGTGTGAAACCACATATATTTCATCACTTCATTCCTGTATAGTATGAAACCACGTCCATTTCATCACTTCATTCCTGTATAGTATGAATCCACGTCTATTTCATCACATCATTCCTGTATAGTATGAAACCACGGTCTATTTCATCACTTCATTCCTGTATAGTGTGTCTCTTTCATCACTTCATTCCTGTATATTGTGAAACCACGTCTATTTCATCACTTCATTCCTCTATAGTGTGAAAACAAGTCTATTTCATCACATCATTCCTGTATAGTGGGAAACCACGTGTATTTCATCACTTAATTCCTGTATAGTATGAAACCACGTGTATTTCATCACTTAATTCCTGTATAGCATGAAACCACGTCTATTTCATCACTTCCTTCATGTTTAGTTTGAAACCACGTCTATTTCATCAATCCATTCCTGTATAGTGTGAAACCACGTCTATTTCATCACTTCATTCATGTTTAGTTTGAAACCACGTCTATTTCATCACATCATTCGTGTATAATGTGAAAACACGTCTATTTCATCACTTCATTCCTGTATAGTGTGAAAACACATATATTTCATCACTTCATTCCTGTATAGTGTGAAACCACATATATTTCATCACTTCATTCCTGTATAGTGTGAACCCACGTCTATTTCATCACTTCATTCCTGTATAGTGTGAAACCCCGTCTATTTCATCACTTCATTCATGTATAGTTTGAAAGCACGTCTATTTCATCACTTCATTCCTGTATAGTTTGAAACCACGTCTATTTCATCACTTCATTCATGTTTAGTTTGAAACCACGTCTATTACATCACTTCATTCCTGTATAGTTTGAAACCACGTCTATGTCATCACTTCATTCCTGTATAGTTTGAAACCACGTCTATTTCATCACTTCATTCATGTTTAGTTTGAAACCACTTCTATTTCATCACTTCATTCCTGTATAGTGTGAAACCACGTCTATTTCATCACATCATTCCTGTATAGTGTGAAAACAAGTCTATTTTATCACTTCATTCCTCTATAGTGTGAAACCACGTCTATTTCATCACTTCATTCCTGTATAGTGGGAAACCACGTCTATTTCATCATTTCATTCCTCTATAGTGTGAAACCTCGTCTATTTCATCACTTCATTCCTGTATAGTGTGAAACCACGTCTATTTCATCACATCATTCCTGTATAGTGTGAAACCACATATATTTCATCACTTCATTCCTGTATAATATGAAACCACGTTTATTTCATCACATCATTCCTCTATAGTGTAAAAGCACGTCTATTTCATCACTTCATTCCTCTATAGTGTAAAACCTCGTCTATTTCATCACTTCGTTCCTGTATAGTGTGAAACCACGTCTATTTCATCACTTCATTCATGTTTAGTTTGAAACCACGTCTATCTCATCACTTCATTCATGTTTAGTTTGAAACCTCATCTATTTCATCACTTCATTCCGGTATAGTGGGAAACCACGTCTATTTCATTATATCATTTCTCTATAGTGTGAAACCTCGTCTATTTCATCACTTCATTCCTCTATAGTGTGAAACCTCGTCTATTTCATCACTTCATTCCGGTATAGTGGGAAACCACGTCTATTTCATTATATCATTTCTCTATAGTGTGAAACCTCGTCTATTTCATCACTTCATTCCTGTATAGTGTGAAACCACGTCTATTTCATCACTTCGTTCCTCTATAGTGTGAAACCACGTCTATTTCATCACTTCATTCCTGTATAGTGGGAAACCACGTCTATTTCATCATTTCGTTCCTCTATAGTGTGAAACCACGACTATTTCATCACATCATTCCTGTATAGTATGAAACCACGTCCATTTCATCACTTCATTCCTGTATAGTGTGAAACCATGTCTATTTCATCACTTCATTCCTGTATAGTGGGAAACCACGTCTATTTCATCATTTCACTCCTCTATAGTGTGAAACCTCGTCTATTTCATCACTTCATTCCTGTATAGTTTAAAACCACGTCTATTTTATCACTTCATTCCTGTATAGTGTGGAACCACGTCCTTTTCATCATTTCATTCCTGTATAGTGTGAAACCACGTCTATGTCATCACTTCATTCATGTTTAGTTTGAAACCACGTCTATTTCATCACTTCATTCCTGTATAGTGTGAAACCACGTCTATTTTATCACATCATTCCTGTATAGTGTGAAACCATGTCTATTTCATCACTTCATTCCTGTATAGTGTGAAACCCCGTTTATTTCATGACTTCATCCATGTATAGTTTGAAAACGCGTCTATTTCATCACTTCATTCCTGTATAGTTTCCAACCACGTCTATTTCATCACTTCATTCATGTTTAGTTTGAACCCACTTCTATTTCATCACTTCATTCCTGTATAGTGTGAAACCACGTCTATTTGATCACATCATTCCTGTATAGTGTGAAACCACGTATATTTCATCACATCATTCCTGAATAGTGTGAAACCACGTCTATTTCATCACTTCATTCCTGAATAGTGTGGACCCACGTCTATTTCATCACTTCATTCCTGTATAGTTTGAAACCACGTCTATGTCATCACTTCATTCATGTTTAGTTTAAAACACATCTATTTCATCACTTCATTCCTGTATACTGTGAAACCACGTCTATTTCATTACATCATTCCTGTATAGTGTGAAAACAAGTCTATTTCATCACATCATTCCTGTATAGTGTGAAACCACGTGTATTTCATCACTTAATTCCTGTATAGTATGAAACCATGTCTATTTTATCACATAATTCCTGTATAGCATGAAACCACGTCTATTTCATCACTTCATTCATGTTTAGTTTGAAACCACGTCTATTTCATCACTTCATTCCTGTATAGTGTGAAACCACGTCTATTTTATCACATCATTCCTGTATAGTGTGAAACCACGTCTATTTTATCACTTCATTCCTCTATAGTGTGAAACCACGTATATTTCATCATTTCATTCCTGTATAGTGTGAAACCACATATATTTCATCACTTCATTCCAGTATAGTGTGAAACCACGTCTATTTCATCACATCATTCCTGTATAGTGTGAAACCACGTCTATTTTATCACTTCATTCCTCTATAGTGTGAAACCACGTATATTTCATCACTTCATTCCTGTATAGTGTGAAACCACATATATTTCATCACTTCATTCCTGTATAGTGTGAAACCACGTCTATTTCATCACTTCTTTCATGCATAGTGTAAAATCAGTTCTATTTCATCACTTCCTTCCTGTATAGTGTGAACCCACGTCTATTTCATCACTTCATTCCTGTATAGTGTGAAACCCCGTCTATTTCATCACTTCATTCATGTATAGTTTGAAAGCACGTCTATTTCATCACTTCATTCCTGTATAATTTGAAACCACGTCTATTTCATCACTTCATTCATGTTTAGTTTGAAAGCACTTCTATTTCATCACTTCATTCCTGTATAGTGTGAAACCACGTCTATTTCATCACATCGTTCCTGTATAGTGTGAAACCACGTCTATTTCATCACTTCATTCCTGTATATTATGAAACCACGTCTATTTCATCAGTTCCTTCCTCTGTATTGTGAAACCACGTCTATTTCATCACTTCATTCCTGTATAGTGGGAAACCACATCTATTTCATCATTTCATTTCTCTATAGGGTGAAACCTCGTCTCTTTCATCACTTCATTCCTGTATAGTGTGAAACCACGTCTATTTCATCACTTCATTCCTCTATAGTGGGAAACCACGTCTATTTCATCACTTCATTCCTGTATAGTGGGAAACCACGTCTATTTCATCATTTCATTCCTCTATAGTGTGAAACCTCGTCTATTTCATCACTTCCTTCCTGTATAGTGTGAAACCAGGTCTATTCCATCACTTCATTCCTGTATAGTTGGAAACCACGTCTATTTCATCATTTCATTCCTCTATAGTGTGAAACCTCGTCTATTTCATCACTTCATTCCTGTATAGTGTGAAACCACATATATTTCATCACTTCATTCCTGTATAGTATGAAACCACGTCCATTTCATCACTTCATTCCTGTATAGTATGAATCCACGTCTATTTCATCACATCATTCCTGTATAGTATGAAACCACGGTCTATTTCATCACTTCATTCCTGTATAGTGTGTCTCTTTCATCACTTCATTCCTGTATATTGTGAAACCACGTCTATTTCATCACTTCATTCCTCTATAGTGTGAAAACAAGTCTATTTCATCACATCATTCCTGTATAGTGGGAAACCACGTGTATTTCATCACTTAATTCCTGTATAGTATGAAACCACGTGTATTTCATCACTTAATTCCTGTATAGCATGAAACCACGTCTATTTCATCACTTCCTTCATGTTTAGTTTGAAACCACGTCTATTTCATCAATCCATTCCTGTATAGTGTGAAACCACGTCTATTTCATCACTTCATTCATGTTTAGTTTGAAACCACGTCTATTTCATCACATCATTCGTGTATAATGTGAAAACACGTCTATTTCATCACTTCATTCCTGTATAGTGTGAAAACACATATATTTCATCACTTCATTCCTGTATAGTGTGAAACCACATATATTTCATCACTTCATTCCTGTATAGTGTGAACCCACGTCTATTTCATCACTTCATTCCTGTATAGTGTGAAACCCCGTCTATTTCATCACTTCATTCATGTATAGTTTGAAAGCACGTCTATTTCATCACTTCATTCCTGTATAGTTTGAAACCACGTCTATTTCATCACTTCATTCATGTTTAGTTTGAAACCACGTCTATTACATCACTTCATTCCTGTATAGTTTGAAACCACGTCTATGTCATCACTTCATTCCTGTATAGTTTGAAACCACGTCTATTTCATCACTTCATTCATGTTTAGTTTGAAACCACTTCTATTTCATCACTTCATTCCTGTATAGTGTGAAACCACGTCTATTTCATCACATCATTCCTGTATAGTGTGAAAACAAGTCTATTTTATCACTTCATTCCTCTATAGTGTGAAACCACGTCTATTTCATCACTTCATTCCTGTATAGTGGGAAACCACGTCTATTTCATCATTTCATTCCTCTATAGTGTGAAACCTCGTCTATTTCATCACTTCATTCCTGTATAGTGTGAAACCACGTCTATTTCATCACATCATTCCTGTATAGTGTGAAACCACATATATTTCATCACTTCATTCCTGTATAATATGAAACCACGTTTATTTCATCACATCATTCCTCTATAGTGTAAAAGCACGTCTATTTCATCACTTCATTCCTCTATAGTGTAAAACCTCGTCTATTTCATCACTTCGTTCCTGTATAGTGTGAAACCACGTCTATTTCATCACTTCATTCATGTTTAGTTTGAAACCACGTCTATCTCATCACTTCATTCATGTTTAGTTTGAAACCTCATCTATTTCATCACTTCATTCCGGTATAGTGGGAAACCACGTCTATTTCATTATATCATTTCTCTATAGTGTGAAACCTCGTCTATTTCATCACTTCATTCCTCTATAGTGTGAAACCTCGTCTATTTCATCACTTCATTCCGGTATAGTGGGAAACCACGTCTATTTCATTATATCATTTCTCTATAGTGTGAAACCTCGTCTATTTCATCACTTCATTCCTGTATAGTGTGAAACCACGTCTATTTCATCACTTCGTTCCTCTATAGTGTGAAACCACGTCTATTTCATCACTTCATTCCTGTATAGTGGGAAACCACGTCTATTTCATCATTTCGTTCCTCTATAGTGTGAAACCACGACTATTTCATCACATCATTCCTGTATAGTATGAAACCACGTCCATTTCATCACTTCATTCCTGTATAGTGTGAAACCATGTCTATTTCATCACTTCATTCCTGTATAGTGGGAAACCACGTCTATTTCATCATTTCACTCCTCTATAGTGTGAAACCTCGTCTATTTCATCACTTCATTCCTGTATAGTTTAAAACCACGTCTATTTTATCACTTCATTCCTGTATAGTGTGGAACCACGTCCTTTTCATCATTTCATTCCTGTATAGTGTGAAACCACGTCTATGTCATCACTTCATTCATGTTTAGTTTGAAACCACGTCTATTTCATCACTTCATTCCTGTATAGTGTGAAACCACGTCTATTTTATCACATCATTCCTGTATAGTGTGAAACCATGTCTATTTCATCACTTCATTCCTGTATAGTGTGAAACCCCGTTTATTTCATGACTTCATCCATGTATAGTTTGAAAACGCGTCTATTTCATCACTTCATTCCTGTATAGTTTCCAACCACGTCTATTTCATCACTTCATTCATGTTTAGTTTGAACCCACTTCTATTTCATCACTTCATTCCTGTATAGTGTGAAACCACGTCTATTTGATCACATCATTCCTGTATAGTGTGAAACCACGTATATTTCATCACATCATTCCTGAATAGTGTGAAACCACGTCTATTTCATCACTTCATTCCTGAATAGTGTGGACCCACGTCTATTTCATCACTTCATTCCTCTATAGTGTGAAACCTCGTCTATTTCATCACTTCATTCCTGTATAGTGTGAAACCACGTCTATTTTATCACTTCATTCCTCTATAGTGTAAAACCACGTCTATTTCATCACTTCATTCCTGAATAGTGGGAAACCACGTCTATTTCAGCATGTCATTCCGCTATAGTGTGAAACCTCATCTATTTCATCACTTCATTCCTGTATTGTTTGAAACCACGTCTATTGCATCACTTCATTCCTCTATAGTGTGAAACCACGTCTATTTCATCACTTCATTGCTGTATAGTGGTAAACCACGTCTATTTCATCACTTCATTCCTCTATAGTGTGAAACCACGTCTATTTCATCACATCATTCCTGTATAGTGTGAAACCATATATATTTCATCACTTCATTCCTGTATAGTGTGAAACCACATATATTTCATCACTTCATTCCTGTATAGTGTGAAACCACGTCTATTTCATCACTTCATTCCTGTATAGTGTGATACCACGTCTATTTCATCACTTCATTCCTGTATAGTGTGAAACCACATCTATTTCATCACTTCATTCCTGTATAATGTGAAACCCCGTCTATTTCATCACTTCATCCATGTGTAGTTTTAAACCACGTCTATTTCATCACTTCATTCCTGTAGAGTTTGAAACCACGTCTATTTCACCACTTCATTCATGTTTAGTTTGAAACCACTTCTATTTCATCACTTCATTCCTGTATTGTGTAAAACCGCGTCTATTTTATCACATCATTCCTGTATAATGTGAAACCATGTCTATTTCATCACTTCATTCCTGTATAGTGTGACACCACGTCTATTTCATCACATCATTCCTGTATAGTGTGAAACCACGTCTATTTCATCACTTCATTCCTGTATATTATGAAACCACGTCTATTTCATCACTTCATTCCTCTATAGTGTGAAACCACGTCTATTTCATCACTTCATTCCTGTATAGTGGGAAACCACATCTATTTCATCATTTCATTTCTCTATAGTGTGAAACCTCGTCTATTTCATCACTTCATTCCTGTATAGTGTGAAACCACGTCTATTTCATCACTTCATTCCTCTATAGTGGGAAACCACGTCTATTTCATCACTTCATTCCTGTATAGTGTGAAACCACGTCTATTTCATCATTTCATTCCTCTATAGTGTGAAACCTCGTCTATTTCATCACTTCATTCCTGTATAGTGTAAAACCAGGTCTATTTCATCACTTCATTCCTGTATAGTTGGAAACCACGTCTATTTCATCATTTCATTCCTCTATAGTGTGAAACCTCGTCTATTTCATCACTTCATTCCTGTATAGTGTGAAACCACATATATTTCATCACTTCATTCCTGTATAGTATGAAACCACGTCTATTTCATCACTTCATTCCTGTATAGTATGAATCCACGTCTATTTCATCACATCATTCCTGTATAGTATGAAACCACGGTCTATTTCATCACTTCATTCCTGTACAGTGTGTCTCTTTCATCACTTCATTTCTGTATAGTGTGAAACCACGTCTATTTCATCACTTCATTCCTCTATATTGTGAAACCACGTCTATTTCATCACCTCGTTCCTGTATAATGTGAAAGCACGTCTATTTCATCACTTCATTCATGTTTAGTTTGAAACCACGTCTATTTCATCACTTCATTCCTGTATAGTGTGAAACCACGTGTATTTCATCACTTCATTCCCGTATAGTGTGGAACCCACGTCTATTTCATCACTTCATTCCTGTATAGTGTGAAACCCACGTCCATTTCATCACTTCATTCCTGTATAGTGTGAAACCCACGTCTATTTCATCACTTCATTCCTGTATAGTGTGAACCCCCGTCTATTTCATCACGTCATTTCTGTATAGTGTGAACCCACGTCTATTTGAATATGACCCCTTATACTTCTTTGAACCATTTTGTCAGATGAGCGATTAAGGCCCCTTGCGGCCCCTTCTTTATGATTACGTGAGCAGATTTTTTTGTTTTATATTCTCTTCTATGAGAAATATCCATTTTGTTACATGCTTTTCAGACAATCACTCTTATTGCTCTGTACTTCAATCATTTGTTCTTGTATAACGTCTTGATCAAAGTGTCAATAACCACATTGCTGAATACCAGGTGGCTGATGAATGTATTGCTAAGTTCTATATTTCTCTCATACATTTCATGCAAATGAAATAATTATTAATTTCAATTGTTCCTTGAATCCTTGGCACTGTTTTGAATAAAGATTAACAGCATGTAAATTATTTTGAATTTTATTCATCAGCATCGTCATATATTTTATATCTATAACACTATGAATGTTATTAAGCGTAATTTTGAGACATTGAAACACTAAAAAAGCTCACATATAATATTAGGAAACATGTCTGCTTACCAGTATCAAGTATGTCATGCAAACAATCTTATTTTAATGTGGACATGTCTCGGTTTGGCAGGAGATTCAAGAAATAATTAACTTAAGTTCATTGTTAAATGAAGACATGGCTGCTGAACTGCAGCTGTTACTTCATTTGGCACAGGACTCATAGAACGTTGACATAAAACTTTGGCTTACAAGTATGAAATGTTAAGATACGGCGTCTTAAGTTTGAACGGCAGGGAAGAGGAGAAACACGGTACTTGAGTTCATTGTCAAATTACGTCTTGGCTTCTGAATAAAACTTTGACATGAAACGTTCGCATTGAATGCAAAAGACATAATTAACTAAGGGAAAATCATTTGTGAAATATTTTTAAATGGGAGGAACTGGACACACGTATATTAAGACTCCACTGGGAGGAACTGGACACACGTCGTTAAGATTCCATCGGGAGGAATTGGATTAGTATCCCATATGAACTCTCGTGTTCTCATTGTCTCATTTTCTCCATTACTAACTCGTCCATCTTAAACCTTAATAAATGTACACACGTATGTTAAGATTCCATTGGTATGTGTGCCAAACTGATGGCTTGTGCACCATAAATGAGGTTGTAGACAGAAGTTGACATGGAAGTAGTGATTGATCTTCCGTCCTCAGTGTGATAAGTTGACGTGGAATTGATTGAAAGACCTTGACCTTATTTGCAATTTGTTGTCAATATATCCATAAATGCTGAAAGTTGAATTAACTCCTTGAACCCTAGTGGTATCTTCCATATCAGTTCAATGGCAGCAACGGGAAGAGTCCATATTCTTTATTTGGGGGTAGACCAATTAATATTTCCAACGTACAGCCTTGGGGCTGCACGTTGAAAATATTGATTGGTCTACACCACATCTTCACTTTAAAGTCAACCACCTAAATGAAATTGTGAAGTATCATATTACTGGGCCAGAAAAGCGGCCTCTCGGGTTCAAAGGGTTAAACTCTCAAAAATGGCACATAGAACACATTGGAACTCTGGGGACGAATTATTTGCTTTTATTTTATTTTTATGATTGAATTGTCGGATATCTGATGATATTTGTGATTATTTTCGGGGTTATTGGTTCAATTTTTATTTCGAGGAGAGCAAAACCGGAAAGCTTTCGTTTAAACTATATACCCCCGATGTTTCGCGTACGCTTATACCCTGGATGTTGCATGCCTTCATATACCTTGTTGGGTGCACCCTTTGTCATAGCTATTTGTACGATGCATTCTGACTGACCAATCAAAAGAAAGAACTTATCGGGATGTAAGTTTTAAACAGTGTTGCTTGCATAAAGAAAAATGAATTGCTCAATGAAATAAATCATTTATGTAACAACAAACATAAAATCTAGTGATATTCATTAAGGTGTATTGTAAAACAAATGGGTGCAGCTGGATCGTATGCAATAAGATAATAGGTAGAGAAAATCGGGAAGTCAAATGAAAATATTGTAACAAACCTGAGCCCCGCCCCCCTCGAATTACAGCGCAACTATCGCCTGGTGTGGTTCTAATGGTTGGCAGCCCCTCCTATAGTCCTCCAAAGTAAAATACCCGTGCACCGCCCCCAATCAAAACAACAAGAGGGTCCCAAAGAGGTCCGCAGTTTGGGAAAAACTGGGGGTTAAAAAGCGGGTTCGCATTCCTAGCGGGGTTTCCAACGACTAAACAACAAGAAAATAGGTAATATAATATATAATTAAATATGAACAAACCATTTCCAACATTTTTCAGTACATTAGTCTTCTCTTTACTCAAGTGGGGGGATCTTGCATCTGTATTTTTTACCTGTGTAAACAAGCAATACTCCACACATTAAAGCTAACGCATTACCATCTGCCCAATACCAGGCGCGAACGCTCAACCAATGCGCGAAAAAATAAATAGTCTACTGCCCTTACCCTATCCCCGTCGGAAGGAGGGGAGCTACAAATAGTATCAGTTCCACGTACTCAAATGAGTTCCGTTCCAAAACTCCGCGCCCAAATCCTGTTCAAAATTACGCACTTAAGGGAGTACCACTACCAAACGCCACGATTATCGCGACACAATATATAACTATTTTATCCAGTGCAGACCTCTACGGAGGTGAGCTGGCCTACATAAATCGGATCCCAACCCTAACCATGTCCAAGCTGAAACGCTTATAAAACTTAATAACTCCTCCTGTACTTCACGGGTGTGGAGGGGCAAAAGTCTCCCCCAACCAACAACCAAAGTGTGTCCCCCACTACAGTGATCCGTCCATAATGTACTAACTTCAACCCAGGACTATGACATGATCTCTACAATTCCACTATAATGTTGCCAAAGATTGGCTAAGGGAGAGGGGGCAGTATCTCGGCCAGTCAAACTACGGTAGGTTCGAACTAAACTGCTCTCGGCACACCCGGTTGAGTCTGCTACTAGCTGAGAAGTGTGCGACCCCTCTAAGAAACTTTCAGTCAGGTCGCACAATTCTCAAGCACAGAATATTCAAAAAGACAAGAAAAATATAGTAAATTTGCCTACAGACTCATCCGATCCGCCGAGAGAGGAAATTCCATAATCCTTCCCAAATCTCACGAGCAAGACATCGAAGCAATAATATTTTTCCAAATAAATATAACTAAATGTTACCTCAGCTGCCTTCACAAAATCCCAATTCTAATCATTCAGAAACGATTTTTATACATGGAGACGCATTCAAGCGATTGATTGATTGATTGATTGATTGATTGATTGATTGATTTATTCACGATGTTTGTTTGTTTGTTTGTTGG
Organism: Pictodentalium vernedei; assembly: GCA_031216915.1. Lineage (NCBI taxonomy): Eukaryota > Metazoa > Mollusca > Scaphopoda > Dentaliida > Dentaliidae > Pictodentalium > Pictodentalium vernedei. The sequence goes on along the minus strand of CM062294.1, from coordinate 1,301,020 downwards.
TGGTTAACGTCACATATTTATGCACCATGGCTAATCGTGACACAACATGGAGATGAAGTCAAGTGTAGTCAATCGTTGATCTACATGTTGCCCATTTTAGAGGACTTTGACCCCAAGCAATGGTGACTGGGTCCTATTTTACTATTAAAGCGGAACTGGTTTACCACAGTAAACAAGTGCTGCTTACTTCCCGGGGTTCCCACGGGGAATTTATTCACGATGCACGTTAAGATAGAAAATACATAGTAGTATAACAAATACATCAACAAAATTAATACTGAAGTATATAAATAATGAATATAATAATAAGTGCATCGCCGGGAATGGCATAGCCAGATTGGCTGTCTGTCTGCCTGCCTCCCCCCCCCCCACCCCCACCCCCCAAATCAATACAAGAGAGTTGAATTGCGACATTGTGTTCAGACTAGACCCGCATTAGTAGCAACCGCATTCAGACTGGTAAAAAAGGCACAACAAACAAACACTATTTTACAAAGATTGAGTTGAGTGGACCCGGCGACTGAAGAAAATGGTTTCTCATCCTTCATGGTGGCTAATTAATTAGTATATAGTATATTAAGTATATATTCTGTAGATATTAGTAAATTTAGTACGATTTAAACATTCGAGAAGTTTGCTGTAACCACCAAGGAAATGAGATAGGCGAGATCGGACCTGCGGAGGTATACCATTTTTTAGTCGGAACAATCGGGGCAGTAAGGGTTATTACATGATGGGTCATTTAAATAAGAATTTAGGATTTGGCAAATAATTTCGTTCTTGAAGATCTGCCTACTATCAATAGATCTTACACTTAGATCCAGGTCGTTCCACAGTTTTGGGTAGTTATAAATTGAGTATTTATCCAGCAATTTTGTCCTTGTTCTATTAATTTGTAGCAAACCGGTTGCCCTGGTTCTTCTGCTAGATGGGTCATCCCTCTGACTAAAGAAGTTGGCAAAGTTTCGCGGAAGCGTGCCTTTCTTCCAATCAAACACGAATAGCAATGCGTGAAGTTTAAACAGATCGGTGACTTTTAGTATTCTGTCCTTAATAAACAGGGGGTCAGTATGACTGTTATATCTTTTGTTGTTTATAATACGCAAGGAGCGCTTTTGCATTTTTAAAAGTCTGTTTACTGGCTTGGAATTACCCCACGCATGAATGCCATACGTGAGGTGGCTCTGTATTAATGTAAAATACAGGATTCTTAAACTTTCGTGTGGAAGTATAGTTTTTACTTTATTTAGAATATAGTTAGCACGGGCTATCTTTGAACACAACTGTGATACATGAGTTTTATATGACAAATGGTCATCTATATTCAATCCTAGAAATTTTAAAGATTGCTCGTGTTCATTTGATCCAACTTGCGAAATATTGTGGTCGTTTATTTGGACACGTCTGGTGGGAGAGTGTATTTGTTTTGAATTTAGGTGAAAGATCATAAATTTGGTTTTGCTAGAATTTAGAAGTAGCTGATTAGCCCAGCACCAAATTAAATTTTTTTTAAGTTCCTGGTTTGCAAAATCTACCAAGCCGTTTCTGTCTACCATTGTTGAAGAGCCGGTTGTGTCATCAGCAAACGATAAGAGGTGGAGTTTACTCACATCGTATATGTCATTGATATATAGTAAAAATAGAATGGGACCGAGGACTGATCCTTGTGGAACCCCGCAAGTTATTTTCGCCAAGTTAGATGTTTCTGTGTTAAAAGATACGGATTGTGATCTATTTGAGAGATAGCTCTTGAACCAGAGATTACCAATTCCCCTGACACCATAGTGTTCAAGTTTTTTCAATAAGATGTCATGATTTATGGTGTCAAAGGCTTTGGAAAAGTCTATAAAAATTGCAAGGGTATTATTCTTTGAATCATTGTTGTTTTCAAAGCCTATTTCTCTCAAAAGTTGCATTACGGGGTGAATGGTTGAGTGTTTTTGTCTGAATCCATATTGATTGGCGTTCAGTATCTGAAAATCCTCAAGAAAACTGCTTAATTTTTTAGAAGTAATTTTTTCCAAGACTTTTGAGAATGTTGGGAGGATACTTATCGGTCTATCATTATTATAGGTGTGTTCGTCGCCTGACTTGTATATTGGGATTACTCTTGCGATTTTCATTTTATCGGGCACTATTCCAGTTGAAAACGAACAGTTGATTATATGGGTCAATGGTAATAGTATGGTATCTATAGTCTGATTCAGAAGGTAAGTCGTTATTTCTGTGGAGTCTTTGCTTGATTTTGATTTAATTGAGTTAACTGTGTTTATAACTTCTGTTGGGGATGTCGGAGTAAGGTAGAAGTTATTTGGGAAATAATCTTTCATGAAGTCACTGAAAGATTTGTCTGACCTTTCTATCTGTTGGCAAGCATTTGTACCTACGTTTACAAAAAAATCGTTGAACTCTTCGGAAATTTGACGTTGATCATACACTCGTGTATTGTTACTAATAAAGTATGGGGAAGGAGTTGGTATATCTTGAGTTTTGTGGATGACATTATTTAAAATTTGCCAAGTTTTACGAATATTGTTTTTACTTTCAGTGAGTATGTTCTTATAGTACATGGCTTTACTTTGTTTTTTCACTTTATTGAATCTTTGGCAGTAATTTTTGTAATTTTGAATGCTTTCGTGAGTTTGGGATTTTAATTTCTTTTTATAGAATTTTGCCTTATTGTTGGATGCAGTAATGAGGCCTTTTGTCATCCATGGCTGTCGTTTCACAAATTTTGATTTCAAACGCACACGCTGGATTGGAAATGCTGCCTCATAAGCCTCCATATAGATTTCTAAGAATGTATTATAAGCTATATTAGGGCAATTTTGATTGAGGACTGACGAGAAGTCAATCTGTGCAAGGATTGTTCTGAAGTGATCTACACAGTTTTGATTAAAAATATGCTTCTCAATGAAGGCTGGACTGTTACTTTTCTCAGAAGTTGTTTCTATGTAAAAGGTTCCGAAATGATCGGAGACATCTGTGATGATAATACCAGACTTTGAGTTGGTAAGCATGTTGTTTGAGATGATATGGTCTATAAGAGTAGCTGAATGATTTGTTATTCTGGTTGGTTTTGTTATAAATGGTTGGAATCCATGGCTGAATATCAGATTTAAGTAGTTTTCGGTTTCTTTATGCGTTTCGAATTTTAAAAGGTCTATATTAAAATCACCCATGATATACGCTGGTTTGTTTTCGCGGTTTATTATATCTGTGATAAGATTTAGATGAGTTTGAAAGAGATTAATATCCGCTCTTGGGGGTGTGTTAGGTCTGTATATTATGCCTACTATGCGTTTTGATTTGTTGTTTGTTATCTCAATAAAAACCGATTCTATTACATGAGGTATAAAGATTGATAAGTCATGGCGAATACTAAATCCTATACCATCTCTAATGTACATACCAACACCGCCACGACTATCATCGTCTGCGGGACGGGAGGCTTTGATAAGTTGATGGTAACCATCTAAGGAAAATGTCATGTTGAGCGGTATTTTAAAAATTTCTGTCAGACCGATGATATCAAAAAGGTTATCTTTGTCTTGCATGGTCGCTATCAATTCGCAAAAAGAATCCCAGTGAGCTGACAGACTTTGACAATTAATGCTGAATAATGCGAATGATTTGGTTATGTTCTGGTTAAGGGTACGAAACTCATTGGGGTCATAGAACCTACATTCCTCTCTCCGCCCCATACTCAAAGGAGTTTCATCATCTGTCTGTTTTTCCAAGAACTCATTATATTGGTGTGAAAAATCAAAGTCCGACCCAGTCCGAATCTCGTCAAATGTTAGATTACCCGCCATCATCTGTTCGGAAATCGCCAAGTCCTCCGTGTGAAAGTAGATATACATCGATTGTGTTTACCTGTCGTAAATCAACACGTGTTGTTAGATATCTGGGTTCAGAAAGTAAGAATTCAGAAGCACGTTTATGCGGGCCAGTCTGACACAATGTATGCAATTTTAACTGAAGGGAGCAAATAAATAGTGATGTGAAGACTGCAAAGTGTACTGTACGAGTACGACCACACTGATATGGTGGCATGTTCCTTCGTCTAAGACGAATTTGTATTACAACTTGGAGTTTAGGAGTTTGTGAAAGGTTGGGCTATCTGAAACATATTCTGATTCAATAATAGGTTTACAACAGGGCAGTGAGAATGGGCTCAGTCAGCCCGCTCCAACGAGGGGTCATACATCAGCTATAACTCAAGGTCGTTAACTGAGAGACACGACAAGGCATATGTTTTCCTAAATTCCAAAATCCAACAGGGCTATCTGAAACATATTCTGATTCAATAATAGGTTTACAGCAGGGCAGTGAGAATGGGCTCAGTGAGCCCGCTCCAACAAAGGGTCATACATTAGCTATAACTCAAGGTCGTTAACTGAGAGACACGACAAGGGATATGTTTTCCTAAATTCCAAAATCCAACAAGGAACAATCGATTCGGCAAATCACACCCCATGACCCCTCATCGGAACGGGCTCGATGAGCTCGCCCCGATGAGGGGTAACTAGCTATGATCCCGAATCATAAGTTTAAAAAAAAGTTACAAGAGATATTTTTTTACTAAATTTGGGGTGAAGGGATATGTTTCGTGTTTAGACTCAGACCTCCAGTAAAGGATCATATTTTGAATTTTTAGGCGTATTCAGACAGGGTGAATTTCAACAATAAGTTAGGGCCCCGAATCTTAATTTGGAAGGAGAATAATTGATGCATTCCACTGGGGGTAAGATTGTTTTTTCTTTGATTAGTAGGGTAATGGGTTATATTTCGTATAATAGGCTAGTTCCTTCTCATCAACAAACACTCAGTCTGGCATATCATAACCCATGATCCCCCATCGGAGTGGGCCCAATGAGCCCGCTCCGATGAGGGGGTCATGTGCCATGACACAGTTTCGTAGATTTCAAAGGAGGTGAGGCCAGTTCCTTCTCGTCAACAAACACTCAGTCTGGCATATCATAACCCATGATCCCCCATCGGAGTGGGCTCAATGCGGCCGCTCCGATGAGGAGTCATGTGCCATGACATAGATTCGTAGATTTCAAAGGAGGTGACAAGATTATATCACAAGTGATTACTCAATTCGTTGGATGAAGGGTCTTATTTTAGGTTAGATGCAACAGGGGCCCCTCTCTCCGATGAGGGGCCATGACCTATGACACAGATTCATAAAGTTCACACATTCATATAATATTACAAGGGATATGTTTTCCTAAATTCCAAAATCCAACAGGGAACAATCGATTCGGCAAATCACACCTCATGACCCCTCATCGGAACGGGCTCGATGAGCTCGCCCCGATGAGGGGTAACTAGCTAAGATCCCGAATCATAAGTTTAAAAAAAAGTTACAAGAGATATATTTTACTAAATTTGGGTTGAATTGTTTACTAAAATCGGAACGGGCTCGATGAGCTCGCCCCGATGAGGGGTAACTAGATATGATCCCGAATCATAAGTTTAAAAAAAAGTTACAAGAGATATTTTTTATTAAATTTGGGGTGAAGGGATATGTTTCGTGTTTAGACTCAGACCTCCAGTAAGGGATCATATTTTGAATTTTTAGGCGTATTCAGACAGGGTGAATTTTAACAATAAGTTAGGGCCCCGAATCTTAATTTGGAAGTAGAATAATTGATGCATTCCATTGGGGATACGATTTTTTTTCTTTGATTAGTAGGGTAAAGGGTTATATTTCGTATAATAGGCTAGTTCCTTCTCATCAACAAACATTCAATCTGGCATATCATAGCCCATGATCCCCCATCGGAGTGGGCCCAATGAGCCCGCTCCGATGAGGGGTAATGCGCCATGACACAGATTCGTAGATTTCAAAGGAGGTGAGGTCAGTTCCTCCTCGCCAACAAACACTCAGTCTGGCATATCATAACCCATGATCCCCCATCGTGAAAGACATTATTCATACTACGAGGGATATTTTTTTCCAAAATTCGTTGGGTAGGGAGTCTTAAGTCCTATGTCAGACTCATTCCGACAAAATTAATTTCAATGCGAAACACGTCGGCGTAATCTGACAAATTGACTTTCGGTAGCCTATTTGGCAATCATCGGTTTGTAAGCGAATCATAAATGAGGAGAAATTGACAAGGATTCCTATTACAATATATTTTTTTTCTTTGATTAATAGGGTAAAGGGTTATACTTCGTATAATAGGCTAGTTCCTTCTCATCAACAAACACTCAGTCTGGCATATCATAACCCATGATCCCCCATCGGAGTGGGCTCAAAGAGCTCGCTCAGATGAGGGATCATGAGCTATGCATCAAAGTCGTGGATTTAAAGAAAATAGCAAGATCATATCCAAGAGGTGTTTTTCCCACTAATTCGTTGGGTGAGGGGTCAGGTCCCGAATTTTAGGCTTATCCCAACAGAAATAATTTCAACAGGAAACATTCGGTTTAGCAAACCATAACACATTATCCCCCCACCCCACCCCCCATTGGCTCGGGCTAGATGAGGTTGCCCTGGTAAGAGGCCACCAGGTATTACCCAGACCCGCTGTATTCTGACAGAATACGTTTCAAAAAAAAGAAGAAAAGTTCAATGGTTCACTTTTTCTTTCAGTTCGTTGCGTATATGGTTACATTTCCAGTTATAGGCCGGTTTTCACTTTTCAACACAAACATACATATTGCCAAACCACAACCCATGGTCCCCCATCGGAAGGGGATCGGTAAACTCGTTCCGATGAGGAACCATGAGCTTTGGTTCAACAAGAGACAATCCAATCTTTAAATTGCACACGCGACCTGCCAAGGCATTAGGGATTTATTTATTTTTGATTCCCCTGTTTAACAGTGGAAATGACATCGTTAATGTTGTCATAGATGTCGAACTTGAGTTTGGCCCCTGTTGTCGTAACACCCCATATTTTACCGTTACGGTGATAGGCTGACGTGATTTCTTTATGGTTGTACAGTCGGCTAATCAGTTCAAGATTAGATTTAGTCAAATCGTCTTTTATTTTGATTGGCGTTCCCTTATTGCAGTCAGTGTTAAATGAAAGCTGTTTCCGTTGCTGGAAAACTTCATTGCGCTTTTCAGCTCTCAAAAACTTTATCAAGCATGGCCTCGGAGAACTTCTGGAGGGCAGGCGATGAGCGGCAACTAAATCACTCATTTCTAATTTTACATGTTCTTGACTCTTATTTACAATACTGCAAAAAATGTTGGCCACATTCTCCTCACGCGTTTCTGAGAGACCTATCACTCGGATATTTTTTTTTTGTCGAGTACTGTTCGCTTTCGTTTTGAGATTTTCGGACATCATGCAATTCTTTAACAGTTTTCGTAAGGTCATTCTTCAGTGTATCGTTTTCACTCCTGTAGCAGTCTATTTCTTCGCGTAAAAGACTATTCTCCGAATTCGCCGACTCTAGTTTTTTTCCAGACTGTCCATTCGTTTGTGGAGATTTTCGATGATGTTTTTCTGGAGGTCTCCCACTTTCGTGTCAATAATTCTACTCACATCTGTAATGGTGGGCAGAGCCCCAACAGCTGCTGTCAGATCTTTAATCTGGGACGACAACTCTCTAACCACATCCTCGTGTTGCATCGATTCATCAGAAAAACTGAAGTCTGTACATGGACGTTTACTTTGTTGTTTGACAGGCTGAATAGATTGACTGGGCTGAAGCGTTTTCGTTTTAGGTCTTGAATTTGGATTATCAGAGACCCTGGACTCACTGGACTCCCTGGAGTGACGGCCGTTTCCTCCCCCTACAGCTGCATTTCCTTTGCTTTGTCGCTGATTGGACGTGGGCATGGTGAAGGTATAATGTCCATATTATGTCGACTGTCTAGTTTAAACGACAACACGCCGTAAGAGAACTTTGAAAGAGCAGATTAAATATTCGCAAATAGGGTTAAATATAAAAAAAATTCGCTAACTCCGTTTCTCGTGGATTAATGTTATATTAATATTATATGAATAGACCGTGAATACAGTGACAATTTAATAACGGACAATCAGCACTGGTGACAGAGAAGGTCATTCAAAATTCATAATTCACAACTCCGAAGTGTCTGAATTTGTTCAGCTTGCCGACGATTGACAACAGTCCACAGTCAAAGGTTGTAACCAATGACAACAATGACAACAGTTTTGTAATTAAGTGTTAGGTGTTAAATGAAGGTTCACGATCGAATGATTTCGTTCACCAGGTAACACGAAACTCAGGAAACACTACAGAAAAACTCCCACAAAACACATTCAAGACAACCGAAAGGACATATTAACACATACCTCCAAACTGGTGATATATGTTGCACCTTTCATCCCAGATCCATATATATAACGAAAGCCGATTCAATGGAAAATCTAGAAATGTTCTCCCTCTCCGAAACGCGACTTCACACCTCCATTATTTGCTCCGATACATTCTTCACGAACTTATCGCTATGAGAATGGAAATCCGTGCAGCTAGTGAAGTTTGAATTACTCGTCTCCGAGAATTATCGTTTAACTCTTCCTCGAAGGCAAGTAATATTATTTAACTCTTCCACGGCCACTACCATCGGTCCCAAACTACGGAACCAAGCCGAGACTTATTTACCGACCCTACCATGGCTGGATCGTTTCAATATGTTTCTCTACAGAGGTGAGAGCTACATGTACAAATGGGCCTAGAATGTGGGCCATTCATGTTAGGCCTAGCGTGGTTCATATATGTATAATCGCATCCCCAATTCCCGATTAATCCCATCTATACTAGTCTGCCCTGGACTCTTGGATTTCGAAGTGATGTACTCGGTAGTCACACTCATGACAGCACATTGTTCCCAAGAAGTGCTTGAGATTATGTCTCAATCACGGTCGAGAACAACACTGCCCTGTGTGATAGCAGATTAAATCTTGCATCGCACCACATTCGAGTTTATCCTGACAGACCGTCCTACCAGATTGTGCACGTAAAAGAGGATCCCAGTGTACTTCACTATATAAAGGTACTGGCATCGGCAAATGCATGGTGCTTCACTACAAATTTGTCAATTCCTCCACAAAATATTTGTGCTGGCTGGCGCTGGTGGGTTAGAAAGTTAGAATCATCATAGTGTACATGGTTGGCCTATAGGCTACTGTCTTTTACTCCCCCATCAACCCCTCTCAACTCACCTCCCACAATCCCACTGGATCTACGTTTGATTCCAGTGGTCCTTCCAAGTGTTCTAAGGATCTAATGATACAGGTTTTGCTGTATATTAGTAGGGGTATCTGGAGATAGCCAGCTCACTGCAATCGTGTGAGCTGGAAATTTAGGTGAGCTGGAAAAGTTGAGTTATTTTGGAAAAACACAATTTTTTCTGGTAAAAAAATTATTTTCCTGCAAAATGTTGGGGTTTCCCCAAAATAATTCAGTTTCTGCGAAAGCCCTGGATTTTTCCCGGAAAATGTGTAAATTCGAGCATTTCTGGCTCACTTTCTACAGAATTTGTTGAAAATGTCTAAAAAATTCACCGATTTCACAAATTCACTTTTTCGATAAATTTAACACTGATTTTCCCATTGTAGGGAATGTTTTCGAATTTCCTTATGAATAGAGTTGCACGATTGTGACCAGTGACAGATTAGCACTAAGATTCCCATTGGGAAAAATTCAGAAAGACAGTACTTTTTCGGTTTTTGAGTTGGGAAAAATATGCGATAGAACGTCAATTCCCAAGGGAAAAAAGATTATGGTTCGATTGGGTGAATGCGAAAAATGGGCTGGTAAACTCGACGATTTAAGATCGCGCGTTCGAGAATAAAAATTAGCTCTATGGCGATCTGGGATGGGATTGCGATTGAAGATGTGTGTATTATGAGTTGTGAGACGTATGATGATAAATTGTTTTTGTCATTAAAGAAAGACAACTATAAAAAAAGTTATTTTATTTTTTACAAAAATATAAGAAAAAAAAAACAAAAACAAAATATTTTTTACAATTAATAATTATTATCATTTAAAAAAACACAAAATTTAATATTTTATAAAAAATAGTCAATCATGAAATCCACAACACCAAAAAATCTGCATTAAAATTGAAAAGGGTCGAAAGATATTCGACGTTTGATAGTAGGATTTACACATTCCCACAACACCATCGAATTGAAGAACGTGGAGGCCAGTGGGTTGACAGAGGAATGCGAGAAATATATCTTACCTTTGTAATTGAATTGTATTTTTTTTTAAAAAAAAATAGAACAGGTTTTTAAAACGTCTGCATTCATTACTGAATAAAGTGAAAAATGTGAATCTGGGCCGAGTGTGTTTCTTGATGCGTGTGACTCTTTTCACCTCTGATTGGAATGAATTGGGAAAGCGAGGTAGTACTGGTCTTCTACATTATGCAATTATTTATTTTTTTTTTGGCATTTTACTGATGGGACTCAGCCGTCAAATGGTTTTTTGGGGGTTTTTTTGGAGTAGGGGTATAAACGATTAGTTCGGATGCAATGAACCTAATCGTCTTAATTTATTTTTTTGTGTTAAAAAAAGAATTATTTTCGTTTAAAAAAAAATTGATGTTTTTCATTAAAGAAAAATATATATATATATTAAAATAAGAAGGTCAGAAATTCACAAAAAAATTAAAAAAAACCCTAAATTATTATATATTAAATAAAAAGTTTTAACATAAAAAAATGCCAAAAACAAAAACGTCTATCATGGAAAAGTTTTTTCCTCTACCGTACACAAATTGGAAAAGTACTGTAGAAATCTAGGAATGATAAATTACAGCCATTACAAAACCAAAGGACAATTGATTGAAGCCATGTGTGGGGGAGACTTGTGATCTTACACTGGTGAAATTACAATCCAAAGTCTGTCAGTCAGAGAATTTGAAAAGTGGTAAATACTTGAAACTAGACGAATGCATCGGGCATTTGCTCGACTGAAAGGGAAGGAACGAACGATCTATGGCAGCAACAAAAACTCGAATCGTGCAAAAAATGAGAAGGCAGCAGTGACGAAACAACGTCGACAAACCACTATTGAAACTAAGAGAGACTTGATGCGATAAATGAAATCGTAATCAAAGCGTTAGAGTCGTCGTCGTTGATTCTGATAGAATAATATATCACCATTAAAGGATTTTTTAAAACTTTTGATGCGATGCCCAGTCTCGCAAAACTCGATCCCGAATCTTTCATGGAACGGGCAAAGGGTGGAGTGTTGGATGTATTTCAAAAACATCTAGATATCGGTCTAAAAATAAAAATGACCTTGCATTGTCTGATGAAAATGGTCGACGCGAACATGGGTGAGAGTGTGGTGGAAGATGTCTATTTCCAATCTCTAACCGAGATTGTGTTTAGAGACGATGAATTATCCAATGTTGACGAAGTGATAAAGGACAAGATGTTGGAATCTATGGCCCATTATCATCTCAAGGGAAATGGTTGGACGTTCGAGAAGGTAATGAATCTCGAGATTCACGTGGACAGTTATGACCCTTTGAGAACGTCTTCCTATATAAAATTGCCTTATTTCGTATCTAATAAAAATCCCGTAATTAATGTAAAAAATAAAGAGGATAGTGAGTGTTTCAAATGGGCGATCACATCGGCCTTATATCCTGTAGAAAAAATGTTGATAGAGTTTCCAAGTACGTGGAAACTTGTAAAAATATCGATTGGACGGGAGTGCCTTTCTCGTTGCTGTTGATATGCCTAAACCTAACACTGACATGGACTTTCGCAACAACAAAAGAAGATTAGAACCGCCGTTCGTCGTCTATGCCGATTTCGAATGTTTCACCACAAAAATGAATTCTTGCCAGCCTGACGACCGTAGGAGTTATGCCAAAAAATATCAGAAGCACCAACCTTCGGGCTATTGTTATTACGCAAAATGTTCTTTCCACAATTGAGAATCGTCAGGTCTATTCGTCTACACTAAACGTTCTGAATGCGACGACATGGCTAAAAAATTCGTGGATACGTTAGAATCGAAAATTCAAGAATTATACAACAAATTTAAAAAATCCAAAGTCATAATCATCACGCCAGATGAACGGGAATAATACAATGAAACCACTGAATGTCACATCTGTAGACAAACATTCGATAATAATTGTGAAAATAATAGAAAAATTAAAGATAACGATCACTACATGGGTCTGTTTCGTGGCGCTGCTCACAACAAATGTAATTTCAGATTTCGAGACGTTCAATTCTATCCGGTGATATTTCACAATCTCTCGGGCTACGGCAGTCACCTGTTCGTGAAACATATGGGTGTCACCGAGGGGAAGTTGAGCTGCATCGCGCAAAGCAACAAAAAATACATTACCTTCACTACATGGGAGGTTGTTGATTAAAAAATAGTCGTCGATGGATCGACTGAGAAAAAAGACGATTCCCATCCGTAGAAAGATATGTTTCATTGATAGTTATAAATTCATATTGGCCAGTCTGGAAAAATTAGTCAACAGTTTAAATAAGGAGAAATTTAAAATCACGTGTAAACGTTTTGATCGATGACAATTGGTGGATGTCATGTTGAGGAAAGACGTTTACCCTTATGATTACATGAGTGAACTAGAGAAATTCGACGACGTCACTCTACCTCCTAAAGAAGTTTTTTATTCGAAATTATACCGATCCCACATTTCTGACAAAGATTATGATCACGCGCAAAAAGTGTAGAGATTATTCGACATGAAATCCATGAGAGATTATCTGTTTGGAAACTGACGTGCTTCTCTTGGCTGATGTGTTCGAAAATTTTCGACGAGTGTGTCGTCGACATTATGAACTAGATCTGGCTTGGTAGTTAACAGCAGCATGACTTGTCTGGGATGCTCTTTTGAAGACGACTGAAGTCCAATTGGAATTATTAATGGACGTTGACATGTTGCTCATGTTTGAAAAGGCTGCGAGAAGTGGTGTCTCTATGATTTCCACCAGATATGCTAAAGCTAATAATTCTCACATAAGAAAAGATATCGATTCAGAAAAAAACAGTAAATACATACAGTATTGGGATGCTATTAATTTGTAGGGTTGGGCCATGAGTCATCCTTTACTGATCGGAAATTTCAAATGGGTCGAAACGTTAGAAGAAAAACAAAAATGGAGACATTATCCTTGTATTCTAGAGGTCGATTTGGACTATCCAGAAACGTTACACGATCTACACAATGATTATCCTGAATGAAGGAAGTGATCAGCATCGAAGAACTCATTCCCAATTTAAATCACAAATGCATATTGCGAAAATCTGAAATGCTACATCGATTATTGGATGAGATTAATCAACATGCATCGAATGAATCGATTCGACGAGGAACCTTGGATGAAAAAATACGTTGATCTCAACACGAATTTAAGAATGGAGGCTGAGGGTGACTTCGAAAAAGATTTCTGCAAACTCTTGAACAATTGTGTGTACGGGAAATATATGGAAAACATTAGGAATAGAACCAACGTTCAACTCGTCACATCTGAAGAGAGGTCTAGAAAATTAATCTTGAAACCCAATTATCAACATAGAATCAATCGTATTCGACGAAAATCTAGTGGCCATACACATGCAAAAGACGCATCTGAAGTTCGGCAAACCCTGTTATCTCTGAGCGGTCATCTTAGACGTCGGCAAGCAGTTGATATACGTGTTTTACTATGATTATGTCAAATCCAAATTTTATTCGAAAGTCAAACTATTGTTCACTGACACGGACAATCTGGCTTACGAGATAGAGTTTAGAGACGTCCGTGAGGACATAGCACCAGAATTGAACGAATGGTTTGACATGAGTAATTATCTCAACGATCACCCATCTAAGATTCCACATGTGTCAATAAAAAGGTGTTGGTTAAATTCAAAGATGAGAGCGTTAGAAGACAGATCACTGAATTTGTGGGTTTGAGACCAAAATTGTATGCTTATCTCCTCGACGGTGAAGAGATCAAGAGATGTAAAGGCGTTCAAGCGTGTGTGACGAATAAAAACATTGCTTTTAAAGAGTGTAAAGATTGTCTTTTCGAAGGTTCGATGGTGTATAAAAAGATGACTGCAATTTCCAAGCGAAAACCATGAGATGTACACCAAAGAAATCAATAAGATTGCATTGACGGCCAACGACGATAAGAGAATTATATGTGAGGATAAAATACACACTTTCGCACTTGGACATTATTATTCTGCGATAATGCAACAACAAAATCAAGAGGATGAATGTAGTATGACTGAAGACATCGAAATGTTGTAAGTTTAAAAAAAACTGATGAGTTATAAATTAAAATAAAGAATAAAAAAAATAATAAATAAATAAAACAAACATATTTATGAATAAGAAAATAAAACATATCCATAGAAAGTGTCATCTTTCCCAACGAACCACTATCCAACATTGATCTGTCGAAGGTGGCAAAAGATTTAAAAATCAAACACTTTCGAGGTTTGTTTTCTAGAGATGCTTTACCGAGGAGAAAGATGATTCGGAAGGCGGAATTTTAAATCTGGACGATATCGAAGGTGAGGGTATGCTTGGGTCTCGTAGTTTTCAAATCGGAATAAAAAATATTATTTTGATAGCTACGGAATCTCTCCAATAAGAAACTATTTCGTCGCCTGAGTGCAAGAATGTTCCATAGGGGACATAGAACATTTTACATTCGTCGTCTGAGTGCGAGAATGTTTCATAGGGGACATAGAACATTCTAGAACCCAGGCGACGATTTAACATCAGTTATTCGCAATACTGAACGAGTGTAAGTGCTGGATCGAGTGTTTTGTGGTCTCCTCTTTCTCTACATTTACAAGAGATGGTCGGAAGGAGATCACTTTCAGGATATTCTCAACGATTTACATTAAAGGAGGAGAAAAAAAATATATATAGATAGATATATAAATAAAGAATATAAAAACAAGTTATAATTAAAATAAAAACAAAAAAAAATAAATAATAACAAAACAAAATAAAACATGCCAGTCGATAAATTTGGTCATGCTGACGATAATGAATGTCCCTCTAGAAAGAAAAGAGAAATGGTGGAAGTTGTTGGTGGTGGTGACTTGGATGAATGATACGTCTGGAGATACGAATCTCAAGAAGAACCTTTTAACTTAAACAATAAGAAAATCTACAGTCTTCCCAAACCAATTGATCTGTCAGATGCCGCGACTAAAAAATACATCGATAGAGGATACAAAAATTTCCGACAGAACATGAGAGATAATTACATGAATAAAGACTTGAAATTTAAATGAGTGGTGAATGTGGCAGCTCCTAGAAATTCGACGGATGCCACCATTAAAAGATATGTGGACGATGCCCACACGAGATTCAGTAAACATCAGAGAGATTGCTACGTTCCTAAAGTGATGTAATCCGAATTGAACGCAAATTCTTTTTGTCGAATGATAGCTACGGAATCTCTCTAATAAGAAACTATTTCGTTGCCTGAGTTCTAGAATGTTCTAGGTCCCTCTAGAAAGAAAAGAAAAATGGTGGAAGTTGTTGGTGGTGGTGAAATTGCCAACTTGGATGAATGATACGTCCGGAGATACAAGTCTCAAGAAGAACCTTTAAACTTAAACAATAAGAAAATCTACAATCTTCCTGAACTGATTGATCTGTCAGATGCTGCGACTAAAAAATACGTTGATAGAGGAGACGAACATTTCCGACAGAACATGAGAGCTACTTATGTGAATAAAGACATGAGAGACGATCTCAACTTGAAATCTAAATGAGTGGTGAATGTGGCAGCTCCTAGAAATTCGATGGATGCCGCCATTAAAAGATATGTGGGCGATGCCCACACGAGATTCAGTAAACATCTGAGAGACTGCTACGTTCCTAAAGTGATGTAATCCGAATTGAACGCAAATTATTTTTGTCGAACGATGGACATTTTTTGTCCATCCAATTCAAATTCTAACTCTCTATCTGACAGGACTAGGGCAAAAGCCTCGGTTCTCTATGGCACATTTCTTTCGAATTGCATCTTGGTCTGAATGTCTGAGACACTACTCTTGAGTCACTCGCTCTGTTTACTAACGTCGAATATGAACAGGGATACATGGATTTGTATTCGGTGGGAGTTAGGATTACCCATTAATTCATCCAGTTGATATTTCTTTCTGAAATCGGCGGCATCATCGCGTGGTCTGCAGAAATCGATTTTATTGAAAGAGGCGTTATAATCGATGACCTGCATGTTTCTCAAGTGACAATGATCGAACATGAAAGGATTTTTCTCTTGAGACCCATCCCTATCAGTCTGAAATGCCACTACAATGAATCGTGGCCTTTCCAAAGCAGATTTCATGGTCAGTCTGTAATTGAGGTGATTGGTGGATGATGGAATACTAGCCGTGTTGCACTGTCTCATTCTAAATCCCACCGGTAATTTACTCTTTGATTCTATGATCTTGTAGAGACTTACTTTCTCCACGACCAAAGGCAGCACGTGCGGAATGAACCAAGATATCTTGTTCAGATGTATCTTACCCGCATCGGTTGCAGGGAGCCTCATGATGGCTTTGTCGTTTCCTTTTTGAATCAACATTAGATTGTGTTTAAATCCTTAGAGAATCTTATTGTAATCTTCTGCGAATCTGAATATGTGTTTCAGAAAACGTTCCTCTGGGTCTCGACGTCTTACCGACATAGTCGAATCTCATGGCGCCATCGGCATTAGCTGCACTCATGTCTGCAATGGTGTATATCACCCACAATTGATTGAGTCCTTTAGATTTCGAAAAATCGTCCGGATGCGTCAAGAGTCTGTAGATCGTGCTGCCCTGCATGGGATGAAACACGGATTCTATCTCTTGTCCCGAGAGCATGTATTTTATATTACTGAACAGATGCATCATGCCATTATTGGCTACAGTGACTATGTCGCCTTTGGCATAATCGCTTCCGTCTTCCTTAGTGAGGCGACCCTGTATCACTATGTAACTTTCGCTGGGGTGGACAAACAGATCTTGAGTTTCGACGTTGATTCTTATCTCACCAGCATTGTTCAGACTGGTTCCAGTCACGGGTTCATACTCATGAACTTCATATTCTTGAATGCATTCGTCTCAATAGACCTTCGGTTATATCTAATATATTTGTCATATTTTGGTTTTTTTTGTTAAGTTCTTTGATTTTTTTTATTATAAATCATTTTTTTAATTATTATTATTATTTTCATTACTATATATGTGTAAAAAAAAAATGAAGGGTTGTTTTTTTTTAAAAATGCCATCTTCTGCAATTCTTGTTCATAAAATGTTCCAATGATTTCTCTGCTGCAATCTTTGCCACCCTTTACTTGATAAGTCACTTGATCTGTGTGAAATATACTAACGATCATAAAGATTTCCTTGGTCCATCGATGAGTGTAACCTTTCATAAAGAGTGACTTATAAGAAGTGATTCTCATTCAATCACCAACTGCAAATTTCGGTGGTCTGGATTCCTTTTTGATCTTAATCCTTTCAGGTTAGAGATTTGCAAAGACGTGTTTTTCGTTTTGAGGATCACTAGCTTCCGCGGGCATCATCTTGATCGATCTGTGTCACGTGTTGTTGTACTCTTCAACCAGTTCGTTTAGGACGTCGATATATTTCTTGGTCGAATTGGCTGTGAAGTACTTGTACATTTTTACTTTCATGGTTCTATTCCAACATTCGATCACGTTAGGTTTCCATTTGTTTTCGACGGAATAGAGGTCGACTAACGGATGAAGATGACTGTTGTAAAAGTCCTTCCCCTTGTCCACCCACAATTTATCCAGTTTTTGAGAAGACGATGCGAATATGCTCTTCAGAGCCTCGGCCACACAAGCTTCCGATTCATTCTTCAGAGGTCGCATCCATCCATTTTTTGAAAACACGTTGATAACTGTCAATATGTATTTAACGCCCTCATTCCATCTCGAAACCGATTTCATGTAGACCAGATCGGCCCACTAGATCTGATCCAGACACTTCACGAATACCCTTCTCCTTTGAAATTTATGCGTGTGTAGTTCGTTCGCCAATGCATTCATTGATATTTTTTTCTGGACACTTTTTTTTATCACCCTATCCGAATCGACGTTTGGTACTGATCACTTTAGCGACCAGCAAATATTCAAGTCTCTCTCTCCTAGTGGAATTTGGTATATTTTTCATTTGCATCAATATGTTTTTATCACAGAATTGATTACGAGTATTGATGCCGGGATGTTTAGTGTAGCACAGATCGTGAGAGTAAGAAGATGAATCCACCCTATTAATGGGTTTGCTCCAAGATTTAGGAGTCAGATCTCGTTTCAATCTCTTATTTAATTTCATACCGGGACCCTGAATTGATATCCTGGAAGATGCATTTAAACGGATAGATTATTAATCAATTTATTCATCAGACCAGCACTGTGTTTGACGAATTGTATCTTGGTTGAACGACACACCTTACACCTTCCGTGAAGCATGGGACTCTTTTCTTTTGTCAGTACTTTTTTAACATTAACCATATCGGTAACTCTCTTGCATTTGATGCAATACATTTGTTTTTCTTTCATATATATTTAATTACTTATTTTTTCATATTTTTTTTTTAAATTTATATATATAATTTCTTTTTTTTTTCTTTTATATATATTTTTTTTCAATTCATTGCTTTCGGAATCTTTTAGGGATCCAATAATTTATGAAATGATCGTCTTGCTTCTTCCCTACCTTTTTCCATGAGAGATTCATTTAATTCTTCCTTGATGATCTGACGACTCTTGACTCTTATATTTACTTTCATGACTTCGTATTTTTGTTTTTCAGTTAATATATTGAGGAATTAGCGGCCCGAAATCCAAGCGTCTTTCAACGCCAGAGAGATCTTATCCGACATGGTGTTTGATCTTTGCATCAGCTAAAAGGCTGATGTTTTCATGCTTCCTGACCTTTACAGATAATTTCTTAGTGATTTGCTTTCCGATCGTACTAAGGAATTTGACAGTCAAAGCCAATCCTTCTGCGGCCAACACAACAGGAAGAAAAATGACGGCAGCCAATAATAGACTGATACCAGAAACATTCAAACCCATAGAGGCCGCGATGAGAGTCAAATCCACACCATTCACAAATTTCTCAAATCTCGAATATGTCTTATTGAGCGAATGACGAGAATCTATCTCTCGCGTCAGATACAATTGCATTCTATTGATGTGTTCGATTCAATACCTCTGCCCCACGTCGTCACTTTCTCCTCATTCTATTAGTTGTGGTGCTAGAAAAGGTGCCATGGGCTCGGCGCTAAACTTCTCCAATGATTGATAGATTTTTTTACTTCGAGTTTCCATTTTCATTTATTTATATTTTATTACTTTTTATGTATTTGTTTTTATTTTCATCCCTTATTATTTAATGAAAAAAAAAAAATGTTTAGTGGTCACATCCTTTTCAACCAAAATTCCAAAACATGTCCCCTGTCTTTAGTGCTGAGACCTAGATGCGCTAACTTGAACTCTTCCGAATTAGTGAGGGTTTGGGTTCTCCGATGCAAGACACGAATTGCTTCAAACATTCAATCACATATTCGCCTCGGACGTATTCCAAAGCGGGCATAAAATACATCGTGGTGTGAGAACCATAAGGTTCTATCTTCCATTGGAAAATAGAACCTTATGGTTCTCATGCGATGACATGGTGATGATGTCTTCCCATTCCATCGTAAGACAGGGATGATTAATGTGGTTACTTTCTCTCTCCTCCCAACAGCTGAAGCATCTTTCGTGCAAGATACAAGGAAGTTATTCATTTACACAGATCGTTAAGCTCTGCACAGCACCCTTTGAAGTAACCAAGCCCTCGATTTAATGGAATCGTTCATTTTTCTCTTAATTATTATTTATATATATATAAAAAAAAATTCTATTCCTATTTTTTTTCTATTATTTTTTTCTACTTTTTTTTTTCTATCATTTTTTTTAATTAATATGAGTTAAATATATTTATAAAGTAAAACTTTTCACATTAATTTTTGTATGCATTTCACATTCGCAGCAAATTTTTTATCACACATCACATTTCTAACAAAGCTTTGAATTGCCTGCACAATTCGTCACTTCTTTTAATTTAATTTCATTTCACTCCTAATCGATCTATAAATTGATTAATCATTTGTACGTATGAGCAATTTGAAGACAACTTCTCAAGTTCAATGAATGGTATGTCGTCTGGTTCCCAATTTCTGAAATTAGTATCACACTAAACGCATCTTACTCTATTGCCATGGCCCTAATAATAAAATCCAGCCATAGTCAAATCTGTTGGTGTTTGAAATCCGCTGGTGGGCCAATTATCGAATGTACATAATCTTTTTTTCTTCAGAATCGTATTTTGTGATTTCTTTAAAATAATGTTCCATTGAATTCATTGGGATATATTATTTTTTTTTACTTCTCTTTATATATATATTACGTTTTTTTATAACAACACATTCTATTTTTCACATCATCAACTGAATGAACAAATACTATTGTCTATTATGATTGCAGGTATTATTACAGGAAAGAGATGACATTTTTTTCGAAAGAAGGATTTTCTGTTTTTCGTATTTCAATAAAACCATTTTTTCATCATCATCATCGTCGTTAGAATGATGTGGGAAATAATAGATAATGATTTTCAACCTTTCAGCAAATTCCATCCATGATCTGTTTGATGTGAACGAGTGTAATCTGTGAATAAATTTCGACACATGCACAAATGGATTTTTCAGTATTTTCATCATCATCACCACGATTGAATAGAATTGTAACGTTCTACAAGTTTCACTTTGTATTTTAAATGATTTAGGATATCAAAAATCATGTGATAATCTTGGTGAGACACTTTTTTTTTTTCATTCGAGCACTTCATCGTTTTGATATTTTCGAAACAGCCTCGATTTAGGAATATGAATAACACAATATTAATGAAAACAACCTTCCATACATGTTTAAACATGCATCGTGTACAATTTGTTCCAATTTAATTATTTCTAATGCATACTCGTGTGAATGTTTAGAAAAAACTAAAGCTTTTCGTAATACGAACATCTGGTTAAAACATCTGTTGGAAATTGTTTTTCTTTTTTTCTCTCCTTTTGCTTCATTTTTTTAATTGTTAATTTTATAATAACATGCTCAAAAGGGGTATATTCTTAAACAGCGAATTCGGACCCAACAACAAACCTTCACCGATTGGTTCCACATTCTCTCTGGTCTTCGGATAGAGGCCGTCTCCGTGGAAAGCATTGCCACCACCCTTTCTCACAGGTCCTAGATACAATCCTTTACCTTCCACATCTATGCTACACACGGATCCTCCCTTCTTCAAAACCAGTCCGTTTTCCCTCTTCTTCAGAAACAGTGCATTTCCCCTCTTCTTCAAAAATAGTTCTCCACCCATTAATTTGTCGACTTCCAAACTAGTGAGTCCCAAGAGAGCTCCCACGACCAGAGCTGGCAACACTGTCTTCGTGAGAATGGGTAATACTTTGGTGGTGAGTCCCGCCAATGGTGGTAAGAAACCACCTTTCATTCTCAGATTATATCTCAATTGAGTGGGACTCAGTCTAACCGTCATTCTCATTTGATTATGAATTGCTTTCTCCATCTTTTTGATTTGAGTTTTAGTCCAGGTGATCTGATCATGATCACCACTCTACATATCTTGAAGACTGAATTTAAAACGACTCGCCTCAATTACTCAACACTCTGTGAAGTTTAGCTTTCTGTCCTTCGGATATGTTAACGTTTTTAATTACATATCGAGTCATACTTTTATTTTTTTTTATTCGATTTGATTTGATTATACATATATTTTTTAATTATTAATATTATAAGTTTCTTTTTTATTTCTATATAATATATAAATAAAAACCTAAAACTTCTTTAAATAAAAAAAAATAATAAAAAGCTAATTAGTAAAAACAAATTGTGCTTAATAAAAAAAAACTGCTTAATAAAAAAAAAAATCAATAATGAAGATAGAGATTGTTTGTGAAAAAATCGAATGTGTTTGGTAAATAACACAGATGAGAGCAATTTATTTAATATATTAGATCAGTTGGAAATGACAACACACATAATATTGACGTCGGAAATGGTAGAACGAATTAAAAAACAGGGAACAATGATGAAAGATTGCGTGAGACATTTACTAGATATGTTAACATATGGAAGGGAAACTGCTTTTGAAGAATTTATTATTGCTATGTTCGATGCCGGTTTAGACATGGACGAGTGTTTTAAGAATGTTAAACCAAAAACAAATTGTTTTAAATAAACAAAAACAAAATATTTTTTTAGGATATTATTTTTCAAATTATTTATTATTTTTTTCGTTTTTCATATCTCTCTGATGTGAAATCGTATAGTCACTCTCTCTCCGTGAAGATCTAACAGATCACCATTTTGATCTGTCAGTGTGGTTTCGATGCTATACAATGTGTCCAGAAACACAGGTAGATAGACAAGATTTCAAGGTCGCTCCACGATCTTGTAACCTGGTGAAACGTCTTGAAAGAATGAGTAGATTGGTGAGTGCTACCATTGATGTAACTTCCCACAATCACATTGACATTCACTAAAATGCTATTGACTGCAAGAATGTTGACCATATTTTCGGACACAGAGTGACCTCGATACATCTTTTGATCAAATTCTAACATTTTGCCGATCAAATCTTCTGCACCAAAATCCACTCAAAAATTATCTCCCAAGTCTAATATCGTCTATAGAGTACTCGTATTGGGAAATCGAATCTCAAACTAATCCACAGCATTGGAATACTTGAATGTGTTATTCTTTTCTGTGACTTTGGGAAATGAATAGTAAGTCTTGAGATAAACCAATGCTATCTCGTATCTCTTTTCCTTCTTCAATTCGATGGAAGGTTTGAATTTCATTGTGAATCTAGTCATTTCGTGACTCACTACAATTTGAAAGGACTGTTTCGAGGCGTATTCTCGACTATCTGTTCTAATATCTGTTCTAATAGATGTTCTGACCATTTTTTTATTATTTATTTCTTATTTATTTTTCATATATTTTTTACGTTTCATCGATATTTTTTCTTTTTTATTTTCTTCTCTATTATTATCGGAAATATTAAAAAAAAATTGTCGAATCCACTTCGATATTTTCTGCTGTTAAATTCGCGAGTCAAATCGATCACCACGAAATTGTGAAGTCCTTTGTCCCACACCTTCTTACAGAATCTCTTGAATTCTTCCCTGCTCATGCCATTGGCCATGTGATCTCCATAATTGTGATTGAGTTCTTCGGATCCTAATGAAAGAGACATAGAGAATTAACATTCTCCCTTACCGTGTGGCTGGGCGATCATAATTCTGAGACAGATAGAAACAATCCAGGTTGCTGTGACGTTCTCGAACGTAATACGATTAACATCGGTTCTGTCTCTCCAACAGCAAATTGTTGAAGATCCTGGGATTCTTATTCTCTGACTTCAATTACTGTCTGGTATTGGGAACGTCATTGGCATTTTTGTAAAACAGACATTCCACATTTGAACACTTGACATTTCTCCTAGTTAATTCTCTCGCAATCCATTCCAATATATTCGAAGTCTCATGTCCTTCGAATTCGTCTCGATTGTCAAAGATTCTCACCATGACGTCCTTGGATAATTTATGATTCATGCACTCTCGAAGCAATGAGTATTCCAATTGAAAGAGACTCTTGCCGAAAACAGATAATCTATCGCAATCCAACCAGATAGATTCATCAAGAGATTGGTCTTGCCACAATTCGATTTTTCCACTATCAGACCTCTTATGCTCTTGGGAAAGAAGACATCATTCGACATCATTCCAAGACATGTCTTTGATATCCATTTTTTTTTCTCCAGTTTTTTTTAACTATGTTTTGAACTATGTTTTTTCTATTGTTTTTTATTTTAATTCCTATTTTTATGTGTATATTATTTATAAAAAAGTTTTTTTTTGTTTATAAATCACTTTCAGTCCTGATCCTTTCATCATTTTAGCTAAGTCTTGTATCAGTATGACATCATCATTATAATAGAAGTCTCGCCAACTTTTCAGTTTGATTCTCGATCATTTGACAGGTTGTGGTGATGGAGTTATCAATTTATTACCCAATGCATCGGCACCTCTCTTGCGGCTTCGAAGCTATTCTACCCCTCGCTTTTGTTGCAGATTTCTTACAGCATCGATCGCTGTCGCTCGAGGTGATCTGTTTTATGGCATCGCCAGTGAATTTATGAGTTAAAAATCACATCATTGAATCAACAATGACTGATCGACCACAGACGTAAGATTTAGCGTATCCCTCGTTTTCATCACTAAATTTTTTTTGTTTTGTTTTTTTTTTTTGTTTTTTTTTAAATTCGTTTTTTTTATTATTTTTGGAATATATATATATATTTTTTTATTTAATTATATTTGTTTTTTCTTACTATTTTAGTAGTGCACATAGGCAATAGGTACGTGTCCATGATTTTATAATTTTTCTATATACCATTGGAAGTGCCATCTGGCGGCGTGGCTCTCCCACTGGCAAATAATCCAGAATCATTGTAACGGATATTTAATTGTTTTGGGCTTTTCAAAGGACATAATGTAAAATATATTGTCGCAGAATGCTGGAAACTATGATAAATAATCAAGTAATGGAGTGACTTTGGAAGTTAGGTAGTTGTTGGCGAGTTATGTGTTGTTTGAAAGTTCGAAGTACCAATGCCGTCCGTTGCCGGTTTCGTCAGATTCAAAGCCCAGTTTCAATTTTAAATGAGAACAAACACTTCACAAATTGTTGACAACAAATAAAAAATAATGCAAGTGATTTATTGACACTTTTAGTGGGCCTTTTTCATTTGTGGGAAACTTAGCGCGATTTCCTTAGAAACAGCCAGAGATCGGAAGAATTCAAGTTATGTTGACGTACGGTCTGGCGAAATCTTTGTTCTCAAAACACGGGCATGCAGTTTTGTTGTAGACTGTAGTGTAGTACAATTTTACAGAAACAGACATGCACGCGAACAGCGATACCCTTTCATTTATTTCCGAGATTTTTCTTCACAAGTTCACTGGATCCAGTTTATGAACTATTTTTACCAGTGATACAATACAATGTCAGTTTAACACTGTCAGAATTACAGTGTAGTGGCCAGCCAATTTTTGTGATCCGACGTGTTTTCCTAAAGGCTAAATATCAGAATCACTCAGAACTCCCATTTAAATTACATGTTTTAATTCCTGGATGCTTTAGGCTTTGCAACCAGAATAGAACTGAAATCATCTTCAAACTAGTCAATGTCGCCCTCCTCGTCTGACCAACATCTGGAGGTGGGGATTCTGATATTTAGACATGAGTATGTTTCTCCAAAAATGGCAAAAAACTTTTAAAAAGCCTAAATACCAACCTCCCCAGAACCGACCTCTAAATAACATTTGCACACGGATTCCAGAGAAAATATTTCATTTCTACTAATTCTAGTTTGTTTTAGCATTCAAAAGGAAACTGAAATTGAACTTATTTCAAAATGTGTGACTGCATTTCTGTCTGTCCATCCATCCATCCATCAGTGAGTTGGACCACTCATAACCTGGACGATTCGTACCTCTGACAATTTGTACCTTTTGCTGGACCATTTGTATCCTGATGTCTGGACAATTAATTCGTACCTTCTCCAAGGACAATTTGTACCTTCTGCCTGGACGATTCGTATCCGACAGTTCGTTCCCCCTCTGGACAATTTGTATCCTCTTCTGCAAATTCATACCCTTCTTAATTAACCCTCTCTGAAAAATATACATGGAGATGGGGTTGGGAGAGGATTAAAAACTTGGAGAAAGGATAAAAAAAGGCGATGTCATTTCTTTTATTTCAAAAAGACACAGAATATCAAATTTCATGACTTGAAGTAAAAAGCAAGTAGACACTTAAAAGATTCAGCGTCACGACGGCAAAAAGAAAATACTCTATTGAGGGAGCTCAGAATTAAGTTACTAGTGAATTAAATTATTAAGGCAGCACGCTCTTTAACTTATTATTTGGGGCGTCATAAAAATATTTATTGTTAGATCTTCATCAATGTAAAGAAATATTGTGGCTTCATTAAAAAAAATAGTGTTTTAACTGTAAAACTACATCCGTTACTATCTACTATAAATTTTCTTTTACACACACAGTTGATAATACTAGACGTCGCCTTTTCACTTATGCTGTTAAGGGATGGTTCGCCCATTGAAGTTTCATTTCTATTCATACATCGTGTTTTGATTGGTTGTTTCATGCATATGTTTATGTTTGTATTTTTATCACTCCGTCGACTTTTCATTTTCATTTCACTCAGCCAAAAACATGAGTCAAAACCATTTAAATAGTTAATACATGAGACAGTTTAGTACACTTACTTGAGACAACTTGTACCAAAAAGGAGACAATTCATTCCTTTTACTGGGACAATTTTTACCTTTTGCCTAGACAATTTGTACCTTATTGTCAAGACAATTCATACGCCCTAATTGTGGTATGAATCGTCCAGGGTGCAAGTTGTCCAAGAACCGTCCATCTCGGACAGCGATTCTTTGCTTTTCATTTGCCCGGTTGTACATGTACATTTTCAGTAACTGGCTTCTGACTGTTGTTCACACTGAAATCCCCTCCACCTTACACACACACACATACACAAATATATTAAACCTTAAAGAGCACTATTTTTTTGAAGTAAATATCTGATTCATCCTCTCTGGAAAACTGTATGTACATCGTATTTTTTCCTAACTTTTACTCTTTTCATCAAAATGGGTCATGAGTGTCCGTAGGGATTAAATCCAAGGTTGTGAAAGTGCCTTTATGGGTACTTGCAGCACAAGCACTGCACTACAGAATCAATACTTCATTGTTCCAGGCATTGTAATGGTGCTATGAGATACCACATGACCTGCACTGTCATGCTATTGGAAAAAATCAATGTGTAATGTTTTGTCAGAGACACACCAATGACTCTAGGTGCCTTAATTAAGAAATGTGAGGGATTTAAAAATTTTTTTTTTTACAAATATTGCAAAATATTCATCAAACACAATGTGAAATATCTTAAGAAGCCAGAATGTGATTTAAAAACTATCACAAATGTGAAATTTAATATCATAAGAGGTTTGTTTTGTGTCAACATCAATTAATGTATAAATTATATCATAGTTTTAGATGAAAGTGGGTATGCTGGGGGTCTAGGGGATATTGTTAATGCAGGGCTATATATTACCACATCAATATGTAGAAGAAAATTTGACATACTTTGTTAGGATAAAAATGGCACGGTCTATTGATATTGGTGATTTATATAGCTGCAACACCAGTTTTTAAAACAAAATTGACATTCATTTTGTTTTGTGTGTGTGGGGGGGGGGGGGGGTGAACACCACTCTTTCTCTTGCAGTATGGTTAATTGAGACAGATTTTCCCCCAAACTATTGTCTGCTGATGCAGATTTTAGTTTTATTTTGGGATTGGGGTAGTTTGTAAAGAAAGCAGTGAATTCTCATGCAGAAATGACTCTTTTATCAAATGAAAGAGGTAAAATGTATCTTTAGAAGGAATAGAATGTAGGTTAAAATCCCCCTCCAAAAAATACCCCCCAATCATTTATCATTTTTACACACTTAGCAACCCCCCCCCCCCCCCCACAGTTTTTGAGGGTAGTACCACAATCTCCCACATTATTTTAAGAGCAGTACAAAAATCCTTTTCCCGGCCGTTTACACCAAAAGGTTAAAAGGCAGTCCAAAAGGATTTAAAAACTTAAATTACATAAACACTCGTCACTATTTACAAGAAAACATGCCTCAATAACTATTTATCAAGACAGTTATTTATTTATTGGAGTTTAAGGACACTTTCAACAGCCAGTGTCACCTCGTGTCGGACAGTTTTATAGGTGGAGGAAGCTAAAGTGCACTGAGAGAACCACTGGGCAACAGTGAGCAACTATCCAACGTGCTAACTCCACACAAGCAAGGTTAGCATTGATTGAAGTGACAAGTGCTCGGCCTCGAGTGGTAAAAAGCTTTGGACATTTTTGTATGGCTTTAAATATACTTCTAACAAATTAGGGGGTGGGGGTTGGGATTTTTGTTCACCAGAAATTATGGAGGGAGGAATTTCTGTTCACCTGAAAAAAAACATGGGGGGTGGAATTTTTGCGAATTGTGTGAAAATGATTGTGGGGGCTGGGGGTGCGGGTTGTCAGGGAAAAGTTTTGTAGGTTACCCTTCGGAAGGTTTGGGTTTGATTATAGGAAATATGTACATGTAAATGTACATGTATTTTGGCTTCCAACACTGATTTAATTATATATTTTTGGATATTACACATATTTCACATTTAAATGTTCATTTGAGAACCACAGACTGATTAATACTGTTTTATTTTTTGAAAAGTTATATTTTTGCCACAGTCGGCAATAAAGGCCATATATTGCCAAAAATAATGCAGTTAAATGCATCTTGAGCAAGTGTGGCATCCAGAACTGAGAAGCACACTATAACCTCTGTCAAATGCCAAATACACATGTAACCACCTATTTTACCTTATTAACACATCTAATTAAACCATGGTTTCCCCTTATTGTACTTGTGATAGAGGGGATTCCAATTATATTCTAATCCTCTCCCAAATCACCATCCAAACATTTAGCAAGAAAAACCCATATTTCACTTGTATTCACTGGTACAGTATAATAGAAGTTTTCTCCATTTTATGATAACCCTTTACCTTACATGTACATGAAAAGAAGATACCACTTTTGAATAACTAATTTATTTTCGTTTTTTGCGTCAAAAACATAGCTATGACCACCCCCCCCCCCCCCTTTCACTGGAATGACCTGAACAAGCTCGTTCCAATGAGAGGGTCTTAAGCTATATTTTTTTGACACCAAAAAATGCAAAAATAATTAACATTGAATGGCAATTTTGGTGAATGGTGCTAGCCGGTTTTGGTCATTTTACATTGAGTGAATGATTAATAAAAGCTTTCTCCATATTATGATGTTAACCCTTTACCTGACATGAAAAGAAGATACCACTTTTGAATAACTAATTTCTTTTCATTTTTTTGCGTCAAAACATAGTTATGACCTCGCCCCCCCCCCCCACCCCCCCCCCTGGAATGAGCTGAACGAGTGCTAGCCTGTTTTGGCCATTACATTGAGTGAGTGATTGAAAATGTTCAAAAGCAATTTCTTCATTCACATATATTTTTTATTTATCACATAGTATTTTGGGACATAAATTTGGGAAAGGGGTGGGGCGGGGGTGCAGTGGGAAAAGTTACAAAGTTGCAAATGTGAATGAATGGCTTTTGTGCACAGCAACACAGTAGTCTGATACTAGTGCTGTCAGGGTCCCCATGTTATAGCACAAAACTGCATTAACAATTGTCCCTCTACCACCCATACTGAACCCCTCAGCTGATGAGCAAGTTAACAGCATGCACTCTCAGTTTCCTATGATTTGCTTTAGTACTGCAACACTCAGGGTCCACTGAGTTTCTTCTGTTTGACAACCCTGTCCTGGCTCTTCTCACTATATTTTTCATTGTTTGTCAGTCTGTATTCCTACAGGTATGTACATGTAGAATGTCACTTTCAAAATATGTGATTTCACGTCTGTCTGTCCATCATACCATTCCTATGTACATGCAGACTGCCACTTTCAAGATATGTGATTGCATGTCTGTCCATCATGCAAAGTGTTGGTTTGTTTTCATTTAATTGACCCCCCCCCCCCCATACACACACATACACAAATATATTAAACATTAAAGAGCACTACATTCCTGAAGCAAATATCTGAGTCATCCTTACTGGATACTAGGCATGCATGTATTTTCCCTAATTTCTCTCTTTTTATCAGGATGGGTGGCTGTAGGGATTAAATCCAAGGTTGTAAACAAGCTCTTGTGGGTACATGTACTTGCGGGACATGCACATCACTACAGAATCAATATTTGATGGTTCTAGGCATTTTAACAGTGCTATGCTATAACATAGGAGCAGTGCTCAGCTGGTCACACTGCTAGACAAAACTAGTGTTTAATGTTTTGTCAGTGCCATACCAATGACTCTAGGTGCCTTAACTGAGAAAGTGAGGCTTTTTTTCACAAGAATGGCAAAACATTCATCAAACGCAATGTGAAATATCTTCAGAAGCCAGAATGTGATTTAAAAACTATCACAAATGGGAAATTTAATATCGCAAGAGGTTTGTTATGTGTCAACCTCAATTACTTTATGAATTTTATCATAGTTTTTTATAAGAAGGGGCATACTAGGGAGACACCTTCAGGGCTATATTTTGCCACATCAGTGTGTAAATTTTGACATCAGTTGTTAGGATAAAATGGTACTGTCTATTGATACTGGTGAATTATATAGCTGCAACCCCAATTTTTGAATCAAAATTTACATTTATATTTTTTCGTGGGGTTGGAACACCACTCTTTGTCTTGCTGTATGGTTAAATGAGCCAAATTTTTCCTCAAAGTATTGCATGCTGATGCAGATTTTAGTTTTATTTAGGGATTAGATTAGTTTTCCAAAAAAATCTACATGGATTCCTTACCTTTGTAACAGAGTAGAAAAATATATTGGAGGCAACAGCAGTTTTTTAAGGCATTTGACACAGTTTGGACAGTTTTCTTTAAAGGAACAAATTTCCCATGTTTTTAACTCAGTGGAAGCCATCAGTTGAATTCTCATGCAGAAATTACTCTTTTGTGACATGAAAGAGGTAACATGTATCTTTGAAAGGATTGGGGTTGATTAAGGAAATATATAATTTGGCTTCCGAACCCGATTTAATTATTTTGAGAGATTATTTCACATTTAAAAATTCATTGGGGTACCACACACCTTACAATACTTCTTTATTGTTTTGAAAAGAATGTTATTGTCATCGTTATATTGCAAGCAAATTCCACATCTTGAGCAAGTGTAGCCTACAGTGGCACACCACAGCCTCCAGTGGCACACTACAGCCTCCAGCAAATGCCAAATAACAACCTATTTTACTCTACATGTATTAACAATTAATCCACAGCTACCTAATATTTCTTTTGTTCTCTGTCATAAAAACAAGCCCTATAAAATCACACCAAGTACGGTTTGATGAGAACAGCTCAGTAAAACAGTACCAATATCTGGATGCTGGGGCGGTTTTGAAACAGTCCCAATAACTAGATATTTGAACGATTGTCACGGTACTGTAATCATAACCATTCAAAAGTAAAGATGCTGTAAAGGAGGCGTAAAAAACTTTCTAACACGTGAAATATCGACAAGCTTTTCTCGACAAAGCTACTGACTTGAGTGTGCATCGTGTCCAAATTATAATGTACTTTTTAATATTTTGTTGCTTTTAATAACCAACAGCCCTGGTAACCTAAAAAGGACTGCTGTGGAAACCTCGGAAGTGAAGCAGTGCTTGTTTGCTGTGGTAAACAAGTTCAGTTTTACTGGTAAAATAGTGTGGTAATTTTTTGGGATATAATAATCTTAATGTACTAATACTTATATATACCACCCAATACCAAATAGTTACAAGCTCATCAAGTGGGTTATTTCCTCCAACGGACAGGTACTTTTAACTCACCAAATGATATGTTCAGCACCCAGATAACGACAACTGGGTTTCCTCTTCCAATCCAGTATAAATATCATTCTCTTGGTGACGTCACCGGTTCTCTTTACTCTTCTGACCAGTTTACCATTCCAATTGCTGATTCCATATTGGAGGAGTAATAATAGGGGCAAATTATGCTACATTCCCCCCAGTTTTCTAAATAAAACCCCCTCCAAATGGCCCCATGGAACATCATACAAGGCCCATATCTCACATGTTTGCTCCAAAGTTGGTAGAGTAAATTATGCATTAAATAAAGTAAATTCAAAAAAGTCACGTGATCAATGGTGGTTGCACACTAAAATTATCGCTCCTGCTTTCAAAGTCGTTTTTTTGTTGTTTATTTTTGTATTTGGTGGATCTCTTCGCTGGACATTATGCCATAGTGACCATAGTGACCAAGAGATGAACTCTCGTGGATCATTTGTAAATTTCATGCAAGTATGGTTGGAGATTTTCTAGATTCTGTTTGAGTGTAACTTTTCATGTAGTTTATCAATGGAGGATTGGGAATGTTTACATTGACAACGATGCCTTCTTTTATCGGTGCCAGTGTCAACCCTGAGTATTGACCATTGTATCCTAATATTGTATCCTAATGCTGATGTAGATAATTTCTGATTCCTGACTTCTGATTTTTACAATAAGAAAAATAAGAAAAAACTTGTATTTTGATTAAAACGGCTGTATTGGGAATGTATTATTCAACATTCACTAGAGCTTGCTACTATTTTTGCCGTAGCTGTACTGTGATGAAAACCTGACTCGGCTGTGTGATGAGATAATTCATGCGTGTAATTCCTCTGTGAGTTACTATTCATCGGTCATTTGACTCTGTGCGTAAACTAAATACTGTTGAGAGAGCTGGAAAAAAGAACTCTTAAGATCTGATTAGAAAATACACCTAAATAAATATATAAATAAACATATAATTTTAATATATAATATAAGACCAAGTATAAGACACAAGTATGGATGATTCTAACTCCAACACAGATGTTTCTGCTAATGGAAATCACGAACCGATTGACAACGTAATCGACAGTAATAAGAGAACTTTGGCGGATATTACTACGACCCCCCCTCCCCAGTTGTATCAAAAAGCAACGTGAATACGCTAGCTCCGACGAGGAACCTGATTTGTTTGCATTTTGGAATCCTGACGCCTCAAGTACACAGCGGACAACCCATTTGAGCCAAGACGACCGAATGACTAATGCATTCCTGAAAGTGCTTCAAAACCCGTCTGTCATGCAGTCACTCAAGTCTGTATTTCTTGAGGCTGCCAATGAACGCATCAGCAAATTGGAAGAGACAGTAGAGACAATGAAAGTCAAATTAGAATCGAAAGATAAAAAATTACAGGAGTTGACTGATAAGATCGATGATCTTGAACAATACGGCCGACGAACTAATCTACGACTCTCGGGTATTCCCGAGAATTCAGGGGAGAATACTGACAAAGTTGTTGTTGACATTGCCAGTAAAATTGGTGTACAGTTGTCAGTTGAGGACATCTCCCGGAGCCACCGAGTTGGACCGAGAGTTGTGAATGGGAAGCCAATCGAAACACGCCCTATTATTTTTCGACTCAACAGTTACAGAACACGCAACGCCTTGTTTCGTTCACGGACCAAATTAAAAGCAGTCAAGCCTGCTGAGCTTGAGTCAAATCGTCAGTGGTCAAACCATCCTGGTATCTTTATAAACGAAGATTTGACCAGGACTCGTGCATCCATAGCGCGCAGAGCTCGGCTTATGGCTCGTGAGGGGAAGCTACAGGACTCGTGGACCTTTGATGGAGTCATCTTTGTCAAACGCAGAGATGGCTCCGTTGAAAGGATCACGAGCCTTGGCAAATGGACAACTTAGAAAACAAAATGCGAATTGTGCAGAAAATTAATCTGAATGCATCACAGTCCGTTATTGTGCATTAGTTCTCAATATAGTATCTGTTAGGTATACTCATTTTCATTTGTTAGGTATCCTCACCAGGCCTTCAACCAGGGCGGAACTCCAGAGGGAGCGGTGAGACATGTAGGGGGGGGGGCACCTCCTGGACATAATCCCACTCATTTCAATATTTTGGAGTCGGGCATAGGCCTACCTCCATGACATACACACATGAAGTAATTCAGATGACTAAAAATAATTCCGCACTCCACCAGTTAATAACTTCTCCTTATTCCAATATCAACATCCTAACTGCACATTTGTGGTGTGCATTAATCTCGGATAGGTAAATTCAAACGGATGACGACTGTGTCGCAATCCGATTGAAGTTATCTTTCCGCTTTCTTTCTGGTATCATTTCGGCTTTTCATTCACTAGGAAAAATATTGTATCTGCCCTGAACTGTGACAACGCCAATGAAAATATTTAGTGTGTCTTGCTAGGTCAATCATTTATAACCCCCCCCCCCCCCCCCGGTTTCCTATTCAGCAGAACAAATATTGTATTTGCACTGTACACTTGTGGTGTGCATTAATCGCGGAGAGGTAAATTCAACCGGATGACGACTGTGTCGCAATCCGATCGAAGTTATCTTTCCGCTTTCTTTCTGGTATCATTATGACTTTTTACTCACCAGAAAAATATTGTATCTGTCCTGAACTGTTATATCGCCAATGAAAATGACGACTGTGTCGCAGTCCGATTGAAGTTATCTTTCCGCTTCCTTTCTGGTATCATTACGGCTTTTTATTCACCAGAAAAAAATACTGTATCTGCCCTGATCTGTGACATCGCCAATGATAATATTTAGTGTGTTTTGCTAGGCCAATCATTTACACCCCCACCCCCCCGGCTTCTTAT
The DNA here is from genome assembly GCA_031216915.1 of Pictodentalium vernedei. Lineage (NCBI taxonomy): Eukaryota > Metazoa > Mollusca > Scaphopoda > Dentaliida > Dentaliidae > Pictodentalium > Pictodentalium vernedei. The sequence continues at coordinate 1,266,540 of CM062294.1, read as the reverse complement.
TCACCAGAAAAAATATTGTATTTGCCCTGAACATTTGTGGTGTGCATGATTCGGGGATAGGTAAATTCAATCGGATGACGACTGTGTCGCAATCCGATTGAAGTTATCTTTCCGCTTTCTTTCTGGTATCATTACGGCTTTTTATTCACCAGGAAAAATATTGTATCTGCCCTGAACTGTTACATCGCCATTGAAAATATCCAGTGTGTCTTGCTAGGTCAACCATTTATACCCCACCCCCCCCCCCCCCGGCTTCTTATTCAGCAGAAAATAATATTGTATTTGCCCTGAACATTTGTGGTGTGCGTTAATCGCGGATAGGTAAATTCAACCGGATGACGACTGTGTCGCAATCCGATTGAAGTTATTTTTCCGCTTTCTTTTTGGTATCATCACGGGTTTTATTCACCAGAAAAATATCGTATCTGCCCTGAACTGTTGCATCGCCAATGAAAATGACGACTGTGTCGCGATCCGATTGAAGTTATCTTTCCGCTTACTTTCTGGCATCATTACGGCTTTTTATTCACCAGAAAAAAATATTGTATCTGCCCTGAACTGTGACATCGCCAATGAAAATATTTAGTGTGTCTTGCTAGGTCAATCATTTATACCCCCCCCCCCCCCCCCCTCGGCTTCTTATTCACCAGAAAAATATTGTTTTTGCCTTGAACATTTGTGGTGTGCATTAATCGGGGATAGGTAAATTCAATCGGATGACGACTGTGTCGCAATCCGATTGAAGTTATCTGTCCGCCTTCTTTCTGGTATCATTTCGGCTTTTTATTCACCAGGAAAAATATTGTATCCGCCCTGAACTGTTACATCGCCAATGGAAATATTTAGTGTGTCTTGCTAGGTCAACCATTTATACACCCCCCCCCCCCCCCCCCCCTCGGCTTCTTATTCACCAGAAAAAATATTCTATTTACCCTGAACATTTGTGGTGTGCATTAATCGCGGATTGGTAAATTCAACCGGATGACGACTGTGTCGCAATCCGTTCGAAGTTATCTTTCCGCTTTCTTTCTGGTATCATTACGGCTTTTTATTGACCTGCCCTGAACAGTTACATCGCCAACGAAAATATTTAGTGTGTCTTGCTAGGTCAATCATTTATCCACCCCCCCCCCCCCCCCCCGTGTTCTTATTCACCAGAAAAAAATATTGTATTTGCACCGAACATTTGTGTCGTGCTTCAATCGCGGATAGGTAAATTCAACCGGATGACGACTCTGTCGCAATGCGATTGAAGTTATCATTCCGCTTTCTTTCTGGTATCATTACGGCGTCTTATTCACCAGAAAAAAAACTATTGTATCTGCCCTAAACTGTGACATCGCCAATGAAAATATTTAGTGTGTATTGCTAGGTCGATAATTTATACCCCCCCCCCACCCCCCCAATAATGCATTGGTGTGTCTTGCTAGGTCAATAATTATACCCCCCCCCCCCCCCCCCTCAGTAATGCACTGGTGTGCTTTCAACCTTTTAACTATCGCGAAAGAAATTATTTAGGGTGTCTTGCTAAGACAATGATTTATATCCGCACTACACCATATATGCATTGGAGTGCTCCCAACCGCGGTCAGGTAAATGCGATTGAATTTATATTTCATGTGCGTTCATCGCGGATAGGTAAATTCAACCGGATGACGACTGTGTCGCAATCCGATTGAAGTTATTTTTCCGCTTTCTTTCTGGTATCATCACGGCTTTTTATTCACCAGAAAAAATATCGTATCTGCCCTGAACTGTTGCATCGCCAATGAAAATGACGACTGTGTCGCGATCCGTTTGAAGTTATCTTTCCGCTTTCTTTCTGGCATCATTACGGCTTTTTAATCACCAGAAAAAATATTGTATCTGCCCTGAACTGTGACATCGCCAATGAAAATATTTAGTGTGTCTTGCTAGGTCAATCATTTATACCCCCCCCCCCCCCGGCTTCTTATTCACCAGAAAAATATTGTATTTGCCCTGAACATTTGTGGTGTGCATTAATCGGGGATAGGTAAATTCAATCGGATGACGACTGTGACGCAATCCGATTGAAGTTATCTGTCCGCTTTCTTTCTGGTATCATTACGGCTTTTTATTCACCAGGAAAAATATTGTATCTGCCCTGAACTGTTACATCGCCAATGAAAATACTTAGTGTGTCTTGCTAGGTCAACCATTTATACCCCCCCCCCCCCCCGGCTTCTTATTCACCAGATAAAATATTCTATTTGCCCTGAACATTTGTGGTGTGCATTAATCGCGAATAGGTAAATTCAACCGGATGACGACTGTGTCGCAATCCGTTCGAAGTTATCTTTCCGCCTTCTTTCTGGCATCATTACGGCTTTTTATTGACCAGAAAAATATTGTATCTGCCCTGAACAGTTACATCGCCAACGAAAATATTTAGTGTGTCTTGCTAGGTCAATCATTTATCCACCCCCACTCCCCCCCCCCCCCCCCCCCGTCTTCTTATTCACCAGAAAAAATATTGTATTTGCACCGAACATTTGTGGTGTGCTTCAATCGCGGATAGGTAAATTCAACCGGATGACGACTGTGTCGCAATGCGATTGAAGTTATCATTCCGCTTTCTTTCTGGTATCATTACGGCGTCTTATTCACCAGAAAAAAACTATTGTATCTGCCCTTAACTGTGACATCGCCAATGAAAATACTTAGTGTGTATTGCTAGGTCGATAATTTATACCCCCCCCCCCCCCACCCCCAATAATGCATTGGTGTGTCTTGCTAGGTCAATAATTATACCCCCCCCCCCCCCCCTCAGTAATGCACTGGTGTGCTTTCAACCTTTCAACTATCGCGAAAGAAATTATTTAGCGTGTCTTGCTAAGACAATGATTTATATCCGCACCACACCATATATGCATTGGAGTGCTCCCAACCGCGGTCAGGTAAATGCGATTGAATTTATGTTTCAGCTTTCTACATTATATTTACATTATGGCGTATTTTCCATCGGCTATACTTATTGCACTTGCATCCGAACTGATACACCCCTAATGCACACACTAGTCGTGTGTTTTACGAATGCATTTATCATTATTTAGGCCTGTCCATCTTATTATGCAATGAATTGCGTGACTGGAATCGCGGATGGGTAAATTCAACCGGATGACGACTTTGTCGCAATCCGATTGAAGTTATCCATCGGCTTTCTTTCTGGTATCATCACAGCTTCTTCTTCTTTTACACCAGATTAAATATTGTATCTGCCCAGTACAGTGGCATCGCCACCGAACATATTTAGCGTGTCTTGCTCTTTGAACACAGGGCAGCCTGTACACCGTGTAAGTTAATGTGTTGGTTCAATATTATGATTACCTCCGCTCTAACCCCACCCATCAACATGCAGTGTTATAGTTCATAAACTTCTCTGCAGTCCCTATGCAATGGCCCGATTTCAATCGCCGACAGATGGGTTTGATCGGGTGGCGATTGTGTTGCGGTCCGAACAAAGTTATCTCTCCGCTTTTCACCTTGTATCACTTCAACATTTTACTCTACGGTACAGAAGTTATTGTATTTACATGTAAACCGTGACAACCCTCATCGCAACAGTGTCGCAACCCGTTTGAACTTTTATTTCTTGTTGTTCTTAAATTCGGTATTGTGTTTCCGTCATGGCTTCAGTGTTATGGTAAGTTATGACAGCCTGGTTGCGACATAATATCGGAATTATCTCTTTTTGAACATAGGACAGTCTGTACACTGTGTATGTTAATGTGTTGTTTCAATATTATGATTACCCCCGCTCAGACCCCACCCATCCACATGCAGTGTCATAGCTGCAAAGCCGGATGGAAATCAGTAGACAGAACCAGCAGAACCAGCAAGACAGAACCAGTAATTGGCCTTGCTGGTTCTGTCTACTAACCTCCATCCACCAATATCAAGTGTTATAGTTGCAAAATGGAAAACCTCCGTTTTTCTCCCGAAAATACTGTTGCAGGTTTTGACTTCTGACTGTATTAGGGAAATATTGAAAACAGAAAGTGTTCTTCGAACCACATCAAGAGAATTGCAGGTTTGCGTCAGACTCATCAACTATAGGTGGGACGCCCTTGTTTTCTTCTTGTAAATGCTTTTATTGTTCTCATCCCTATTCACTTTGAGACATCTGTTGCAAGATGAACCTTTTAACATGGGTTGGTCCCCCTTCTCCATGCCATTATCCATACCATTCTATTACATAGGCGTAGAACTTCCTTCCAGCCAACTTTCGACACCTTTCGTGGCAGGAAGGATTTGTTTCTCCTTTTCACTTGTGACACGTTTCTGTGCTAATGGTATTTAATCCCCGATGAATCCCGCGCAACACATACTTACCATAAACAGTTCACTTCTTGTATTACATCAGTCACCAGTGGTCCAATGAGTATTTTTTTGCAGTGAGTACACCGGGTCAGGTGTACCATCCTTCACTGATTGTCAAATTGCTCTTAAACTGATACAACGAACATCATCCACGTGTCAAGGGTAAGCTTTGGCTTTGTATAAGCAGAACTACAACCCATACCTATACATAGCACAGTTATTTTGTATATACTTACTTATCCTCGTCTCCTTTTTGTTTATTGACTCTTGTATCTTTTACCATCAACTCTAATATTTCAACACCTTATATTCTACACTACATCATTCTTTCTCAATACAACTTGAACTCAGTTTGTTCCGGAAACTAAATGCATTTACAATGTGTGCACTGGAACTATACCGCGCCAGGACTGGCAATTTCAAGCTTACAATCTATTCCAACAGCTTAAAGCATTGCTTGCTAAAAGATATATCTACTTGTATCCTGTTTTACTTACTCTTGCGTCTCAGTGGTGTTGACCTGCACGATAGCTTTACTGCTATGTCTGCTCTGTTTTTCGTGCAATCCAGAGAAACTGATACCTCCCTCTTAGATAAGTCTGCTGAAACATTACCAAGCCGTTGCAAGTCTCCGAATCACCAGAAGGCTACGTCAATATTGAAAGCAGTAACCACGGCTATCCTGTTCACTTCGTTTTCCCTCTATGTGATCATAAGCCTATTATTGTCCGGAGACATTGAAACCAACCCTGGTCCAACCACTCTTAATTCAGATCACGACCGGAATATTCTAAAAATTGTTCATCTTAACATCCAAAGCCTTAAACCTAAACTTGATATTGTACAATGTGAATTTGCACCATTTGACATTTTGGCTCTAACCGAGACATGGCTGCAAAATGGCGATCCAACTTCCGATCTTCAACTCCATGGCTTCCATGAACCATTGAGATACAATCGCTCGTCAAGGGGAGGTGGGGTTGCCATTTATATTAAAGACGGTATCTCATTTCGACACAGACCGGACCTTGATACACCGAATACAGAGTGTCTATGGGTCGAAATATTTACAAGACAGAGCAGGTCCTTACTGTTAGGGGTATTTTACCGTCCACCTAATAGTACTCCAGACTCATGGGATGCCATATCAGCATCCATCGAAAAAGCCAGAGACACGTTAATTAGTAACCTAATTATCACAGGTGATTTTAACGACAACCAAATGGTATCTTCGAAAAGTAGCTTTTCTGAATTAACCAGTTACTTTCACCTCAAACAGATTGTGAGTGAACCAACTTGTTTCACCGAAACATCAGCTACATTGTTAGACCTCTTTGCTATCAGCGACACAATCAACGTGAAAGCATGCGAGGTCCTTGAACCACTTATTCCAGACATGATTCGCTACCATTGTCCAATCTCAATTGAAGTCGAATTCTTAAAACCTAACCCTTCCTCTTTTAAGTGAAGGATGTGGCTTTATTCTCAGGGCAATTATGAAGAATTGAACCAGGCTCTCTCCAACACCGAATGGAACTCTGTCTTTGATAATCCATGTCTTGATACTATAGTCTCTAATCTCACCGACAAAATACTTGACACTGCATCCAAACATATACCGAACAAAATAGTTACATCGAGAATGGGCCAACCGAAATGGATGCATAATGAAATAAGACTTCTGATAAGACAGAGAAAACGCTTGTATCGCACTGCTAAACGAACTAATCACCTGCACGCCTGGGATAAATATAAACTTAAACGGAATGAAGTTATATCGGCTATTAGAAAGGCCAAAGCCCTGCATCTTTCTAAAGTCCAGTCCACATTGAGAAGCAACGAAACCCCAGCATCACTGTGGTGGAAGACCCTAAAATCACTAATCAGCAGCACTAACGCAACAGGATTTCCTACTTTGGTCTATTCAAATAAAATGTACTCATCAAGTGTTGAGAAAGCTGAAGTGTTCAACGAATATTTCAGTTCTATCTCAACAGTTGATGATTCGAATGCTTCCCTTCCAGACCCACCACCACATGCTTCACAGCGTATTGATAGTATCACCCTACAGTGCAGCGAGATATATGCTGCAATGAAGTCGATAAAGGTGTCCAAGACGTCTGGTCCTGATAAAATAAGCCCGCGTCTCCTTAAGGAATGTAAATCCTCTCTATGCGAACCACTCTCAATCTTATTTAATATACTTCTGAAAAATTCATACTTTCCTGCACTCTGGAAAAAAGCAAATGTCACCCCTATCCTAAAAAAACAACCTTCCAACTCAGTTACTAACTATCGTCCTATATCATTGATCAGCTGTGTTGGCAAAATATTCGAAAAATGTGTTTTCAAACGCTTGTGGCAGTTTTTGATTGAAAATAATATTCTTAGTCAATTTCAGTCAGGTTTTACACCTGGAGATTCAACTGTCCTCCAACTGACTGACATATATGATGAATTTTGTCTAAACAGTCGTCGATTAAGGGCATGGGGTAAGTGTCCTTTCTTGTAACGGCGTTTATTCCTCGGAAATCTAAACACCATCTTACCGAGCCACAGCGTTTACGAATGAGAACCGGTGCCGAAGCGCATTCGGAAACCGATGGCTGGATAATTCCTGCCTTTAACATATCTTTCAATAATTTTTCTTCCTCGCCTACAAAACATGCCGGGGTACGGCGCATTCGGGTTTTAACTGGTTTGGCATCACCTGTGTCAATATGATGTTCCAAAGAAGTGAACTTTCCCAAATCATATTCATTTTTTGCAAATACATCACTGTATTCAATCAATAGTTGTTTAAGCTTGGAAGACTCTTCAACTGTTAACAGTGGCCTAGATTTCTCAAACAATTCCCCTATGTGATCAGGCATCTCTACATTCTTATCTGTAACTACTCCAGAATCCACTTCAGTTACATTAACTTCAGTAAATTCTGGAGAATGTTCAATGGAAGAAATACCTGTACCTTCAACAGTCCATCCAACTATTTGACCTGGATGCATTACAATATCCTTATTTCCTATATTAAGGAAAGTCATAACAGGATCTGTATTTTCGGAATGAGCTGTTCTGGGGATCAACAAATTTGGTTTTAACTCTGGTTCTATCATGCACTCTGACATGGCAGAACTCAGAGCACATTGGACCTGTTTCACTGAATTGGAGGGAATTATTATTTTTTCCAATAACCTCACCTTTACTCCTTCCCTCTTTTGTGACTGCCTCAACTGAATGGGAATTTCCTCTCTTTCTTTTCCTAAATACATCATATTGTTAGCCAGATCCAATTGGGTACCCTGTTCATGCAAGAAATCAAGACCCAAAATAATTGGAGTCGAAACAGGGGCTACATAAAAATTCCTGATGTACCAATTTTTTCCCACTTTCAGCTTAATGGGCCCAACTATTTGTCCAGAGATAGTTCCTAATTCTCCGCCTACTGTTCGTACTTTAATACCCTTCAACATGCGAGGGTGTTCATCAAAAAGCTCTAACAGTTTGTCAGAAAACACTGTTACCTGTGCCCCTGTATCAATAAGAGCATTTAATTTGACATTTTCTAATATCACTGGTACAGTATAGTACAACGAAGTATCCACTTGGTTAATTATTATACTATCTGGCATCTCATTTAATGTTTCCTCTTTTGGGAAAAAATGTTCAGGGAATTTATCCCTAGCAATGACAGGATTGTGGCCTATATGTACATCTGGAGTCAGCAGACGGCCTACATTTCCGACTTGTTCTCGTTTAAGTTATCCTCTGAATCGTCCGAAATTTTTACCATTGGTGAAAATCAGGTATTGGGGTCATTTGGTGACCCTGATGGTGTAGAAGGTTTTGAAGCTGACCGATTACTTGGATTTTTGGAAGGGCACTCTCTTGAAAAATGCGACATCGACCCACATGTCCAACAACCCCTCCTTCCAGGTGAGGGAGATCGACTACTTGATCTATTTAGAGTCTGACCTGGTTCAATCAATTGGGAAATATTTATGGTCAGGGTAGCCATACTGTCATTTAAATTTGATAATACTGTGCCAATTGATCTAAATTCAGTGATTGTTTCTCCAGAAAATTTCTTAAATTCAGTTACTAATTCAGACACAACACTTTGGGTATCCTGAGGCTGGGGCCCTGTTGTATTGGGTCGTACTGATGGAGCAGACACCCGAGCCGACTTCACACGGGGTGTGAGTTATCCCATGAAAGGGTTGCAATCTGAGTTGGGCCCCTGGGTTCTGGAGCTAGTTCCCTCACATTTCCATAAATAGCCAAAGATGTGTGTTGAAACCATTTAATTTGATCTATAGCTTCCTCGACTGTTTCCGGACGCTGATTTGCTGCGTAATGCCCTGCCCCTTTATCTAGGGCACCATGACAGAAACGCATAACGGCCTGGCGAAACATATGTTCTTCGGGCAAATGCCCAAATGCTTTTTCGGCAAATGTCAAAATCTGATCAGCCCATTCTTCAAGGGTCATGTCTGGTTGCTGCTGAGCTTGATTGAACTGCATTTGTGCAGTCTCAGGGAGTTCATACTTTCCGAAGCGTTTTTCTAACTTGTCCAGCACATCAACAAAATAGATTTGTGGGTCTTGACGAATTATAGTAGCAAAATACTCGCTAGCTTTGCCACTCAAACACCAACAAAGGTTGCCCTTACATTCTCCCGCAGTCCATTCTTGCATGTCTGCATACTGCATGAACTTCATTCGAAATGTTTGCCAGCTGGTGGTCCCATTGTATTCTAAGCTCTTGGGAAGGTTAGGCATCCTACGACGATACCTATTGTCCGGATCTCCCCTCTCTCGCATTTGGGGACGTTGTCCCCCAAATTGACGGTACCCAGGTTGGGGGTCATGGGCATACCTCTCACCCCTCCACCTGTCCCATTGTGGACGATAAGCATCTCCTTCCCCATAAGGCTGGTACACCCGAGGGGGTGGGTCATAAGCATATCTATATCGGCCTTGGGGAAGCCAACGATTTTCTTGAAAATCATCTCTGTAATTTGCCTTCCCTCCCCCTTCCTCAAAAAGGGTCTATTCTGCCTAACTGGACGTCTATCCTCAAATCCCCCCCCCCCCCCCCCCCCCCCATCTAGTCATGTTGGGATTCACCTCCTGTCGGATGGGCATTGGATTGGGTGGAACTCTACCATCATTCCCACCATTTTGGAAAGTATCATAATCAGAACCCACCGATTCATAAGGTGGTGGAGGGTCCTTATCAAAAGTAGCAGCATCTGGGACTGGACCCGGTCTATTTGGAACAGAACTTTGAAATGGCCTGCCTCTAATTTGCCAAGCATGTGTTAATGAGGGATCCTCATAGAACTCCCTACTCTCCCCCACTGTATTTCTCGATCCGCGATGACGTGGAGGGCGCTGAGCTCGAGACCAATGTGGAGCACCAGGAGTTTCCCCCACCCTGGAAAGCGCTAAAGGGCCACTCACTCCTTCCCCACGCTGGCAAACTTGATCCTCGGCTTCAATGCATCTAGAACAATTTGAACGGGGATTTCCATCTCCCGAAGCATGTGGGGCGAAATTTATAGTACTCAAAAGGGCTCTGGTTACCTTTAAACCAGGAACCTCTCTCAGAGTGCTTTCTGAAAAAAAAATTCCTAACTGAGCACGTTTCTGCACCAGCTGGCGAGCTCTGGGGACATCAACCCCAGGTAAGGCAAAAAATCCCATGAAATCACATGTATTTATGTAAATTTGTGGTTCGGGAACACTAGGTGCCCGATTCTGATCATGTGTAACAGCCGTAGCCATTTTCTCAAACCCAAAATAATTCACGTCAATATAGACAACAAAATGTGAAAAAATATATCATTTGGGAAATTCCCAACAATCTGACAAAAAAAAATCAAAAACAAAACCAAAAAAACAATATTCCAAAATAAATGAAAAAGAAATCAAAAGAATATTACATTGGATGGGTAAGCAAAATAACTGGATTTACTAGGATTAAAATTGGCGGGTTCGTGTGGCAACAAGACAAAGGCAATATCGTCGGCTGAGTGCTAGAATGTTCTATGTCCCATAGGGGACACAGAACATTCTAGCACCCAGGCGACGATATGGCCGTGAGTGGCAAGTTTAAAACTTGAAAAGTTTCGGGCGTCAGCCCACACAAATTCGGTGAAGTCGTTGCGCCAATGTGGTAATTTTTGGGGTATAATAATCTTAATGTACTAATACTTATATATACCACCCAATACCAAATAGTTACAAGCTCATCAAGTGGGTTATTTCCTCCAACGGACGGGTACTTTTAACTCACCAAATGATATGTTCAGCAACCAGATAACGACAACTGGGTTTCCTCTTCCAATCCAGTATAAATATCATTCTCTTGGTGACGTCACCGGTTCTCTTTACTCTTCTGGCCAGTTTACCATTCCAATTGCTGATTCCATATTGGAGGAGTAATAATAGGGGCAGCATGGGTGTAAACGATTTGGACTCGGCTTCGCCTCGTCCAAAATATCTCCAGACACCTGTACAACTGTACAATTATTTACCCATATAGTACACAAAACAGTGATATATCTATTACATGTAATTAAACCATGGTTTCCCATCATAGTACTAGGGACAGAGAGGGGTTCCAATCTTCCACCCCTTTTCCAAATCACCATTCAAACCCACAGCCAGAAAACGCATATTGCACTTTTATTTACTGGTATTTAGATGTTTGTCTGAATAATGCTGTTAACCCTTCAGTTAACATGAGAAGCTGATTACCCTTGCCCACAAACTTATTGACTTACTAATTTTTTGTGTCAAAAACATGACTTTGTACACCATTGGAATGACCTCATTGCAATCAGGGTTCATAAGCTATGTTTTTGACACAAAAAACGTGAAAATAATGAACATGGAATGGCAATACTTATGAATAGCACCACCTGCTTTTGACCGTTATATTTGATAAAGGGTTAAAAAATGTTAGAAAATAATTTCTTCATTGAAAGAGTATTTTGGAACACAAATTTGAGGGTGGGGCCCAGTGGGAAAAATTACACAATAAAGTTACAAATGTGAGTGAATTTGTGCACAACTACATGTACCAATAAAGTAGTCTAGTACTAATAAAGTAGTCTAGTACTAAATGTTTCCTCTTATTTGATGCACGACCACCTGTTTTGGGGTCGGAAAAAGTTCTCTGCAGGGTTATACTTGACAAAGATATTTGAATCCCAAAATTAAAGAGATGCGATCAAATTTTGTTTAGATCGAGCATTGTTGTCACGGTTCCAATGTTACAGCACAATACTACAGTAACAACTGTGAAATATTGTTCTCGCCTTGAATCAAGTCCCCCCCCCCCCCCCACCCAGCCACCCAAACTGAAGCCTCAGTTGATGAGAAACAATTGGAAAGACTGAACAGTATGTTTTTGGAAACTAAAGTAAATCTCATACACTCTCAGTTTCCTATGATTTGCTTTGGTACTGCAGCACTCAGGGACATTGAGGTTTTTTTTTTCCGTTTGACAATCTTGTCCTGGCTCTTCTAACAAAATTTTCCATTGTATGTCAGTTTTTATTTCTTTGTAGACTTTCAATTTGTGTGACTGCATGTCTGTCTGTCTGTCTGTCCATCAGACAAAGCGTTTCTTTGTTTTTCATTTGCCTGGTTGTACATTTTCAATAACTGGCAGCTGACTATTTTTCACACACTACCCCTCCCCCCTCCCCCCCCCCCCCAATTCACACACAAATATAGTAAACACTAAAAAAAAAAAACAAATTTTTTAAGCAAATATCTCATTCATCCTCCTTGGAGACATATTTTCCACAAGTTCACTCTTTTTATCAGAACAGGTGTTTGTGGGGATCAAATCCAAGGTTGTGAAAGTACCTTAATGGATACTTGCTGCTCACGCATAGCACCACAGAATCAATATTGGATGCTTTTAGGCATTTTACCAGTGCTAAGAGATACCACATGAGCAGTACTGGTCATACTGATGAAAAAAGCAATGTTTTATGTTTTTGTCAGTACCATACCAATGACTCTAGGTGCCTTAACTGAGAAAACTGGCTTTTTTAGCTCATCTTGACAAAGTCTAAGCTGAGCTAATCTCATCGCTCTCCGTCCGTCGTCCGTCAACACCATGTTTTGGTCTTCTCCTCCAAAGCCACTGGGCCAATTCAAGTGAAAGTTTGTGTGAGTGATGGTCCCAAAGGGGCATTTCATTTTTGTTCAACTCAGCATGCCCAGCCCCATAGGGAGGGAGTGGGGGAAAATGCTTCAAAATATTTTTAAAATCTTCTTCTCAAGAACCAGTGTGTACAATGACTTGATATTTGCTATGGAGCTTCCATATGAGCTGTAGAATGAAGTTTGTTCAATCGATGTTCGTGAAGTAATATTTGGCTTTGTAATAGGAGGGGTAAGATTTTTTACCCCGCCCAAAATTTCTATTTTCTGAACCGATGGTCCGCTATGAACCAAATTTGGTTTGTGGTATTATTGGATCATAAGTACTTGACCCAAGCAAAAAAAAAATGTCCGCATCCCCATGGGAACACTGGGAGCTAAAAATAGAACTATTTTCAAACGCCCATATTTCCCAAACCGCACGGAACAGAGAGCTGTTATTTGGTATGAAGTATCCTTAGGACCAGTCGAATTGAATGGTAAAAAACAATTGCCATCGGTTTTGTTAGGGTGCTCTGTAATGGGTATCGAAAAAACGCTGAGTCAGCATATTTGCAAAAATTTTAAAAAATCTTTTCTCCAGAACCAATCATCAGAATCTTTTGATATTTGTACAGCATTCATAGGGAGATCAAATAAAAGTTTGTTGAAATAAAGCTCATTGGTTCATATTTGGGCTCTCTAACATAGGGTAAAATGGGGAATACTCTTTAAAAATCTTCTTCAGAACCACCAGTCAGAATCTTTTAATGTTTGGTATACATCATTGTTATGAGGGTCAGATTCAAGATTGTTCAAACCAAGTCCCTAGGTTAATATACGGAAGCCCAAATTTTATCTTTGTTCAATATGGAGGGTAATTTGAAAAATCTTCTTCTTCAGATCCACCACTCCGAATGCTTTGATATTTGGTATACAGCATCTCTAGGGGGCAGATTCCAGGTTGTTTAATTCGAGTGCCTAGGTTAATATTTGGGCTCCATAGGAGAACATGAAATTTAACTTAGTACAATATGAGTGAATTTCTTCAAAAATGAGTCAGCATATTTCCTTCTTCAGATCCACCACTCAGAATGCTTTGATATTTGGTATGCAGCATCTCTAAGGGGGTCGGATTCAAGTTTGTTCAAATAGGATCCCTAGGTATATATTTGGGCTCACTATGGTAGCCCAAATTTTTACTTAGTGCAATATGAGTAAATTTCTTTAAAAAGCTTCTTCTTCAGATCCACCAGTCGGAATGCTTTTATATTTGGTATACAACATCTCTAGGGAGACAGATTCCAGGTTGTTCAATTCGAGTGCCTAGGTTAATATTTGGGCTCCATATGGGGACCTGAAATTTAACTCAGTACAATATGAGTGAATTTCTTCAAAAATCTTTTTCTTCAGATCTACTCGTCAGAATGCTTTCACATTTGGTATACAACATCTCTAAGGGGATCAGATTCAAGTTTGTTCAAATCGGATCCATAGGTTAATATTTGGGCTCGCTATGGTAGCCCAAATTTGAACTTAGTGCAATTGGAAGAAATTTCTTTACAATTTCTCTTCTTCTGATCCAACAGTCAGAATGCTTTCATATTCGGTACACAACATCTCTAGGGAAGTCAGATTCAACTGTGTTCTCAGCTGCAGATACACGGCGTGGTGGTCGCTACAAAATCGTCGCATGAGAACCATAAGGTTCTATCTTCCTGTGGAAGATAGAACTTTATGGTTCCCACATGGCGAAATGGAGGAATCACTCCTACATTTGACAGAAAATCTGGACAAGAGGTAATAATAAGGTCAATTAGGTTACTTGAACTCTCAGTAATTCGTGTGGGTTCCTTGACGACCTGCACAATACTGTGAGCTCTTTCAAGTCGTCTAATTTTTAGGTGGGTTGTTGATAAATAGTTAGCATTGAAATCTCCTGTTATAATGCATTTCGTTGACAAGTCGTTTCCAGCTGTTGATATTGATTCATCAATGAGATCCCGGTATAACTCTGAAGGCGGCCGATAAAATACACCAAGTAAAATTTTATTATTCTTACTCCTTATTTCGATCCATATGGCTTCTAGCTCAGGAAGTTCCTGATGTGCCCCGTGTTCATAGATTAAGCCTTTTTAATAAACATTATAATTCCCCCGCCTGTTGCGTTGTCGCGATATCTACGAATGGGCGGAAAATGATAGCCTGTAATTCTTAAACTGTCTGTGTTGACATTATCATTCAAAAGCGATTCTGTAACAGCAATAATGTCGTAAGTGCTTAGCTCTGCATGAATCAAGTCAACTTTGTTTCTGATCCCCTTAATATTAATATGCACCAAGGATATGTTTCCATTAATGTCACCTGAATTTAGCTCAACATCACCACTCATAACCAAAAGACAAGAGACCAATGCCACCAACCCTAGTTATCCTAACGTGCAAATTATTACTCTAAAATACAATGTCAAATATTTTTTGATATTTGGTATACAACATATCTAGTGGGGGGGTATTCAAATTTGTTCAAATCAGGCCTTTGGGTTAATATCTGGGCTTTTATTGAGGCCCATAGTTTAACTCAGTGCAACGTGAGAAAATTTCTTGAAAAATCTTTTTCGGATCCATCAGTTAGAATCTTTTCATATTTGGTGCATTACATCTATAGGGATCTCAGATTCAAGTTTGTTCAAATCGAGTCCCTGGGTTAATATTTGGGCTCCGTATGGGAACCCGAATTTAAAATTAGAGCAATATGGGGAATACTCTTTAAAAATCTTCTTCTTTATATCCACCAGTCAGATTCTGTTGATATTTGGTATACAAAACTTTTAGGAGTGTGTGTGTGTGTGTGGGGGGGGGGGGGGGGGGGGTGAGGGGGGGGGGGGCACACTCAAGTTTGTTCAACCACCTATCTTTTTCTGGTCTCTAGAGCACTTGCATATGTCCCAGTCGGTAACGGGGTTTTCACAGCCTCTAATATCTTGTAACAGTACATTATCATGAAGCAATAGAGAGCATGTCAAAATAAGTTGTAGGATAACCACTAGAAACTATGCATCTGTCTCTTCATACACTGTCAGACCAGAATCTGACACCATTTTCTGGAAAGCTCTCACTGATAGCATGTCAGATTTTGATTTTATCTGTTCAGATGCAGCAGTATACTTAGTTTATTGTGGTTATGCTACAACTTATTCAACTTATACTGTAGCTGTTATTTTTATTCACAATTATGTACTGTCTATGTAAATAATCAATTATAGATGTTGAGTTAGCTGTTAAACATGAAATGTTATCTATTATTGTAATCAAATGTCAGGTTCGTTTTCAAACCAAATTCAGATAAACTCTTTGCTTTACATGGAAATGTAGAAACGATTCAGTTAAATGCTTTCAACCCTCTCAAGATTTCAATGTGGGTTCCAAAGATTTTAGTTCATGTAATGAAGAGTGATGATAACCTTTCCGTACTCACATTGCTGCTCCAAACTTTCAAATAAGTGGCAGATCCAAAAATGTCAATTTTTTATTCTTGGAAACATTTATCTGGTTCCTGTATGAATATCTTTAAATACAGTTAACGGAAACCTAGTTCTCATGTCTTTAAACATATTTTACACCCATAAATAAGCCTCTATAAATTCTCATTTAATTTATTTCTGATGATTTAACCATTCCCCCACCCCCATTACGTGAATTTACTGGTGGCATAAAATACTGTTTCTGTAGTTTGAAACTTTTCTTATTCTTTAAAACCACTGGGCCAAATTCATTCATTTACGGTACAGACCTTCTTTGGAGTCTACCTTTCCTACATTGTTCAAACGAAGATACTGCCATCTTTAGGCAGCTGAAGGAGTTTACCCTTTTTCCACCAAAGATTGCGATTTCCCTTGAGATGGGGTTAATGCTCCATAAGCCTATAATACTTAAAAATTCTCTTTTCATTAGCCACTTTCATTAATGCTTAGGTTCCTGGTATGGATCTTACTTTAGTGGTGCAGATTCAATTTTGGTTCCAAGAAACTCAGTAAGTCAAAATTTGGGCTCCCAAATTTAGGCCCTACTTAAAATTTCTATTTACAGAACCAATTGGCAGATGTGAACCAAATTTGTCAAGTAGTATATAACTGGGTCAAAAGTGCTTGATTTATGCTTGAATTTAAAAAAAACAAATCGGTGGGTGAGGGGTATAAACAACCACAGGAGTTGAAAACAAAACAAAAATTTCTTCGGTTGTTTTTTTTTAATTCTTCACAGAACAGAGTTTTGCTAGGAAGTTTTTCCTGGACCAGCAGGAATGAATGGCCAAAAAGTGCATTTGGTTGTGTCAAGGTAAATCAATAAATTGCTCTTGCTGCTGATCACTTACTGGTACACTAATCTGCTTTGACAATTTGAGCCAGGTGAGCGTTTTAGGCTCAATTGGGCCTCTGGTTTTGATATTTATTCTTATCGGAGGAAAGAGTGATGATCACAGACAATAAGTGTGCATTATTTTAACAACATTTGGGCATCTTTATACACAATACAAACATTCTAACTGACCTGAGCAAATTTTTTACCGTGAGTTTAAAATCAATGCTGCTTACGTCATTGAGTTATTCCTAACATAACTCACCTATTAAACCATTTACATTTTCAATTTTAATTTTCCCATTGTGATAAAATTGTTATTTTGTTTTCACATTAAAACAAACGTTTAATGTAAAAAGGGATTTAATTAAACCTAGTTTTGCTTTTGCCTAGGAAGCATTCCTTGGACCAACTGAAATGAACACACTCATGTCCTTTAACAACTTGAGCCAGGTGAGCATTTTAGGCTCACTTAAACCTCTGGATTTGACATTTATTGTTATCTTAAAGAGTGATGATCAGAGACAATAAGTATGCATTATTTTAACAATATTTTGGGCATCTGCATACACAATACAAACATTCTAACTGACCTGAACAAATTTTTACCCTGAATTTAAAATGTATGCTTTTACGTCATTGAGTTATTCCAAGCAATAACAATAACTCACCTATTAAATCGTTTACTTTCCAATTTTCATTCCCCCATTGTGATAAAATTATTACTTTTTCACATTAAAACAAGCATTTAATGTAAAGAGGGATTTAAGTCAGACAATACACTTTATCTTACAAGAAGAATGTATTTTCCCCATTACAAGCTAAAACGTATAGACAAAATATAAATCTGTAATGAGGGTAACAACCACACCATGTGGCCATCAATTCAGAAATATAACATTTTTAGCCTTCCTGCACTCATTGAAAACTGAAGACAAGTGTGGTAAGCATTTTGATAACAGAAATAAAGTGATAAATAAATTACCAACTCGACGAGAAAGACCAGAACATTTTTTACCATGCTTATATTTTGATACAGTTCTACCATACGTTAACCCTGAAAAATAAAACAACGAAACCAACACGGGTGAAACACTACTATAAACTTTGGCGGCTGTAGTACAAATGGAACAATGAATGAAGATTACATCATGCACAGCCCAAGAACACAATACCATGATGTCATGATCGTCATTCGTAAAAAAAATAAGTTCATAGACATTGTCAAGATATATGAAAAAGTCAAGAAAAGGAGGAATATTGTAAGAAAAATTGGTTATTACAAACAAGTGTGTTTCGAGATACTGTATTGAAGTCTCGTCCTCGCCTCTGGGTCATATATTGACTCGTCCTAACAGACTCGTCGATATATCCCCAGAGACGAGGTCTGAACACTATGTCAGACACTCACATGGTGGTAATAAACTGTATTTTCCCTAGATATGGTTTTTAGCATTGCCATCAACCATTTTTCTTGCTGAATACTCTGGGCCTCAATATTATCCTTTTTGGTATTGGGACATTGCTATCAACCATTATCTTGCTGATTACACTAGGCCTCAAGTATTATCCTTTATGGTGTTGGACATTGCCATCAACCATTATCTTGCTGATTACACTGGGCCTCAAGTATTATCCTTTATGGTGTTGGGCATTGCCGTCAACCACTATCTTACTTATTACACTGGGCATCAAGTTCTATCCTTCATGGTGCTGGGCATTGCCATCAGCCATTATCTTTCTGATTACACTGGGCCTCAAGTATTATCCTTTATTGTGTTGGGAATTCACATCAACCATTATCTTGGTGATTACACTGGGCCTCAAGTATTCTCCTTTATGGTGTTGGGCATTGCCATCAACCATTATCTTCGTGATTACACTGGGCCTCAAGTATTATCCTTTATGGTGTTGGGCATTCCCATCAACCATTATCTTGCTGATTACACTGGGCCTCAAGTATTATCCTTTATGGTGTTGGGCATTGCCATCAACCATTATCTTGCTGATTACACTGGGCCTCAAGTATTATCCTTTAAGGTGTTGGGCATTGCTGTCAACCATTATCTTGCTGATTACACTGGGCCTCAAGTATTATCCTTTATGGTTTTGGGCATTCCCATCAACCATTATCTTGCTGATTACACTGGACCTCAAGTATTATCCTTTGTGGTGTTGGGCATTGCCATCAACCATTATCTTGCTGATTACACTGCGCCTCAAGTATTATCATTTATGGTGTTGGGCATTCCCATCACCCATTATCTTCCTGATTACGCTGGGCCTCAAGTATTATCCTTTATGGTGTTGGGCATTGCCATCAACCATTATCTTGCTGATTACACTGGGCCTCAAGTATTATCAGTTATGGTGTTGGGCATTGCCATCAACCATTATCTTGCTGATTACACTTGGCTTCAAGTATTATCCTTTATGGTGTTGGGCATTCCCATCAACCATTATCTTGCTGATTACACTGGGCCACAAGTATTATCTTTTATGGTGTTGGGCATTCCCATCAACCATTATCTTGCTGATTACACTGGGCCTCAAGTATTCTCCTTTATGGTGTTGGGCATTGCCATCTTCCATTATCTTGGTGATGACACTGGGCCTCAAGTACTATATTTTATGGAGTTGGGCATTGACATCAACCATTATCTTACTGATTACACAGGGCCTCAAGTATTATCCTTTATGGTGTTGAACATTGCCTTCAGGAATTATATTGCTGATTGCACTGGGCCTCAAGTATTATCCTTTATGGTGTTGGGCATTGCCGTCAACCATTATCTTGCTGATTACACTGGGCCTCAAGTATTATCCTTTATGGTGTTGGGCATTGCCATGAACCATTATCTTACGAATACACTGGGCTTCAAGTATTATCCTTTTATGGTGTTGGGCATTGCCATCAACCACTATCTTGCTGATTACACTGGACTTCAAATATTACCCTTTTTGGTGTTGGGCATTGCCATCAACCACTATCTTACTGAATACACTAGGCCTTTAATATTATCCTTGACATAATCCACTTTGTTGTTAGTTTTACATAAACTTTTTGATATGAAGTGAATTTGAAATGCCATTTTTGTGCTTCCAGCGTTTTTATAAAGGTGCTTTAGAATATTTATTAACCACTAGGAGCTTAATTCCAACTTTGATCAGTTTTTCCACCAGCTTGTTAGGAGACAGTTCATTCATTTAAAATGTTAAATATGTTTTGGAACAATTCATAAAATTGTACGTGGTCACTGGATCAAGAACTGCTATTATCCACTGTCTTAGAATAATATTGGCTTTTCAACATTTGTTTACAAATATTTTGTGTGTTGAAAACAACACATAAAATGTGGTGCTTGAACATTTTAGCAACTGTTTTGTGACATACCAGGTCACAATATCTGATTACCTTCAGACACAATGTGAAATGTTATGTTTATATCCCGAGAAGTGCAGCTGTACTTTCTTGTGCTTAAACTTATTACTGATGAAATTTATGATAAGGCTATAGATGCTGGCAGAGACCGTAAACACCAATAAATAAATAAATAAATAAATAAATAAATAAATAAATAAATAAATAAATAAATAAATAAATAAATACGATTCACCAGTTAGAATCCTTTCATATTTGGTATGCAACATCTCTTGGTGGGTTAGGTTCAAGTTTGTTCAAATCGGTCCCTGGGTTAGAATTTTAAATTAGTGCGATATAAGGACATTTCTTTAAAAAAAATCTTCTTCTCCAGAACCATTTCTTATCGTGTTTTGATATTTGGTATACAACATCTCTAGGGGGGGGGGGAGGGGGGGGCGGTCGGGTCAGATTCAAGTTTATTCGTTGGCTTTTTACGGGAGCCTGAATTTTAACTTTTTTCAATCTGAGGGAATGTCTTTAAAAAACATCTTTTCCAGATCTACCAGTCCATGTGCTTTTGTATTTGGTATACAACATCTGGGGGGGGGGGGGGGGGGGGGATTCAAGTGTGATGAAATCGGGTACCTGGATTAATATTTGAGCCCCATATGGTAGCCCGAATTTCAACTTAGTGGAACATGAGGAACATTCTTTGAAAATCTTCTCCTTCATATCCCCCAGTTGTCAGGCAATTCTGGGATTTGGCGTTAACATAATATGTTCAGGGTTAACATAATATGTTCATTTTGATAACTTTTCATTTAGTTTTATAATAGCGTGGTTTGTTATTGTAGTTGTTAAGGGGTTATCATTGTTAATGTCTTTTTCGAATATTTCGTTCCAATAGTTTTTCTTACGGGCAGTCTGGGATCATTTTAAATGGATAAATAAGTGAAAGTGTAATTCATTTTGACTTGGTGACCCAGTTCTCAGAGTCGCAACCACCAATTTATTATCAAATAATGAAGCCAATGTTTTACAACTATTGCACACTCTTAAAAATGCTGATAGGTGGAAAAAAAACCGAATGACCATTGGTTAAAAAGTGCGACTTCCATCCAGAACCAGTATAGAAGGGTTTGTGTCCAAACAACCTTTGCGTGATTTGGTAATTTTGAACTCTTTACAATCAGCGAAGAAAAGCCGCTGCTGGGCAGAATGAATACCTGCGAACTGTGCGTGTGAAAACTGTTGGCTCGAGTTTAATGAACACCCTGGTCCATTAACTGTGCATGCTTGAGCCATTATCAGTGCTGACTATTATTATGTGGAACTTCAGAAGATATTCTGTACAAGCAGGTTGCATTTCCAAAATCACTAGGACATGAGAAGTCATAGCAATGTACGTTATGTATCACGACAAGTAATGTTGTACCGGCCTGAATATCAGGGGAACTATCTGTAGAACTTTAAAGAAGTTTATATACCTGGTCAGTCAGACAGCAACAACGACAGGGTGAATGAACTGAATTGTAACAATATACGAGAGAATGTATCGAAATACCCACTGGGCGCAGGAGAAAATCGTACGGCGTTGGAACATGCGTCATAGTAGAACGATCCAAGGACGTCAGATAACTTGGCATGCTGGAGCTGTTGATCATCGAATATCTTCAGTCAAATGTTGTTTCAGGAAGTGTTCAGATATTGGAATATATCAACCTAAATTCGATTAGTGCATCATTCATAATTGGAGTCATTAGTGCACGGTACGTATCACGCAAAGAAAGCTAGCTATTTTTTTTATCATTCAAAGTTGGCCAACAATATCTTTTGGTGTGTTTTGTAAATGTTGTTCATTCTTTCCTATAGGTAAATACAGTTAATAAATCCATAAATATTCACTCCTGTTCGATGTTTTTGGAACCAAAAGGCACTGCCACTTTCCTAACACGACCTATTGGACAACTTGTCACTGAAGCTAGAGTACGAAATAGCAATTCGGAATTGGCGGGGAACTACGTCGGTTATACAACCGTCCTATTTCTCACTCAATTCCACATTATGTGTATGTAGTTACTAGTTTGCATATGTACCCCAAGCTTTGACACCAGATAGAATGCTTTCATGATTAGTATACAGCATTCTGGTGGTGGGAGGGAAGGGCTCAGACTCAAGTTTTTTTTCAAGTTAAGGTCCTAGGTTGATATTTGGACTCCCCAGTTTTGCATTATTGGAACGTGGGGCATTATTTCTGTGGTAGCATTTCAGTTCTAGAAAAAAATCATTTGGCATGGACAATAGAGTTATAAATGATTACATAACTTCATTCTTCTGCCAGGTTAACTAGCTATAGATGTTAATTAAATCCTTCTTTAAACAACTGTGGTCAGGTGAGCACCTCAGGCCCCATGTGGCGTCTTGTTATGATACAGCCCAGTAACTGACACTTAGGGTTAAAGTTTCTAAAGTGAACAACCTAATTATAATCAATTGGATGAGCTTGATATTTTTACGTGCATTGCAGTCACGATAAAGACTTGGATGCAAAAAGTGATAAACCACAATGAACCAGTTTTGTTTGATATGGATTGATGAGGTTATAATTTTTTTCTTCTGCTAAATTAATATTTGTGTTATTTGTGTTTATTGTTATCTCTTTCAGAAGTTTCCAAACACACAAACTCTGGTGTATACACTGCAGCATTTCCTTTAGGTCAGGTATGACTTGCCACAATCTATAACTGTTATATTCTTTACAGGAGGCATGACTTGCCACAAATTATTGCTATTACATCATTTACATGAGGTATGAATTTCGACAATTTATAACTATTTCATCCTATACATGAGGTATGACTTGCTACAATTTATAACTATTACATCATATACATGAGGTATGACTTGCTACAATTTATAACTATTACATCCTATACATGAGGTATGACTTGCTACAATTTATAACTATTACATCATATACATGAGGTATGACTTGCTACAATTTATAACTATTACATCATATACATGAGGTATGACTTGCTACAATTTATAACTATTTCATCATATACATGAGGTATGACTTGCTACAATTTATAACTATTTCATCCTATACATGAGGTATGACTTGCTACAATTTATAACTATTACATCCTATACATGAGGTATGACTTGCCACAATTTATAACTCTTTTATCCTATACATGAGGTATGACTTGCTACAATTTATAACTATTACATCATATACATGAGGTATGACTTGCTACAATTTATAACTATTTCATCCTATACATGAGGTATGACTTGCTACAATTTATAACTATTTCATCCTATACATGAGGTATGACTTGCTACAATTTATAAATATTACATCCTTTACATGAGGTATGACTTGCCACAATTTATAACTATTGCATTTTTAAATGATATAATTTCATCCAGTGCTGCCAGAATCTTACAGCCACTTGCAAAAGCTATCTCACGAAGATGGGTCCCATGGAGGTACTTCTCTTCATCCACCCAATCCTTATTGCCATCATTATTACTTATCACTTATTACATTATCACTTATTGCCATCATTAATTTATCCATTTACCCAACGTAAGAGCCAAAACCGGCCGGCGCTATTCACAAAAATCACCATCCAATTTTCATTATTGTTTCACCTTTTGTCTGCACAACATAGCTTTTGACCCCTGCTTGGAACGTGCTTAACTAAGCTATGTTTTGACGCAAATGAAAAAAAGGTAATTATTCAAGAATTTTATTTCCAAGTTTCCTCTCCCTTTCTTGTTTGGTAAAGGATAAAACCATTTCATCATGCCTTGTAAAGCCAGTTTTCATAATTGCGTTTGATGAGATAATAGTGAATAATTTCAACGTAACCACATCGGTTGCACCTAATTATGGCACCATGGAAGGTAACTCTAATTTGGTTCATATCGGCAGTGATCAGCGTCATAACACCTAATTATGACACCAGGGGAAGGTAACTCTAGTTTGGCTCATATCGGCAGAGATCAGCGTCATAACACCCAACTATTGCACCAGGGGAGCTAACTCTAGATGGATCATATCAGCAGAGATCAGCATCATAGCACCCAATTATGGCACCAGGGGAAGGTAACTCCAGTTTGGTTCATACTTATATGATGATGTTTTGTGCATTACGGAGTAGATTTGCGTCAGTTCCCAGCTTATATTCACAAAGAGTATGATACAAAATGACTTTCTGATCAATATATATCATATATATATCATACTATCCATATTCATGACTGTATATTACTATTTTCTTGAGTTTGGTATCAAATCAAGCCATTGTTGATATAGTAGCCATGACTAGATTTCATACCAAACTCAACAAAATATAAAGGAAGTGAATCTATGTGCGTGTGCGTGTGTGTGTGTGGGGGGGGGGGGGTGGGGGGTGGGGGGGGGGGGTATACTTCGTGAACGCTCAGCAATAGTCAAAACATGTTTTTTCAACATTTCGTTTGATGTCAATAATTTTGAATTGTCATGAATGTATTATGCGAGGATCAAGGTAGTTTATGGATATAAGACGGGAATTTTAAGTTATGCCTTGATATAGGCATGGCCATAGCGGTGGTTCGAAATTGAGTAGCCAAGGCAAGGTCCAGTAGGTGTATGGTTAAAGAGATGGAGGTAATTTGAAATTACTTATCTATCTGTACAAATGTTCGCACTTGTTTTGTTGCATAAATTATCTGATAATGCAAAAACACATGTCCAAATTAGTGTAGAACAGATATGTAATTTCAAGTAAATGGAACATACAAATGAAATAAGTAGAAATGTAACAGATTTTGTTATTATTTTGAACGGATTTCACTGAAAATATGACCTGGAATGAGACAATCACTCAATTCTGTCAGTGCATGTATACAATAACTCCCTATCACTGGTCCCCCAAGAATCGGCTCTTTACAAGGAAAGGCAATGTGCATTGGGCTTAAGAACCTCAAAAAGGGTCTGTCGAGAGGACAACTATCTGGTCAGTAATGTGTTTTGATGATTTTCGAAGCTTTTGTGGGAGATTTTATACAATGGCGTATCTTGGGTGAGAGCACCGAGTTTTTCGTGAGCACCGAGTACTCGAGAGAGAATAGGGTCCACTCGAGGGAGAACACCGAAATAGAATCACAAGAACGCCAAATGTTGTCATGTGAGTGATGGTAGGAAGGGTATAAGAAGCTACCCCACACAAATTAGTATCCCCACCTACTTCTAATATATTTTATAAGTCCTTCTTTGGTTCTGGGGATTACCCCCTCCCCCCCCACACCCAAATTCTGTTGTAAAAGATTACCAAAAAGTAACATCAACCACAAAAGGAGACAACATTTTATTAAATAATATAAATTATCTACATATAATATAAATCACAGAAGTTTTATCTTATTGCTTATAATCACAAATTGATACATTTCGTTACCGAAATCGTTCTTCTTTATGCCATAAAAATAAATGTTCCGCTTCAGATCTATTGAGATTCCGATCTTAAGACCTGGTCTCGCGTATCCTATAATTGCCGCGAAGCAGCAATAATAATTAAATCCTACAGTTCATCCAAGCTGAAATTCAGCGGTCGAAACAGACAATGGCCCTCTCTGGCCAGAACGATGCGATCACAGCACATTGTTACATCTCAAAAGGAGAACCGAAAAATTAACAAGTACGAAATTTATAACTTTTGATTCGACGCTGTGTTAGCTAAAGGTCTTTCACAATCAAATGGTCAGTTTTGATTCAATTTGCCAGAACAACGCGGCGTTAGCTACGTCGTTATGGATAATTAAAACAAATATACTATAACTGCAGGCCAATAGATCCCACTCCGATCTCCACTGAGTTCTGATAAACCACAAAGCATCACTGGTACATTTCCGATGTAATTTTCTTCAGTCTCCACAAGGCACAGTAATCTCAAAAGGAAAAGGAATGGTCAGTTTCTGATGTGATTTTCTTTAAATTATAAAAATACAAGAAAACCAAGGAAAAATAAGGCCGAAAGATAGTAAATACGAATTTTATAAATTTTAGTTCGTTATTGCCTTTACTCTGGGACCCAGATCAACCTTCCAAGTCAAGAAAGACAATTCCTCAAATTATCCAAACCGACGTAGTATTTGTTCTCCGTCGCCATGGATAATCGTAACAATTCTCTCTTCCAAACATTTCATCAATGGAAAATCAACATTCCTCACTTATTCCCACAGTCCTACACGATAAAAACTAAAGTGTTAAAAACTACTCTTGAAGTGCTGTATTTAACACTTACTACGTGATGAACTAGCACTTTGTTCAAGTGTAGATATCCTAGAACTTGACAGGTGTTCTAATAATACCACTTGACAAGTGTAATGTCGCGTCAATTAAAAGGACACAACACAGATGACGCGGATCAGGCTCGAGAGTTCGAGCCTGATCCGCGTCATCTGCGTTGTGTCCTTTTAATTATGTACCCACCAAGCGCAAACCAAATTATAGACGATTCTGGAAGAACCACCAATGCTGGACACATGGGAAGTGCGATCCATTCAAGTTTCAGATGTTTGACGATTGTAATGTCTAAGTGCTTAAAGCATTGCACTTTGAGTGTTAAAATCAAACCCTAAGAGTTAGAATTGGTTTAACACCTTGAAAGTGTCAGTTTTAACACTTTAGTTTTTAGTGTGTACATGAATACATGCCACAGGTTAATAATCTGCGCAGGGAATCGCACGACAATAAGGAAAAAAATCTTGCTACACACTCAAGCTGTTCCTCTGGTCGACTGAAACTCAAGGGAGCCAGAATGCTGATTTTCTATCACGACGTCCAGAGAAAGACTTTTGTAAGAAATACAGACCGGGGGTGCCATTAGAACAACTTCCCTGTGGGGGTTGTAGATATTGTAAGAGGGTAGACCAAAATTGGGGAAATTTCTTTGACAATGTAGATGATGTTATTCCCCTACCAAGCAATAGACATCAAGCCGAAGGTAAAATAGCTTGGGTAGAAAAATACAATGATTCCAAAATGTGTTTCATGCAAAAACAGAACTATGTTCCAATATTGCTTCCAATGCAAGAGATTCTTTCAGTTGAAACTTCAGAGAATATTTCAGATAGAGTTAGCTCCCTTGATATGTTAAACTTAGAAATTGTAAATAAACCCCTCACAAAAACATTTGACCCTGGGAAAGGAGGGAGTGTTTCAAATGATTTGGGGATAGAACCTAAAGGACTGGATATTACAGTTATTACAGATGCTGATACTAATAATCCACATGCAGGGGAAGATAGGGACCCACCTGAACTGGAATATGCTTTAAGTGGTCTGAAATGTGAAGAAATTCTAGCAAAACAGAATGAAGATGTTGATCTGAAATTTCTTAGAAATTGGTTAGAAAATAGGGAAATATCTTCCCCCGATGATCTTTTTCAGGCAAGTGCCGAATCTAAACTGTTTTGGAATCACCGGGAAAGATTTTACATGATTAGAAAATTGATATACAAAAAGAGAAAAAATGGCCACTTGGTTTTGGTGATACCTCATCCCCTACGTTCGGAGATTTTGTTGTCAAATCATGATCTGCCATTGGCTGGTCATCAGGGGATTAACCGTACCATGGACAAAATAAAATCTCGATATTATTGGCCAGGATTAACTGCCAATGTTGAGACTTAAGTTAAAGCCTGTACTAGATGTAATAAACAACAGCAGCCTTCCTTTCATTTCCGTCACAAAATGGTTCCATACCATGCAGGGTCCCCAATGGAACGTGTTCATTTAGATTTTTTGGGCCCTTTACCAAAAACGTCAAGGGGAAATGAATACATTCTAGTAATAAGTGATCAATTTACAAAATGGATGGAGTGTATTCCCCTCCCGTCTCAAACGGATGAAGAAACTGCGACTGCAGCAGTCAATGAGTGTTTCTATAGGTTTGGCTGCCCATTGGAACTGTATACAGATAAAGGGGCACATTTTGAAAGTGATTTATTTAAAGCTATTTGTAAATTATTACAAATTCACAAGGCAAGAACAACAGCTTATCGCCCATCATCTAACGGCCAAGTGGAAAGGGTAAATAGAACTTTAATGGATGCCCATAGATGTTTCGTGGGAAACAAACAGTCCTCCTGGGATTTACATGTCCCGCGGTTGGCAGGGGCATTGAGATCGTCAGTGAACAGAAGTACTGGATTTACTCCTAATAAAATGATGCTTGGAAGGGAGGTGGTACAACCAACAGATCTAGTTTTTGGTCCTCCCCCAAATGAAACATTTCAAAATGCAGCTGAATTTGTTCTTCCTTTGGAGAATTCCATTAGAACATCTCATAAATTGGCCCGTGAAAAATTGAAAACTCAACAGAAAATAATGAGGAAGTACTATGACACTACCTCAACAACTCAGACATTTAAAGTGGGAGATATTATTTATTTCCTTGATTTTGCAAGTAAACCTGGCCGTTGTAAAAAATTAAACCCCATTTGGAAGGGGCCAGGAATAATTATTCAGTGCATTTCTACATTTCTGTTTAAAATACAATTGATTAATAAATCAATAACAATGAATCATGACAAACTCAAACAACATTGTACTGATGGAATTTTACCACCTTGGATTGAGCGCCATAAAAATCTTTCAGAAACTAGAGGCTCAATGGTTCCATTGTACTGTATCTGTAAGAAGCCTGACATAGGGTCTTTCATGATACAATGTAACAGTTGTTTGGACTGGTTTCATGGTTCTTGTGTGTAAGTGACTAGGCAATCGGCCCAGAGAATAGATATGTATAATTATCCACATTGTGAAATGGCAAATCCCCAATAATGATTAGTTTACAGGGAGAACTTAGACACTTTTATTTTTTTTGGTATCTTTGCACAGATTATAACAGATACCAGTTAGATACAAAATCATGAGTTCGGATGAAGGAAACCAATCCCCGAAGAGATCTTGGACTCAAGTCCAAAGGAAGGGTAAGAAATGGGGACAAGGACAAAGGAGGAGGGTCCAAACTTTGGATTACAACCCTCAGGCTCAAACCCGGGATGTCCGTTTAAAAACGGATCCCAACCTACCAATGGTTAGGTTTGTGGGTGAGAAAAAAGTAGAGGAGACTAGTTCTGGCTCAACTGGGAACTTAGTTCCCGGAGCCCAGGGGCCAGTGACACCAGTTGGTGCGTCAGTTTGGGGAGAGTCTATCTCTCTAATTCCGACCGGAAGTGAACGGTTGAAGGGATGTTCAGTGACAGAAAGCCAGAAGTACAGGCTGGTACAAAAGCAGAGAAACGGTTTTCTTCAATATTGGAGGTGGGAGAGGATGATGCTCTTTTTCTCCCAAAATCCGTAGATTTGCCCCCCACCCCTAAGATAAAGGGACCACCACCAGCGTGTCCTCTGCCAAGTTGTGCAGTTAAGGTAAGGCGGTTGCGGAAACACTGCCAGGGGGATCATCTCCCCACTGCTTTGTAGATGCCACAATCTAAAGGGCAATATTTCAGTCCAAACACCATTGCTCGAGCTTTTGAAAGGATGACAGCTCCTCTTGAGATGGGTTATTTAGGACTACAATAATTAGTTAATCGGGAATATTCCCGATTCCCATTGGAGCTAACACCAAATTTTGTGGAACGTATGCAGGAGTTGGAAAGCCTGTTTGAGTGGGTGCCAAGTACTCATTTCCCTCCTGCAGGAAGTTTAGATCACCTGGCTGACTACGCAAGCTGGGTTGGTGCATTGGAGAATTCTAATGTTCCTTCAAATTAACATTTAGGAGACGAGGAGATCACGTCCCTCAGGGAATAAGTTTCAAAAGCCCCTGAAGCGAATGTCTCAGGGGGTACCCAGACTGATGGATCAGTTTATCCCAGATTACAGTCCCAGGGTGACGTCTCCGGTGTCACCTCCTCTAAAACGCCAAACAGTGGTCAGGGAGGATTTTCACTCCCTGGAACCCCAGGAGAATTTGGTGGTGACCTCGCATGTTCAGTCACGGATGGTGGTGGAGGTGCCTACCTGTTCAGTTGCATATTCTTCAGTGGGAGATTCCTCGGCAGTTTCTTAAGTATTATCTCCCGCTAGACTTGCTTCTTCAGCTACTGGTTCCTCGGAGGTTCCCCCCATTTTTGCTTCGACGGCTCCTATAGTTAGTTCCTGGGGAGGAGGTTAGTTAGTGCCTCTTCCGGTCTCTTCGGCCATGTCTCATTCTTCAGAGGGTTTGTCAGTCGTTTCTTCTGCCATTTCCTCCGTGGTTAGTCCCAGGGTGGGAGGTAATCCAGGTCTTCCTCCTGCTGTCCCAACAGCCAGTGCTTTGTCGGGAGTCCCTCCAGGCTTTTCTCCCGCTAGATCTTCCAGGGAATCTTGTTCCATGAATCTGGTGGACACGCATTTTCATTTAGTTAGGGTTCGCCAGAGGTTCTGAAAACCCAATTTGTCAGGCAGGGAGGTTCTCTCCCTTAATGGTGGCCGACCTACAACTTGTCCTTTGCCTATTGTGGGCGGGGTGGTAGTTTATTGTGATCCGTCGACCTACCCTAGGACAGATGAAATTCTCGGGGATCCTGGTATGAAGGCAGTGATTGGCCTTCATTCCCGTCAAGTAAGGAATATTCCCCTTGTGGAATTAGAAAGCCTCATGTTCCCAACCAATAATGGGCTTGCTCCCATACGCTGCAGGTTTAGGTGAAGTGGGGCTCGACAGAACAGAGCCGGTTGATACATGATATCAGCAAGACTTGGTATTCGCAGGGTTATTGAAGTTGGCGGCCTTAGCAAAGCCCATTGTGTTACACTTAAGGGGTCCCTCAGGAGATTACTTGGGGAGGGAAGTAAATTCCCTCGCGCTCCTGATGATGATGGATAATGTAGGTAAGCAACAAAAAAAACACCTACACTGTTTCACTTCCAGTAGGGATGTGGTCGAGAGATGGGTAAACCACTTCTCTAATGCATACTTCAGTATAGGCCCAAAATGTTTATACTTTAAACCAGAATAGTGGGACGATGTAAAAGCCATCCCGCTAAATCGTCTGGTATTGAAGTCTGACGCTCCGTATTTCCAGGAGGAGATGAATTTCGCGGTGGTGGCACTCCTCTCTATTTGTGGAAAGTTGCACTGAAAGTTGCTTCGGAATTACAGATGTCCTTGGGGGTACTAGTAGCCTCGGTCACACAGAATGCTTATACCCTGTATAGGGTTTCCTTCCCCATAAAATAAGTGTTGCAAAGCAAAATATCCATATATTCAGATAATTTCGGATGGATTTTGGAAATTATAGCAGGAATTGAATTTTGGGCAATACAAAGGCATGCCCCCAAAGAATTATTATGCTAAAAATTGATAATTATGTTTCCAGAGGTTTTCCGAAATAAAATAACAGGGCTCCAGACAGATTTTTCTGATATCATATTGAATTTTGTATGAGGACTTGAGATAGTTTGGGACCTGTTAAGGCACTTCTAATATGAAACTGTACCGCTCTTGGCGTATTTGTTTCGGTTGGCCAGTGAATTATTTTCACAATTAAAAAATACTGGTGTTTGTAGGAATTTGAATAGGATAGCATTATTTAAAATCCTGAGATTCTGTCTGGAATTCTGTTTACTCATTGCTGGGCACATCCTTTTTAATCATTTGTTTGCCCAGATGCAAATGAATTTGTCATTTACCAATGTATAAATCTGGGGATTTATCCCCGATGCTATTAATATAAGGATTAAGAAAAGTATTGAATTGGGACCCCTTCCCTGGTATATAAATATATATATATATAAAGAAACCATGGTTATGTGATGAAATGCAAGACCAGTAACTGGATTTTGAAGGACAAAATTGATAAGTTGAAATGGTTTTATTTCTGATGCCATGTGTGATATATTTTAATTTTTGTTGAGTTTTGTAATTTTTGTACCTTAATTTTGTTGATTTATGGGTGCAGTTACATTGCAGAAGGGGGGAGCGGTGTGGGTTTAAAATTAGTAGAGGGAGGTACAAAGTTGTAATTCTTTGTATAGTTTTGTATAGTTTAATGGGTTTCTATCTTCAATTCTGGTGTAGTGAAATGTGAGAGTATCCATCTCTTGGGATTCCCTTGGATCCCTTTTTTCTGGGAATTCCATTGCTGATCCTTTTTTGATTAAGTTAAATACAGGGAGTTGTCTCCCTAACGCTTTTGCCCTTTAAGGGTAGGGATTTATTTACGTTCCCTGGGGCCATTTGGAGGGGGTTTTATTTATAAAACTGGGGGGACTGTAGTATAATTTGTCCCTATGATTACTCCTCCAATATGGAATCAGCACCTGAAACGGTAAACTGGTCAGAAGAGTAAAGAGAACCGGTGACGTCACCAAGAGAATGGTATATATTCTGGATTAGAAGAGGAGACCCAGACGTTGTTGTTATCTGGTTGCTGATTGTGTCATTAGGTGAGTTAAAAGAACCCGTCCGTTGGAGGAAATAACCCACTTGATGAGCTTGTAACTATTTGGTATTGGGTGGTATATATAAGTATTAGTACATTAAGATTATTTTATCCCCAAAATTACCACAGTACCTAGCAGTAATAAGTGCCTGGTAACTCTTGAAAATGGACTCAGCTGCGCAGCTGAACGTATATATCTTCACTGGTTCTGTAAACAAATACTCTTCAAATTCTGCGGCCAGGTCATCTGGTGCACCAGTCTTTATATAGGGGGCCGACAGGATAGGTTCGATTTCCCGGTGCAGAAACGGGAATATCAGGTAAAATATACCATATTCCCCCAGTTTTATAAACTAGGGCCCTATTCAATTTAATAAATTTATATAAAAGGGCGTACTTTTATAATACGGGAATGGATAATTCCCCACCCCTATTTATCTGATAACACCTAATGAGAATTCAATATTTAATTATTATAATTAACTACCCCAACCCAAACCACATTTCGTAGTGGGCGGCCCAATTTAATACATGGGTAGCGGTGGAGAACCCAAAATGGAATACCGGGTAATACCCGTGGAAGGCCGACTTTATATTTTTATAGTTTTTGGGGTAATTTTATTTAACACGCACATATATGATGTTGATGATGATGAAAGGAAGGAGTAACTTCTTCACTTCCTTAACCCTTTACCTAACGTGAAAAGCAGACGACACTTGCAAAAAAAATTCTTGAATAACTAAATTTTTTCATTTTTTGTCTCAAAAACATAGGTTATGACAACCTCGTTGGAACGAGCTCGACGAGCCCGTTCCAACGAGGGGTCATAACCTATGTTTTTGAGACAAAAAATGAAAATATTTTGAAAATTAATTGGCGATTTTTGAGAATAGCACTGGCCGGTTTTGGCCGTTACGTTGGGTAAAGGGTTAACTAAATATACTGAGGCATCTCATCTCAGATTTTAACAAAATTGAGCGAGGTATCTCCTCTCTATATTCCTAGAATGGTTCTTTGGGGAATAAATTCCCACCTGGACCATCCCAATTAGGGAGAGGGCATCTCCCTTAGTAATGTATTTAGCACAGTGAAAGGGAATTTCCCGAAAAATGGTAGGGACTAAGGACTTACAGGGGAGGGAACCCATAGAGCCGCTCAGTGTTTTCTTTGGTCAACCTGAGCAGCTGTCCTAGGGGTACCCTCCTCCTGTTAGCAATAAGTCTCACTACATCTCCCAGATCCATGGGGCTACCAACGGTGAGCCCAGACTGCCTAGAAAAGTGCGGGCAGTCAGATTCAACCATCAGTCTACCCAGCGGAATATGCTGGACGCCACACCACTGCATCTCGGAGGAGTAACACTGGGCTGAAGTGGGTATTGGGGGAAAGCCCAAGCCAACGCCGGGCTGTCTCCCCATCCCCCACTAAAGCAGTGCAAATGAAGGCACTGCCCCCCCCCCCCCCCGGCTCACATTTGCCTGTAGGATCTGGAGGGCCTTGCAAAGGACATTGCTGCCCATTGCATCTTTTGCCTACCCTCTGCAGGACAAGGGGCTTATCAATGTGAGTCATGCGGACCAGTCGCATGAAATCCTGATCCTGGATAGATCAGGCCCCCTAAGGTTCCGTGCGATCCAGCCCGATGTCTCCCGGGGCAGAGGCATGTGGGAGCAAGGCCGAAACTACCCCCACATCCTCTCCCAACTCCATAGGAGAGTAATCTTTAAGGTGGCGAGGATGGAGCCCGATAGCAATCTTTACTATCGGATCTCTCCTATCAAGTTGGGATATGGTGGGCTACGTAGGAGGGTCGCAATAAATAGCTACGCCCACGCGTACCGGAATAGGTACCCCACTGGCCTACCCGCCTCCAGCCGAAAGATCTCCCTAAATGGGAGCTGGGGAGCTCCCAAAGACTTCTGAGTACGATCAGCATAGAAGTGGGCATCCAGTAAATATGGGCTCGTGGGGGTTGACTCTTCCCAGCTTCTCATTATTGGAATGACTGGGGTAGGAGTCACTTCCTCCGTCCTATCCTGGAAACCAACGGGTGTGCAAGGGGTAACCACTCCCTGCATAGGCAGTGATGAGAACCCAGGAGGAGGAGGTGGTTTTCTCACAGATTCTGTGGCTTAACCACAGACACCCCCCCCCACCCCCCACCCCCACCACCACTGAACAGGAAGCTGAAGAGGCTGAGGTGCCTGCAGGAAAGGGAACAGCCCCAGATGTTCCCTTTTTGGAATCAAATTTTGCTAGCAGCCATATCAGCACTCTCCAGTGTAGCAAACCTACTGGTGTAACAAGACACTGGAGCTATGTCGAGTGGGGTGTAAGTGGGGTAAAACCCTGGTGGCTCTCTGTGGATCGCATGCGATCCACAAACGCAGAGGAGACAGGCAATGGGAATTTGTTGAGTTCAATGAACTTTCCAAAAGATCCACCAAGGGTTTACCCAGGGGGCAACCATTTCTTCCAGAGTGGACAAAACCTGCTCTGGAGAGAATTGATGCTCCTGAGTCTTTGGGTTTGGCTCCCACAGTGTGGGAGCCGAAAACTCCACCAACTTATCCCCGCACAAAGCGGACCCTTTGCAAGTTGGCGTTCGTCTTTAAACGAACATCCCTACAGGTAGCAAACGGGGAAGGTGTTTCTTTCCCCGCCCTCCACGACCTTTTGGGGCTGTCGTCTGAACTGGACATTCTACAAAAAATAAATAAAAACCAAGGACAGGTTGAATTCAAATGAACTTTTCAACCTGGCCTTATTACTGTTAACCCTTTTTTGTATTCTGGTGTAGCAATCTTACAATAAAGGCAGGCAAATTTGTCAATGGATTTGGCTTCCAAACTATCCGCGTTCACACATTTTCCATGAAACCAATCCAAACAATAATCACACTGAATCGTGAAGGAACCATCATTTGGTTTTCTGCATAAACAATACAACGGGACTGGAGAGCCCCTACTTTGTGACAAAGATTTATGACGTTCTACCCAAGGGTGAAGAACTCTATCTCGACACAATTTAATTCTGTCATGATTCACTGCAACTGACTTATTGAGAAGCTGAACCCGAAACAAATAAGATGAAATACACTGACTGATAATACCAGGTCCTTTCCAAATAGGATTCAGTTTTTTAGTCTGCCCAACTTTACCTCCAGAATGAAGGAGATACACAATGTCTCCTTCCTTGAACTTCTGAACTTTCTTTTTGGAATCATATTGTTTTTTCATTACCTTTTGTTGGGTTTTCAATTTATTACAGGCCAGTTCATGTGCTGCCCTCATTGAGTTCTTTAATTCAACAACATATTCTGACTCATTCTGAATAGATTCTTCTGGACAAGGCCCATATTCTAAGTCTGGTGGTTGGAAAACCCCCCTCCCCAACATCAATTTGTTAGGAGTATACCCTGTATGGCCGATAACTGCAGAACGTAGAGGTTCTGCTAGTTGAGGTATATAAAGGTCCCAGGAGGATTGTTTTTTACACACATAGCACCTGAGAGCATACATCAGTTTTCGGTTAACCCTTGAACTTATCCATTGGAGGAAGGGCGGTATGCAGTAATATGTATTATGTATTTGTAATAAGTCACAAACTGATTGGAAGAGATGGCTTTCAAAATTAGATCCCCTGTCTGTATAAATTTTAAGAGGGCACCCTAACCCTGAAAAGACCTCATTTACCGCAGCTCTGGCTGTATCCTCTGCATCCGCCCACTTGGTAAACTGGTCTACAATGACCAAGATATACCCATTTCCTCT
Organism: Pictodentalium vernedei; assembly: GCA_031216915.1. Lineage (NCBI taxonomy): Eukaryota > Metazoa > Mollusca > Scaphopoda > Dentaliida > Dentaliidae > Pictodentalium > Pictodentalium vernedei. The sequence goes on along the minus strand of CM062294.1, from coordinate 1,230,102 downwards.
TGGGTTTTTTGCCAATGGGCCCAGGACGTCCAGGTGTACTCTTTCCTGAATGGTAACATACAATTTGATGTTTAGCCTGGCGTGATGGTTTTTCTGTCTATTACATTTTGGACAGGACTTGACAAAAGACTCAACATCAGAAGTAGTAGTAACGTGATTTAACTCGTTCTGTTGTTCTAGTAACACCCTGATGTCCCGCAGCCGGCACATCATGGTTAATTGTCATCATTTCATTTCTAAGAGAAAAAGGCACCACTGGCACTTTTTCTTTATTCATCCTGATTTTATACAAAAGTGGCCCCTTCATGAAATATTTCTCTTTATTTTTCCAAAATAATTTGGCATCCGGGCTATCTAAAAAGAGTTCATCTTGTGACGATGACTCGCCTTTTTCAAGCCACTTTAACGGAATTTGTAAAGATGATTCCTTCTGCTGTTCTACCCGTAGGTTGTGAAGAATCTGACCTAGGTTTATTCACAGATGCTGGGAAAGAATTCCCTTCTACTTCTATGTTTAGTTTAATACTATCATCATGCTTAGTTTTCAATGTAGCATCACAGTCTGACAGTCCAAAATGGGATTGGGCAAACAAGGAGGTTAGTGATTCATCTGGGTCATCTGGGTCCTCCTCTGCCATTTCAGACGTTGAAATACCTTCAATAGCAGATTTCAACAAACAATTGAATACAGTAGTATTTTCATCTACATTGGGTAGGTTCAAATCTGTCTTGTGAGGTAATGGGACTGCATCGTCCACTTCCTCAAAGAATTGACTCCAATTCTTATGTATTCCCGTGCAGTACTTGCACCCCTCGCAAGGAAGCTTAATCAAAGGCACCCCTGCCTTAAATTGGCCAAATTTATCCTCCACTTGTAGTCTTGAGAGGGCGTCTGCATTCGTGTGCAATGCTCCACGCCTATGTTGAATTTTGAAATCGTACTGTCTTAGCTCCTCAATCCAACGGGCAATTTGACCCTCAGGCTTTCTTTGAAATTGAGAAGTCAAGTCAGGCTACTGTGATCAGTTCTAATTGTAAAATGTCTACCAAGTAACCAGTGTCTGTACTGTTGAGTAAATCGACAACTGCCAAAAGCTCCTTGCGGGTTGCACAGTACCTGCGTTATTCAGGGATGAGACCTAAGCTGCCATAAACTATCACCTTTTCTTGCCTATCCTGTATTTGATTTAATTCGGCCCCTATTGCTAAATTCGACCAATCAGTGTCTAATATGAAAGGATCTGTTTTATTAGCAAAAGTAAGGACTGAAGAAGATTTGAGGGCAATCTTTATTTGATCAAAGGCTTCTTGCTCCTCTTTCCCCCACCCAAAAGAACATTTTACCTGTTCTAGCATAAAGGGGGGCCGCTATTGCAGCAAATGATTTTATAAAAGCCCTATGATAATTTGCTAGACCTAAAAATCTCTCTACATCTTTGGTACATTTTGAAATTGGCCAATCACTAATAATTTGTGAAGATGAATTATCTATTTCCATACCATCTGAGGTGACAATTCAGCCTAAAAAATCCATTTTTTGTTGGAAAAGAATACATTTTTTAGGCTTCAATTTCAATTGGTACTGATGTAGGCGCTCTAGCACCTTTTCAAGATTTTCAAAATGATTTCGTACATCAGTTCCTAAAACACAAATATTATCAAGAAAGGCTAGGGCTATTTCTCAATTTAAACCCTAAGAACTAAATTCATTACCTTAGAAAAACAACCCAGGGCTCCACACAATCCGAAACTCATTTTCAAAAATTCATATTGCCCATACTTTGTAAAGAAAGCTGTGTTATGTCTATCCTCTTTTGCAATTGGTACCTGGAAATAAGCCTGATTACCGTCAAAGAGGCTAAAGAATTTATTTCCAGTTAAAGTTTCTAAATAATCATCCATGAGAAGTAATGGGTAAGTATCTTTCTCTGTTACAGCATTAACCTTTCCAAAATCGGGGCACCATCGTACAGCGCCACTGCGCTTTCTGATTAGAACGGGGGCAGAAGCCCATTCAGAAAGCGATGGCTGAATTACCCCTGCTTTTGGCATTTCCTCTAACAATTTTTGTTTTTTCCCTTGAAAACAAGCTGGGGTTCTCCTCACTCGACATTTGATTGGTTTTGCATTCCCAGTTTTAATACGATGTTCAAGGGCTGTAAAATTTCCCAAATCATAGTCATGTTTTGAAAACACCTCTTGATATTTAATCAATAATTATTTTAACTGAATTTGTTCTACGTCGGTTTCAAGAAATAATAAAATTTCATTGGAAGATTGCTCAACATGTCGGGAAATCCCGTAGACATAAAAATGTAAACATTGCCAAAAACTGAAAAATTCCTGCAAAATAATTTTCAAAAATGAAAAAAAATTGCTTCTTCATTCTCACAAATTATATTAAAAACGAAATATATGAAAAATATGCATGGATGGCTATAATGAAAAAAACAAATCAAAGGGATTAAAACCCCTAGAAAAAAAATACCGCAGTAGGTATAAAGTGCGGATTCTGTATCACTTTTCCAAAAAAGTGTACAAGTACACGTACATGTACGTGTACCGCCATAGGGATTCAGTGTTAAATAGTGTACAGAGTGCAAAAAATGTCGTTTTTTCATGGTGATACAGAATCCGCAATTGTTTTGAGGGTCACAGATCGCACTTTTAACGTTCAAACACCCGTTGGCGAACGCGTAGATTCGACACATCGCTCAAAAGTGAAAAATGTACGAAATTTGAAGAAAATATAAATTTAAAAATTTTTGTTGATGTTTCCATCGCGGATTAGACCTTCGATCTATCGTTGGTGAACGCGAGCAAAAAACGTTTTGCGGATTCTAGATCAGCTTCAAAAAAGCGGTTTGAGGATTCTGTATCACCTACGTTCGCCAACGGGTGTTTGAACGGTAAAAGTGCGATCCGATCGGCGAAACCCATTTGCCGATTCTAGACCAGGAAAAATCGACCTCAAAACGTTTCCTCAACGTTCGCCAACGGCGAAAAGTTAGCGTAAAGTGTAGTTACTCATCGAGAATTTTTTTTAAAAATCGATTTTGGTCTCCGGTACAGAATTTTTGTGTGGTTCAATCAAGACTCGATTCGTCAAAAAAAAGAACACAAGCAAATGTGAAGGCATCGTGAATAAAATGATCAATAATCTACCTTTGGAAATGCATCTGCCGGGTCACAGTTTCATGGGACCCGGAACGAAATTGAACAAGAGACTCAATGCCGATCTGACTCCTAAATCTTGGAGCAAACCCATGAATAGGGTGGACGCAGCCATGTATGATCACGATCTGTGCTGTGCCAGACATCCCGACACCAAGACTCGCAACGATGTCCGCGATAAAAACATGTTGGCGAAATTGAGAGGTATATCGAATCTGACCAGGAGAGAGAAGATAGAACATTCGCTGGTTGGTAATCTGATCGGTGCAAAACGTCGATTCGGATGGCGCATTCAAAAAAAAAAAGTGCATCGGAAAAGAAGAAGAAACAATTATTGATGAGCAAATTGGCCGAGGAGTTACACAAACCCATCATGCTTAAATTTCGAAAGAGAAGGGTGTTCGTGAAGGGTTTGGATGACATTTGGTCCGCCGACTTGGTCAACATGAGATCGTTTTCGAGGTGGAACGAGGGTGTCAAATATCTATTGACGGTCACCGACGTTTTTTTTTTTTTTTTTCAAATATGGTTGGATCAGAGCTTTGAAGAATAAATCGGGACCTTGCATCGCTGAGGCTCTGAAGAGCGTGTTCGACTCATCTTTTCGAAAACCGAATAAATTGTGGGTGGACAAGGGAAAGGAATTCTACAACAAGGATGTTCGTCGATTAGTCAACCTCTACTTGATCAAAATCGAAGAGAAAGCCAGCGTGGTGGATCGTTGGAATCGAACGGCGAAGGAAAAGATGCACGGATACTTCACGGCGAATTCGACTAAGAAATACATATATGCTCTGAACGGTCTGGTCAAAGATTACAACAACAAACGACACAGATCGATCAAGATGACTCCCGTGCAAGCTAGCGATTCTCGAAACGAAAAACGGGTCTACGCGAATATATATCCTGAGAGATCTAAGATCAGGAAGAAGTCTAGAATGCCGAAATTTGCGGTCGGCGGTCGAGTGAGAATCTACGCTTATAAGAAGCACTTCGAAAAGGGTTATACTCCTTGATGGACCTCGGAAATCTTCGTGACAATCAAAATATTTCACACTGATCCGGTGACTTACGAAATCGAAGCTTTGGATGGAGAAGAGATCATCGGAAAGTTTTACGAACAACAATTGCAGAAGACGAAGTTTTAATAAGAAAACAATTTTTTTTTTATTTACTCTCTTTAACATTTTCTTGTTTACATATATATATAGGAGAGAAAAATAATAATAAAAAATAATTAAACTATTTTTAGATGAAAAAGCAAGCTAATTAATAAACAAAAAACAAAAACCCTTCAAAAATGGCAAATATACTAGATATCGCACAAAGCATAGTGAAAGATAAAAGTATTCAAGAATATTAGGTTCACGAATTCGAACTGATAACCGGAACGAGTTTGAACAATGTGGGAGAGATAAGAATCAATGTCGAAACCCAAGATTTATTCGTCCATCCTAGCGAGAGTTACATAGTGGTGCAGGGACGTCTCACCAAGGAAGATGGGACCGACTACGCCGACGATGACACGGTTACTCTAGCCAATAATGGCATCATGCATCTATTCAGTAATATAAAATACTTGTTATCCGGACAAGAGATAGAATCTGTGTTTCATCCCGGTCAGGCCACCACGATGTTCGGAATCTTGACATATCCAGATGATTTTTCGAAATCCAGAGGACTTACTTAATCAGTTGTGGATAAAAGACACCGTCGACCTTGCTAGAGCTGGCACCGCCATGGTATTCGACTACGTCGTCAAGACGCCCAGACCTAAAGGAACGTTTTCGTTCAGGATACCTTTGAAACACATCTTCGGATTTGCAGACGATTACAGCAAGATCATGTACGGATTCAAACACAATCTGACGTTGATTCGAAAAGGAAATGAAGACGCGATAGTGAGACTCACTGCGACCGATGCAGGTAAGATAACTCTACACAAGATATCGTGGTTCGTTCCACACGTGGAGCCTTTGATCATGGAAAAAGCGCGTCTCTACAAGATCATAGAATCCAAGAATAAATTACCCGTGGGATTTAGAATGAGACAGAGCGACACGGCTAGCATTCTACTCTCTACGAATGACTTCAATTGGAGATTGATGAGGGAGACCGTGTTTCATCGTGGTTGCGTTTCAGACTGATAGGGATGGGTCTCAGGAAAAGAATGTGTCACTGTTCAATCACTGCAATTTGAGAAACATGCAAGTGTTTCTGAACGCCACGAGATATCCAGCAATCGATTACAATGCGTCATTCAACAAGAACGATTTTTGCAAACTGTACAGCGACGCTGCTGATTTTAGAAAGAAGTATCACGGTCTAGATGAATTGATGAGCAACCCTAACATATCTCCTGGCGAATACAAGTCGATGTATCCCATGTTCGTATTTGACGTCAGTAAACAGAGTGAACGACTCAAGAGTAGCGTCTTAGACATTCAGATCAAGATGCAATTCGATAGGAACGTGCCAAGAAAAACCAAAGCCTTCACCCTGGTCCTGTTGGACAGAGAATTACAATTCAAATCGGATGGAAATAAGATGCTGATCATTCGATGAGAGATGTGTGTTAAAAGAAAATTTTAAAAAGTTAAAAATGAGGATGTAAGATTAATTAAAAAAAACAAAATTTCAAAAACAAAATGGATGTTTTTGACTTGAAAACAAAAAATCATCTGTTCACTTCAGATCGCTACAACGTTAAAATAAATTGCTTGGAAAAATGGATTCAAATTGAACATGAAGAACGTAACACAAAAAACGGATGGAATAATTGTGATTTTAACGAATATCATTTAAAAGAAAAAGAAGAGTTTGATCTCATAAGATCTAACAAAGAAATTATAAAAAATACAATTTTAAAATGTCGCAAATGTAAGAAACGTCAAATAAAAATCGAATCTCAACAAACTAGATCTGGTGATGAACCAACAACCGTATTCGCAAAGTGTATAAATTGTAATCATAAATGGATAGAAAATTAAAAAAGAGATGTAATTTTAATCATCGTCATAAGTGACAAAATTCTTTTACTAAAGAAAAAGCATTTCAGAAATCATATAATAATATATAATAATAAAAAGTTATCAAAAAAAAAACACAATAAAATATATATTACAAAATAAAAAAATTTATTATTAAAAGACAAAAAAAAATAAAAGTAATGAGATCTAGAGAGATTGACCATCTTTCTAAATCTCATTACTTTTTTTTTGGTTTTTAATAATCACACATTATTTTTTTCAATTAATTATTTCCACGCGTTCACTGTTTGTTCAAAGGATCCAGTTCAATCAGTAGGCTCACCACGGAAGTGGTGGCTTCGGGATTATTGGTTTTCGTAACGAAATTAATCCTGTCTACGGTGTTCACTTTGCGAGGCATGCCAAACGTGCTAACATTCGCGTGTTGATTCTCAATCTTTTCAATGCTGTATCTCTTATAACTCTCTACTCCATTCACTGCGAGATTGACAACCACTCTGTTATTCAAATACGTGGAAGCCAGACCCATTCGTATGATTTGACCTCCTAATGGCATGGGATATCTCACCCGACCATGTTGCGATCTGCTACCTCCATTTCCAAAAGACCACTCAGCTTTTCCCTCCTCTAACGTGCCGGCCTCCTCGGCCCACACGGTGATCAATTGTCTAGCATATTTGACTTTTTCCACCACTAAAATCAGAGTGCAAGCATCCGACATGTGCATGGAATCTGGTAGATTCGTGAGCGTGTGTCCACCCATGTCTAGTTTACCCTTTCTCCAGACTGAGTTGTCATCCACATACTTCCTGCTGACTGTGCTGGAATCAAATTCGGGATCGTGATCGAGACTGAATAAATTGTAACCGTTCATGTTGATGCCACCCTCCATGGTTCCACCAGATTGTTTGTTCATGTATCATCTACTTGTGATTCTACGTATTCTTATGATCGTATCTCCGCAGAATCTACATAGCCCTTGTTGACCACGGTTGAGTCCGCATCCGCATTGTCGACCTTTGACAGATTCAATATCTTGTTGAATCCCGCATTCAGATCCGATTTCATTTCTCGTCTGTCAGACTTTCTCTGTTCCAGATCTATGTAGTGTTTGGTCGCCACGTCCTTAGGAATCGTGGGAGTGGCCACGGTCGTTATCTTCCGAGTGCATCGTTTTCTGAACGTATCTACTTCTCAGATGTTTGCTGAATCATGCGTGAGAGTCGTCCACATATTTCTTGGTCGCAGCATCGGTGGAATCTATGGGATTCGCGACGTTCACCAAAAGTTTAGATGTAAGATCGAGATCATCGGTCATGGCTTTATCCACATAGTTATCTAGCATGATTCATTCGAAATCCGCGTTCCCCCTGTCGACATATTTTTTAGTCACAGCATCTGCGAGATCTATTGGCTCGGGAAGATTGTAGAGCTTCTTATCTTTCATGTTCAAAGGTTCCTCTCGAGGTTCGTATCTCCAAACGTAATTTTCGTTCAAGTTGGCAACGTCGTAACCATCACCGACTTCGAGCATCTTCCTCTTCTTTTTGGGTCGACTTTCGTTGTCACTTCTACCAAATTTATCGACTGGCATGTTGTTTTGAGGTTTTTGTTTTAAAATATATTTCAAATGCAGTTTATTAAAAATGAATTATTTCACTTATTTTTATTTTTCGTTTTTATTATAAAATTTTTTTAAATAATTTTTTACCTTTATATATACTATAAAAAAATCTCTCTCTGATGTAAATCATTGAGAATGTCTTGAAACCGATCTCCTTCAGACCATCTCTGGAGAATGTAGTGACACAGGTGACCGCAAAACACTTGGTCTGGTGATTGCACTTGTTCCATGTTGTAATGAACCATCGATTTGTTGAAATAGTTCTTTATTCCTTTCAGCGGCGAGATTCTATAGCTGTCGAAATAATAATTCTTCTTCTTCCCGTTCTTGAACCACGCCACCCAGTGAGTGCCTTCACTCGATAAATTGTCTAGGTTTAAAAGTCCGCATTCCGATTGTTGAGGTTTTCTCTTCGGCAAGGCATCTCTGGAAAACACGCCTAGAAAATCTTTGATTTTCAAATCCTTCGCTACATTCGACAGATCGATGTTGGATAGGGGTTTGTTAGGTAAGATGACACCTTCTACAGATATCTCTATTTTCTTATTCATAAATGTGTATATTTTGTTTTTAAATTTATTTATTTTATTATAATTCACTAAAATGACGTTATTTTTTATTTTTTCTTTTTCAACTAACTCTATCGACTTCCATAATCTTCTCTTGATTTTCTGGAATCCTATCATCCTTAATCATATCTGAAATCCTATCGTCTAAAATTATATCTAAAGTCCAATGTCCGAGTGCCAAAGTGCTTATTTTATTGTCTAACATGAATCTCTTATCATCGCCGGCTGTCAGCAAAATCATGTTGACTATTTCGGTATACAAGTCGTGATTTTCGCTTCAAATTGATTTCATAGTCTTATAAACTGGACCACTTCCTAACAGACAATCTTTATACTCTCAGAAAGAGATGTTTTTCTTCACCACGCACGCTTTAACCCCTTTGCACTTCTTGATCTCTTCATCTTCTAGACGATAAGCATACAGTACAGGGTCTCAAGCCCACGAATTCGACGATTTGTTTACCGCCACTCCTTAAATTTACCCAACACCTTCTTGTTGTCGTTCGATTGAATGTTGGACGAGTGATCGATGGGATAATTGCTCATGTCGAACCACGCGGCCACATCTGGAGATATATCTCAGTAGACATCTTTTATCTCTATCTCGTAAACTAAACTGTCCATGTCGGTGAACAGTAGTTTGGCTTTATCAACAAATTTTCATTTGACATAATCATAGTGAAACTCATACATCAATTGCTTGCTGATATCTAAGATGATTGGTCCGAGATAATACAGTTTGTCAAACTTCAGGTGCGTCTTTTGCATGTGAACGGCCACTAGATTTTTGTCGAATATGATTCGGTATTTGTAATTGGGTTTCACCACTAATTGTTTAGCTTTTTTCTCAGACGAGATGAGTCGAACGTCGGTTTTCTTCCTGATGTTTTCCATCGATTTACCGTACATGCAGTTGTTTATGAGTTTGAAGAAATCTTTTTTGAAATCGTTCTTGGCTCGAATTCTGAGATTCGTGTTGAGATCGATGTATCTCTTCATCCAAGGCTTTTCTTCAAATCGAATGATGCGATGTATGTCAACTAATTTCATCCCATGATTGACGTATTGTTTCATATTCTCGCTGTAGACGACGTACTTACGTTTGTTAAATAAATTGGGAATGAGTTTTTCCTTGTCTCCTTCGATCGGTTCCATTTGTTCGGGAGCCAGTGGATAATCGTTGTGTAGATCGTGTAATTCTTCTGGATAGTTCAAATCGACTTCTAAAATGCAAGGATAGTCTCTCCATTTTTGCATCTCTTCCAGTTCCGCCACCCATTCGAAATTTCCAATCGGTAAAGGATGACTCATAGCCCAACCATACAGATTATTAGCGTCCCAATACTGTATGTATTTATTCGATTGTTTTGAATCGAAACCTTCTTTCATGTAGGGATTGTTAGCTTCAGAATATCTGTGGGAGATCATCGAGATGCCACCTCTCGCAGCCCTTTCGAACATAAGCAACATGTCCACGTCAGATAATAATTCCAATTGGTCTTCAACAGAGCATCCCACGCCAGACCGGGTGCGGTGAAATACCAAGCCAGATCCAGATCGTAATTTCGACGACAGACATCTCAAAAATTTTAAAACTCGTCTGCCAAGAGCAGAACGTCGGTCTTCAGATAGAGATCATGATAATCTCTCATGGTTTTCATATCGAATGATTTCCACACGTTTTTCGCGTGTTCGTAATTCTTGTCAGAAATGTCAGATTCGTATAATTTCGAATAAAAATCTTCTTTCGAAGGTAGTGCGGTATCATCGAATCTCTTTAGATCGTTCATGTAATCGTAAGGATAGACTCCCTTCCTCAACATAACGTCTACTCGTTCTCCGAAATGTTTGCTCGTGATTTTAAATTTATCCTTGCTCATGTTATCGACTAATTTTTCCAGAGTGGTCTACATGAATTTAAAACTGTCGATGAAACGTATGCTTCTACGAATGGATTTCGTTTTTTCTTCCATCGTCTCTCCGTCGATTACTCTTTTCTTCTCCATGACCTTCCATTTTGTAAAGGAAATGTATCTTTTTTTGCTGTTCATGATGCAATCTAATTCTCTGTCTGAGGTGCCAAGATTTTTCACGAACAGATGACTGTCGTAACCCGAGAGATTGTGAAATATCACCGGATAGAAAACGGCGTCTCGATATTTTAAATTACACTTGCTGTGAGCCGGAACGCGATACAGACCCGTGTTATGATCATGGTCTCTGACCTTCTTATTTTCCTCCGAATTCTTGTCGAACGATTGTCTGCATATGTGACATTCGGTGGCTCTGTTATTTTCGTCCTGCTGCTCTCGCGTGATGATCATTTTCGCCGGAGTTTTGAATTTGTCGTATAACATTTGAATTTTCAATTCTAACTCTTCCACCAACCTTTGAGCCACGTCGTCGTCTTCGCACTGTTTCGTGTAGGTGAAGGGACCCATGTCGTGTTGCGAAGTCGAAAGCGCATTTCACGTAAATGCAATAGCCCGAAGGCATGTGTTTTTGATATCTTTCTATGTAACTTCAAAGAGCGTCAGGTTGGCAGGAACTCATTTTCACGGTGAAGCATTCGAAATCGGCGAACACGACAAATGGTACTTTTAACCTTCTATTGCGATTTTCAAACTTCACGATGGTGTTGGGTTTGGGCATTTCGACGGCGACACCTTGATTTTTGTTGCAATATTCTTGATGTTTCCCTAACGATTTTTCACTGTGAAACGCGTTTATGCAGTTGCAACATAAACATATCTTTCCTTTATGTTTATTATTTTGTCTCAACAGTAATTGGCTTGGATGTTTAACCCAACAATAATGACGATTGTCACTATTCGAAATCAATAATAAATTAATCGTCTTTTCTCTTTCGAGATACGAAGTCTGTCTGAGAGGATAGATCATCCGTTTTTCATCCGCTACGGTGGGATTTTGAGCCTCGAAAGGTTTGATGTGTTTTAACTGCGTTGGAAAAGTCACTCCGGTCCAATCGAGATTTTTAGAAGTCTCCTCATAATGAGAAACTCTATCGGAGTTCATTTTGACAGGGTATAAAGCGGAGGTGACTGCCCATTTAAAACACTGATCATCTTTATTTCTCACGTTGGCCACGGAGTGTTTTTTAACTAAGAAATACGGTAATTCCAGATAGGAAGACCCTTTCAATGAATCGTTTTTAGTTATATGAATTTCGAGTTTCAACACCTCATCGAACGTCCAATTACTACCTTCACGTTGATAATTCGCGAGAGACGTCAACATCTTGTCTTTCATCTTTTTGAAAACGTCTGATAAATCTGAACCTCGAAGTATGGGTTCAACGTTAGATCTGAAAAATGCATTTGTCACGATGCTCTCGCCGTACTTCACATCGATTTTATTCATCACGCAGTGGAGTATCATCTTAATTTTTTGTCCCACGTTCATGTGTTCGCGAAACAAATCCAATACTTTTTTCTTCACCCATTCCATGAACAATTTCAGATCGACTTTCTTGAACGAGGGAACCACATCGAAAGTTTTAAAAATGCCTTTGATCGCACTCTCCTGTTCTATGGGATTTGATTGGAATGCTTCTGCAACGAGTCATGCTACATATTCTTCTCCTTTCCCTTTGTCGATTGCTCATCGAATTTCGTTCGATATATCTTGTTTGTCTAAATTCTGAACTGCATCACTCGTTTTCATTTTAGTTTTTTTTTTCTTTTGAAACTTGAAGTTCTTCGATGGCTTTTTGTTTAGTCGTCTTCTTATTTTTCACAACCGAAACATTCTTGTTTTTTTTTGATGTTGGCATTTCGATTCCTTTTACTATCTTTTTCTTCTTCTCATTTTTCACAACCGATGCATTTTTTGATGTCGTTGCTATCGACATTTCATTTGCCTTTTCATCGTGCAAACTACGTATCTCCTCGCGTATGATCTTTCTAATTTCATCACGCTCCACTTTTCATTTTCTATCTTCAGGTGTTACTGTCATCGGGTTATTTTTTTTCACAATTCAAGTCTGTTTAAGTTTATCCACTTCCGATCTTTCGATTTTTTTCTTTCCATCATTTCGCAAACGATATTCCTGTATTACTTAAATTTTTTTGATTTGGTTCTGTGATTTCTGAAATGTGGAATTTTTTATTTTTTCAAATCTCTTTTAACTGAGGTACGGTTTTCTCATTTAAATTTTCCATTTTTCTATTTGTTTGCTTCATTTGTAAGAATTTTTTTTTTCGAATTTTGTATTTAAATAATAATTTGTTAAAAAGTTTTAAAATTGTTTTTATAATATATATGTTTTAATTCGTTCAAAAAAAAAAAATTTTTTCACTTTAAAGAAAATTAAAATTAAAAAAAACTTTTTTATATATATATAAAGAGTAAAAAAAACAACAAACTTTTTTAACAAATTATTATTTAAATACAAAATTTAAAAATATATATTATTTGCAATAATTTATAAAACAAAAAAAAAACCCAAATAATCGATCATGACCACAACACCTAAAAGATGCGAATTGAAATTGAAACGAGTCGAAACATGTAAGAAATTTGGTTATAAAATCTATAGATTACAACGACACGACTCCATCGAATTGAATGAGGTTGAGATGAAGGGCTTAGAGCACAAACACGACAAATATAACATGCCTTTGAAACTGGACGAAGCCATGCTCGATTTGTTTTATGAGTAGCAAAGCAATCTACAGAAAATCGTCATTGCCAAAGATAGAGAATTTGACAAGGACGATTTGTCGTTGCCCTACGGAAGTTACATATATCCAAAAATCTCTCTCAAAGTCGTGAACAAATCGGGTGGTGAGAGCGCGTTCATCGATGTAAAAAAACTCAAAAAAGTAAAGATAAACATTCAACACATTTTCGAAAAAGGAGAAGACACGACCGTCAACATGCTAATAACAAACTTGGAAATATAAACAACAGAGAGACTCATTTTTAGCAAAGAAGAAGGAAAAAAAAGTAATGAGATCTAGAGAGGTTGATCATCTCTAGATCTCATTACTTTTTTTTTGTTTTTTTGTTTTCCTTCTTCTTCTTCTTCACTATCGCTCATATATATTATAATAACATTTCCTTTTTTCTCAATTTTGGCGTCAATTCTTCTTTTCTTTTTTTGTGATATGTTACGTTTTTATAAGAACACTTTTGTTTATCCGAATCATAATTATGAACGAATGTGGTGCATCTCTTGGTAATACTCACATCATTTCCATTCTCTTCAGAAGGTGGTGGTGACAGAGGAAAGTGTCTCATTCTTTTCAGTTTCAACCATCTATCCCGTTATTTTTTCAGTTCTTTCCTAAGATATCCATCATTAGCATCTAATTGTATTTCCACATCTTTTTCCCACACTATCCTGCGATATTCATCATTAGGGTCTAATCGTGTTTCCACATCTTTTTTGCACTCTATCTCCCGATATTCATCATTATCGTCTAATTGTTTTTCCACCTTTTTATCCATTTTATATTATTTTTATACTTTCTATGATTTATATTTTATATAATTATATAATTTTTACATTTTAATAACATACTCAAAATCGGTATATTCTTAAATGGCAAATTCTCACCAAACAACAAACACTTACCGAGTCGCTCAACGTTCCACCCACTCTTCAGATAGAGACCATTTCCATTCAAAGAGTTGCCACCTCTAACGGGTTCTAGATACAATCCTTCATCGCTGTCGTCTACGTGGATGCGACACACGGCTCCTCCCTTCTTCAAAAACAGTCTGCTGCCACCCATTAATTTCTCAACTGCCGAACTTGTGAGTCCCGAGAGAGCTCCCACGCCGAGAGTCTTTCCGAGAAAGGGTAATGCTTTTGTGGCAAAGGGTAATGCTTTTGCGGCAGTTCCTGTCAATAGCGGTAGGAAACCGCCTTTCATTCTCAAATTGTATCTCAATTGAGCGGGACTCAATCTCACCGTCAACCCTCTTCCATCACGAATCGCTTTCTCCATCCTTTTGATTTGACTTCTGGTCCAGGCGATCGAATCCTGACCGCCACTCTTCAGATCTTCGTGAGTGAATTTGAATCTCACCGCCTCGCCTTGAGTTGTTAATGCTCTCTTAAGTTTCTTCCTCTGTCCTGCGGATATGTTCACGTTTTTAACCACATATTGTGTCATAATTCTTTTTTTAAAATATATTTCGTTCAATTGTTTTTTTTGTTTTAATGATAATTATATATATATATTAAATAATTTTTGTAAATTAATGTTGCGTTTATTTTATTTTCTCATTTATATATATACACAATATTTTTTTTTTTTTTGCTTCTATATTTCTCTTATGTGAAATTGTATCGTCACCCTCTCTCCGCGAAGATCTAACAATTCACCATTTTAATCCATCAATGTGGTTTTGAGACTATACAATGTGTCTAAAATCACTGGTAGATAAACTAAATTGTGAGGTCGTTCCACGATCTTATAACCCGGCGACACATTTGGAAAGAAGAAATAGATCATCAGTTGAGCGCTACCATTCATGTAGCTTCCAGCAATCACGTCCACGTTCACCAGAATGCTATTGACTGCAAGAATGATGACTGTATTTTCAGATGCCGCGTGGCCTCGATAATCTTTCGATCGAATCCCAGCATCTTGCCTGTAGAATCGTCCGTTTTGAAATCCACTCGAAAATTATCTTCCAAATCCAACATCATCTGTAAGGTATTAGGGTTGGGAGTGAGTCTGATCTTGTTGCTTCCCTTTCCATCTGTCTTCATTTGCGTCCAAATGTAATTGTTCAAATTGTCTATGTCGTAACTTCCTTTGGGAATTCGAATCTCCAACCAATCCACTCCGTCGGAATACTTGAACGAGTTATTCTTTTCGGTGATGTTGGGAAAGGAATAATAAGTCTCCAGATTCACCAATGCCATCTCGTATCTTTTCTCTCTATTCAATTCGATGGAAGGTTCGAATTTCGTCACGAATCGCCACTCACCACGATTTGAATGGATTGTTTTGCAGCCGTATTCTCGGCTATCCATTCTAACAATTCTACTTGTTCAAACATTATATTTTAATTTTTATTTTATTATTCAATACTAAATTATTTTATGATTTATTATTTTCTAATTGTATTTTCGCTCTCTGTCTTATTATCATCAGAAACATAAAACTTGTCGAATCTGCACTGATATTTTCCGCGATTAAATTCGCTAGTCAAATCGATCACGATGAAATTGTAAAGTCCTCCATCCCAAGCCCTCTTGCAGAATCTCCTGAATTCTGCCACGCTCATGTCGTTTGCGACGTGTCACCGTAGATGTGATTGAGATTCTTGAGATCCTGGCGAATGAGACACAGTAAATTAGCGTTCTCCCTTATCGTCTGTCTTGGCAATTGAAAATAATTCTGCAACAGGTGGAAACAGTCCACGTTGCTGTGTCGACCCCTAACGTAATATGATTCGCATCGGTTCTGTCTCTCCAAAAGCAGATCGTTGAAAATCATGAGATTCTTATCTTCCAATTTCAATTCTCTAGGATCTGAAACGTCGCTAGCATTCTCATAAAATCGACACTCTACATTTGAAGACGCATTTCTCTTCATCAATTCCATCGCCGCAACGTCCAAAATGGTCGAAAGAGAAGCTTCACTTTTGTCGAATTCCTCCCTACTGTCAAAGATTCTGGCTATGACGTCCTTGGGCAATCTACGATCCATGCACTCTTGAAGCAATCTGTATTTAGGTTGAAACAAGCTCTTGCCAGACATGAACAATCTGTTGTAATCCAACCAGTCAGGTTGCGACAACAGATTCATCAACAGATTGGTCTTTCCACAATTCGATTTTCCCACTATCAAGCCTCTTATGCTTTTGGGAAAGAACTCGTTATTCGACCTCTTGGTCGCAGCGTCGTTCCACAACATATCTCTAATGTTCATCTTTGTTTATTTTTTTGTTATTTTTGATTTTTTCAAACACAATTTTTATGTTTTTCCAAACTCAGTTTTATAAATATTATTATTTATTTATATTACACGGTCACGAGTTTTCTTCAGTCCAGATCCACTCGTCATTTTGGCTAAATCTTGTATGGGTACTGCAGCATCCTTAAAATCTTTCCAACTTTTCAGCGGTCACTCTAACGTAGCTCGCTTTGCCGGTGGACTGATCCACTTGTCGATCAATGCGTCAGCTGCCCTCTTGCCAGCTACAGAAGCTATCCTACCACTGGCTTCGGAAGCGGCTTTCTTACCAGCATCCAAAGCCGTCTTCTTACCAACCTCAAATGCAGTCTATGCGAGTTTTCTACCTGCATCTCTCGTGAACGCTCGCATTATAGAATCGACGATGCCAGAACCGCCTTGAACATAAGTTCTGACGTATCCCCTGTTCTTTATCACCAACATATTTTATGATATATATTTTGTTTTTTCACTGGTAAATCGTTTGTTGTTTAAATTACTTTTATTATTTTGTAGTGTAAAATTTACTCTTTTTATTTTATATATTTTTGTTTGTTTCTCTCTGCTTATTATATATCAATCCTTCAATTCGTTCATCAGTCTTTTGTAATCGCGTTTATTCAAAACCTTCTGCCTCAACAATTCGTTGCATATGCTTACTATCTCATTATCGAATCCAGTGTTACCAGCGTGTCTACTTGCCATCAGCAAACTCAATCTCTGAGACAGAGCCTCAGAATCGCTCGGATGAAAAGTGGTTTTCACCCCTTTGCCAGTCACCGACTCGACAAACTTCTTATTCATATCCCATATGGGTTTCACCACCTTCGTCCACTTGTCACCTCTATTGGCTTTGGGTCTCATTTCTCTGGCATCGTTATTTCTCTTCCTGGCGTGGGTCTGAACCAGAATGTCACCATAATTGTCGTAATCCTCTTCCGTGTAACCTCTAGGCTTGTCAAACCAAAGCAATTCATGCAGTCCCTCAGTTTTTTTGTACCTATTCAGACCGACGTATGAATACTCAACATCCATCGACACGAAAGTTCTACCGTCTGAATCCTTGCAAACTCCATACAACAGATCTCTCTTACCACCATCTGACGACGATGCTATCAGTGGTAATAGTTGAAGCTGTATCATTGCTCTCACTCACATCGGTTTCGATTCCCATGGGAGCGTAATCCGGTGTAGATTGAAAGGAATACTGTTTTGTAAAACTACCGGGCAACGAACCCATTCTCAAAGAACTCTCTTTTATGGGTCTCAATTTTTCAACTATCTCCTTCTTGCTTCATTCCTGAACCTCCGTCACGGGTTTAAATATTTTTGTGGTTTTGCGCCTCAATTCCATTTCTCCAAGTCATCTGCTTCTGTCAGCTGACTGAATACTCTTCTTAGCACGTGCATATTCATTTAAAAGTTGATCTCTATGCTTGGAATCTGTGATGTGTAAAAACATTTTTTCGTTTTTAAATTATTTATATTTCCTTTAGAGTATGCTAACGTGAGTTATTTTATTATTTTCAAAATCAAATGTATAATTATTTCTATGTTTTATGTTTTAAGTAAATAAAAATCTTCTGTCTTTAATATAATAACTAAAACCAAATGAGGAAAAACATTTTACAAAATAAAACCTCTATAAATGCGTTTTGTCCTCAAACGTGTTAAAGATCACATCACCGATTATTCACTCTGTGACGAACAGGAGAACTTTGAAAAAGTTTGAGAGTTTAGTGCATAAGAAACCAGTTTCTGATGTAAAGTGTTTGAGAATAATTATATCCGTTAAAAGGGTTCATTCATATCTCCGAACATTATCACAAGTAGATTAAAATTCAATTACCTCTTAAAACCCGATTGAGTGGAAAACGCGTTTTTATTGTCTATTATTAAAACAAAATACCTTTCATTCACACCGGACCAAAACACGAGTGTCTATTATAATACAATCTATCTCGTAAAATTCATCCAAGTGAAAAACACTCTATAGTGGAATTTTTATTTGAATGAAACAATTCTACGAACTGTTTTATTAAGATTTATCTAACAAAATTTCACTATGACAAAACGTGAACGGACGATTTCCATCGGTTCCAATTTTCTGAAACTCGAGTTTTCAATGTCATCCATTGAACGAATACCTTTCATTCACACCGGAACAAAATATCGAGTGTCAATTTACAATACAATCTTATCTGTTAAAATTCATCCAGAGCACGCACGTGTCCAGGTCAAAGTCAGTCGATAGCATTCATATATATAGTACGTCAATATTGTTTTTCAATAAATTATTTATTTTTTATCTAATAATATCTATCCCAAATTATGACTTTAAAAAAAAATATGTACTAATCGACATTATTAATTCATTTATTAATATACTAATTATTATAATCAACCCTAATTACACTCATTAATTACATTAATTACATTAATTATGCAACAGTCATTAATTAAAATTAATTAAGCAACAATTATTAAAGTGATAAAAAAAATATTCATTAAGTGACGTTAATTAAACAGGCTCATCCAGCCCAAACATAACTACTCACAAAACCGATTCTATCACGATTCACCTCACAAAACTCGCGAGGTGAATTGGCATGATGGGTTTTCGCCGATCGGATTGCACCCTAGACCGTTCAAAAAACAGTCGGCGAACGTAGGTGATACAGAATCCGCAAACCGCCTTTTTCCATGTACCGGAGACCGAAATCGATTTAAAAAAAAATCCTCGATGAGTAACTACACTTTACGTTCACTTTACGCCGTTGGCGAACGTCGAGAAAACGTTTTGAGGTCGATTTTTCCTGGTCTAGAATCGGCAAATGGGTTTCGCCGATCGATCGCACTTTTACCGTTCAAACACCCGTTGGCAAACGTAGGTGATACAGAATCCCCAAACCGCTTTTTTGATGCTGATCTAGAATCAGCAAAACGTTTTTTGCTCGCGTTCACCAACGATAGATCGAAGGTCTAATCCGCGATGGAAACGTCAACAAAAATTTTTAAATTTACATTTTCTTCAAATTTCGTACATTTTTTCACTTTTACGCGATGTGTCGAATCTACACGTTCGCCAACAGGTGTTTGAACGTTAAAAGTGCTATCTGTGAGCCTCAAAACAATTGCGGATTCTGTATCACCATGAAAAAACGACATTTTTTGCACTCTGTACACGATTTAACACTGAATCCCTATGGCGGTACGCGTGGTAATGTCAAAAAAAAATGTTCCGTTTACTTTATTCTAAATATTACTGCAGGTAATTAATAGCTCGCAGCGCCAATTTGTGGTATATTTTCCACAACAGTTGCTAGCAGAGATAAGCCGAGTACCTGGGGCCCGTTTCATGAAGCAATGTCATTAGTATTTCTTAAGAATGACTTAAGTTTAAGAGATAAGTACCAACTAAGATAAGACTGTTCCGTGTCACGAAAGTGTTTCACGAAACATGTTTAATACTTACTTAAGCAAGAGATTAAGAATGCGCTGAGCATAGACTAGTTCCTGATCTTCTGACACAGTCGCAAACGAAAAAGGGTGCACGCAGTTCAGAAATAGCCCCCCTTGATGTGCACAGCGCACAGTGGATTGATTGCTCGATTTCACTCAGTGGCTTATACTGTTGATTGATTGTTTCTACTATCTATTAATTAATTTGTTGACTGATTTATTGATTTATTTATTGGTTGATTTATTGATTCATTTACTTGTTTTTTTTTTTAAATAATTTAATACTTGAATATGAGTTGTTAGTTTTGTTTCTATTCAATCATCGCTAATTGGTATGGGTTCATGTTCGGTTTCAGCTGGCATGACGACACGCTGTTGCCATTTGTCACCCCATTGGTGGACGCTTTCATTCATTCACTCATTGCCATACTCGTTGCCATGAATTGTCATCTTGGAATGGGGTGACGACATAAAGCATACATGCGAATACGTCCTTGGGATCAGTGGAATTTCACGGGATTCTGCATCAGCAGTATTATTTCAGAGGAGTTTGCAAAAAGCACACACTTGATATGTTCTTCGCTATCGTAATGTAGGCGATTACGTGTGTGCTCTTGCGTGAGGGCGCATATTTGTCAGCGTTCATGCTATTGTAATTTCCTTCATCACAATACAAACCACGGAGATTATGTGTGTAACAAGGAATTGATCGAGCACACATTAACGTGAAAATGTTTGACTGCACGAGTTTCATGTACAGGGCGTGGCATTCCATAGAATTCCCCTCCATAAAGGAACGACTTATCTGCTGTTCAATCGTCATTTTCTATTTTACTGTCATCATAGCGTCATGTCTAAAAGGAGCCCCAATTTCATATCCGACGAGTTAGAAGTCATTACAGATTGTGTTTCCAAACACAAGGATATTGTATTTAGTAAATTCAAGTCGACCATCAGCACCTTGAAAAGGAGCAAATCATGGAACGAAATAACGCGTAACGTAAATGCTGTAAAGAAGTCAAGAATAGTCAGGACGGTGGAGGAGGTGAAGAAAAAATGGACAAATATGGCCAGCCATACAAAGAGGATTGTTGCCAGGAACAACAGGAACATATGCGGAACGGGGTGATCCGTCAGGACCCGACGTTAACGATACGGATAAGAGGATCCTTGACGTCTTAGGACCCAATCGGATCCATGGCATCAGAGGAGGTGTCGATACGAATAGTTTACACAATTCCCAAATAGGTGAGTTGACAAATTATTCAGACACCCCCAGTTAATCTAACGCACCTATAACGCACAGATGTCTGCCGCTTATTTTCTTTTATTTATGGTCGTTCTAACCGCTAATCTATTGAAAATACGTCAAGAGCAGTGGAACACTTATCTCGTGTACATGGGGTAAGGCTGCTTGACAAACCTTGGACGTATTCGTTGCAGATTAGGCGCGTGTTAATCATCAGTGCAGACCGTCGATTCTGAGGCGCGCGATCGCGATAGCGCACCTCAGTGCGCCTGGAATCCCATCTTCGCGATCGATTTATCTTGCGCCTCGGCAGGTTCACGCGCGGTCAAATTTTGAGGTTATTTTGTTTACAGGCTAAAGTGTGGCTACTTCCTGGAATATACACTTGTCGGCGTTTGTGAAGTATTTTCCTTAAAACCATACAGATATGGATATCAGTAGAACTGGCTCGATGAGCCGGCTCTAATGATATCCATATTTGTATGCTTTGCGTGCGATATTCCAAAGATAAGCCGTGCTGGGCTCATGTTGAGTTTATTTTCTAGTAGTTTTTGGCCGTTAGTTTAGGTAAAGGGTTAACACTTGAAAGTTTACTTTGACCGAGGCGCGCTAAGATAACAACAGCGCCCATAACATCCAAATAAGGCGAGTGCTTGTGCGCGATCCAACATTTTATAGAACTGAAGGCCTGTCAGTGTCGGTCAGTGGTTCATCCTATCACTGAAAAATTCACTGTTCAACTGGTAAGTCTTATAAGAGAAAGGAACAAGGCCACAATCAATACTAATTATTCAGTATACACATTGTGTATTCTTTTTGTTATCGCATTAATTGTCATTATTACCAATGTTTTATGCGTTCCTATAACATGATAAGCATTTTACTCAAGCCATCAGAAACCATATCGTTTTTTGTTTTCCGGTCGATCATGAGTCACAGGGCGCTAATATAACAATAACATGGTTTTGGAGGGCGCTATGGTTTCTTAACGGCCCTACAGGAAAGATGAACAGCCCAAGGGTTCATTAAAGGCACGACACGAAGAGCGCCCTCCGAAACGATTTTATTACTATTCTTATCACTACGACATGTGACCATTTGTCACTACTAGCCTGAGACATTCTGTCAGCTTGAATTCCGATTATTTTTGACTTATCGTCTGTATATTTACAAACAAAATCACGTGGCTCACGCGATTAAACTCATGAATATACATAGAAATAATTATCGATAAACATACGTGGGAAAAGGGCGAGTTATATACAATACGACACAGTAATGTCGGTAGAATATAACAGTAATAACTGGTTTTACTCACCGGAAGTTTATCTAGACAACTCAAGATTGTTCAAAAAAAGAATAGACAGAAATATTAAGAGCTATTCTATTTGTATGGTCAGACATAATTATATAAGTATACGAGATTATAACGATTATACTCTTTGTAAATTCCCATCAGTCATCAGATGAAGATACCACACTGGTAACAGCGGGTCCAGCATCGATGCCGTCAACCTCAAAAAGGAAACGTCAGGCTGGGACAGAACTAAGTGAAAGCATTCTCGAGGTAGAAGAGACAAGGTTAAAGATCGAAGAAGACCGACTCGGGTTGAGAAGAAGAGGATTTGCTGTTGACGAGAAAATAGTCACCAACCTCTAAAAGCTTGTGCGTGTTGTTGGGGAAAGCTTTACCAATTCCTTTGAAAGCAACTATTCCACCTAAACTGTTTTGTTGTGTTACCATTTTACTATTATATTGCATTGTTCTCTTAGTCATTCTCTACAATCAAAGCAACCTCAATCGGATTGCCCCCACAATGCATACATACATTACCCCCCCCCCCCCACCCCCGACACACACACACACTCGGTATATCGAAAGAAGATGTCTACTCGGTAACCCATACGGTACCGATATCACCACTTCGATTTTACATCACTCTCATAACTCACATTTTGGGTAGAGTGTTCAATCCCGGTCATATATCAACACAAAAGTTTCCCATTTCCACCAGACAGTCACTGATGTGGCTGAAATACTACTGAAATCAACGTTAAACCCCACACAAACAATCAATACACGACACAACTAGCTGATCAAGTTGTAGATGAAGCTCTCAGAATAGTTCTCATGAAACAAAGCTGGATGAGTGTACCACCATGCGTCCTAAGGACTCGCGACCTCGTTGGAAATGATTGATCGAGTCATTGGTGTTTAACGTAGTTTTCAGCAATATTTCAGCCATATATAGACACGCACACTTTTTAATTTATATTGTCTGTCGAAACCCCCGGCCGAGGAGAGATATGAACGGGAGGGAACACTCGACCGAGAGGTTGAGCGCTCTAGCGTCTTGAATGGAACTCGCTACCGATTGAGCCCCCCCCCCCCCCCCCCCCCTCATCTCCATTGGGAAAGAAGATTGTCTTCAGATGGTCATGCATTAAAGAAAAATAATTAAATTCACAATTTATCTTAAAAAGATCAACCGAAATGATTCATTGAAACCGCCCCTCAACAAGAGCTGTTCTTAACTGGATTCCGGTTGTGTTCTGATTGTCTCCATTGTAGGTAAGACCCATGTCATCGAAGGTTGGCATGTCTTCGTCCGGTGGCGGTAATCGCGTGTCAATGCACATATTATGGAGAACACATATAGCAACGGTAATCCTACACACGTGCTCTGGAGAGAATAAAAGGGTTCCACCAGATGTGTCAATACAGCGGAATCTCATTTTCAGAACCCGTCCTCGTATGTTCCGTTATTGATAGGTGTCATCAGTTCGGGATGCAACGGGTATCCGCTATCCCAAATAAGCCATCCGATTGGAATGTCCCCATTTTCGAACAGTCTACAATGTTCCGATGTGGAAAAAATAAAAGCATCGTGAGCTGATCCAGGCCACTTCGCTACAACATGTAGAAATCTTAATTGAGAGTCACACACACCCCTTCCACATTTATCCAGTGGTACCGCTTTCGATTTACATATGCCACTTCCTCTTCAGATGGAGCCATTATTCTAATGTGCGTGCAGTCAATAGCCCCGACAACGTTGGGAAACCCGGTTATATCGTGGAACCCAACCATTGTTTCCCGCAAAGCGGGTTCACTTCTTGGAAAGTAAATGAATCCATACGCCTCACCACACAAAGCAATGGTGACTGATTTCACCACTCGTGAAATGGTAGACTTGCTAACTCCATGAATATCACCAGTTATGGCCTGAAAGCTCCCAGTTGCATAAAAACGTAATGCAAGTAACACCTGCAATGATACAGGTAATGAATTCGATCTTCTCGCTGGATGTTGAATGGAATGCTGTACCAAATCAGAAACATCTGTAATTAATCTTCGATCCAAACGATATCGTGATATTAATTCCTCTTCACACATGTAATCTAGGGGGCTGTTTCTATCCCGAAATTCGCGTTGTCTTCTGAGATTTCTTCTGGCTTGAAATAGCAAGTGAACAGCGGCCATTTTGTGGTTGGAGTCTGATGGAGCACGGCAAATCACAACGACCAACAACATATTGGCACGGATAACTCGAATCAACATGCATTGACATCCTCGTGCATGTATCATTAAGCGATCACGGCGTGTCAGACTTTAAGAAATTCTTAAGAAGTTGTAAAGATTTACTTACAGCATCTATTGACCAGTCTAAGATGTTCGTCTTAGCTTAGATCAAACTTAGACGATTCTGTGTTCCTGAAACGAACTTTTCTGCTTACGTTTTTCTTAATAACTTCTTAAGATGTACTTTCGTCTTAAGTTGGTTTCATGAAACGGGCCCCTGGTAACTCTTGAAGATGGACTCAGCTGCGCAGCTAAACATATATATCTTCACTGGTTCTGTCAACAAATACTCTTCAAATACTGCGGCCAGGTCATCTGGTGCACCATTCATTATATAGGGGGCCGAGAGGATAGGTTCAATTACCCGGTGCAGAACCGGGAATATCAAGTAAAATATACCATAAAGGGAACCGTACACAAGAAACCAACTAAACTTAAAGAATCACTACCTGAACATTTTCTCTCTTTATTGGAAACTTTAAATACTATTATCAGGAACAAAGAAGGCGCACAGGAAACACAGCAAGAAATAGATTCAATATATCAAAACTTAGTCGATGTTGTCATTAAGGAGCTGGAGTCGGCATTTCCAAATTTCAAAAGCAGGGTCAAAGTTTCATAAAAAATTCAAATATTACAAACCTTTTTGGAACACTGAATTAACAAATCTCTGGAATAAAATGCATGAGAAAGAAATTTTTTAAAGAGAAATAAAAATAAAGCGTCTATCAAAAAACCTTTGATGAATTTAAAGATGCGCGGAATTATTTTAATAAACGCCTTCGATATCACGAGCACCAATATAAAAAAAATCTGATGTTGAGAATTGACACAGCCTGTATCAATGATCCTAAGGTTTTCTGGGATAACATTAAACAACTTGGGCCACGTAAAGCATTCAAAATTCCGCAAGAAATTTACAACGATGATGGTTCTATAAACAACGATTTTGATCAGGTTCTAAAGAAATGGGGTAGAACGTTTAAAGAGCTTTATAACCCAACATTTTCTGATGACTTATTTGACAAAGAATTTTATACTAATACCTTAGCAGAAAAGACATTTATAGAAGATACATTTTTGGACCCACTTTACGAACCGGACACATTTTTAAACCACCAGATTGAGATGAGCGAAGTGTGAAAAGCTCTTAAAAATGGGAAATCTTTTGGCATTGCTGGGATCCCGTATGAGTGCCTAAAATGCTTATCTGTTAAACGGATTTAACATAAACTGTTCAATTTGATTTTTGAAGCTGGCATAATACCCTCACTTTGGAAGGAATCTATTATCTGCCCAATACCCAATACCTAAAAACAAAACTCAAGACCCCAGAATCCCCCAAAACTACAGAGGCATATCTCTCATATCGACCTGTGGAAAATTATATAACAGTATTTTAAACTGTCGTCTTATTGAATATCTGGAAAGTAACGATTTACTCATTGATGAACAAAATGGTTTTCGTCCCAAAAGATCTTGTACGGACAATATTTTAGCCCTCATAAGTATACTGAGAGGTAAGAGCGAGAGAGCTCTACTGTCTTTATAAATGTCCAAAAGGCATTTGATTTTGTGGATAAGAATATACTGCTTTTTAACCCTTTACTTAACGTGAAAAGCAGACGACACTTGCAAAAAAAATTCTTGAATAACTAATTTTTTTCATTTTTTGTCTCAAAAACATAGGTTATGACCCCTCGTTGGAACGGGCTCGACGAAGGGTCATAACCTATGTTTTTGAGACAAAAAATGAAAAAAATAGTGAAAATTATTTGGCGATTTTTGAGAATAGCGCTGGCCGGTTTTGGCCATTGCGTTGGGTAAAGGGTTAAACTGCTGAAATTGGGTATAGATGGAAGTATGTACAAATCATTCAAAAATATTTATCAAAATACAACATCCCAGATAAGAATTAATGGAAACGTGACAAGCAAATTTAACTGCTAAAGTGGCTTGAAGCAAGGCGACAGTCTATCATTAACATTTTTCAGTATTTTTATAAATGATTTGGCCCTGGAAATTAAGCAGGAGAATGTGGTCGGAGATCATAATGTCTCTATCATGCTATACGCGGACGATGTTGTACTACTCACTGACAATGATGAAGGCTTGCAACACATGTTAAATATTGCTGACTCTTGGTGTAAGAAATGGCCTCTGAATGTAAATGTTAATAAAAGTAAAATAATGCATTTTAGAAATAACCGACTAAATAGAACATTAACGAATTTTCGGTTGGGAGTCAAAGAGCTCGAAATTATTGATCAATATAAATTCTTAGGTATTATCCTGAATGAACACAAAGACTTCGAAGCTACAGCTGATGTCTTAGCAAAGGCGGGTGGGCGTGCATTAGGGTCAGTAATACCAAGTATCCATCAATATAAAGATATTGGATTCCAAACCTACCAAAAATTAAACCAATAATGTGTATAATGTGCATGTCCTATCCTTGATTACAGCTCGGGGTTGTAACAAATATAATAGTATAGACTTAATTCAAAACAGAGCCCTGAGATATTTTCTTGGTGTCCATAGATTCCCAGCCCTTGCAGCAGTACATGGAGATGTGGGGATGAATTCCCCAACAACAAGGAGATGGGTCAGTATTATACGCCTGTGGAATTTTATGATCAATATGGATGATCAGAGATTGGTAAAGAGAATATTTTTGTGGGATCATAATGCTGTGTCTGGTGGGTCGAATACTGATGTCTGTAGAATACTAGATGAAGTTGATCTATTGTAACGAAATGCCCTCCACGGAGCGTGTCGGGTAACCTCCATGGGGCGTGTCGGAGTCATATGATTGCACTTGGGAGTCTTGGTTCCCGAAGTGTTAATGTGTTAATCAGAGTGGCCAAGTCCTACTTGGTAATAATTCTCTGTTGTATAAACTTTAATAAGTAAACGCTGTTTTCAGGCACAAGTTATGTAATTTTATTCAAATTCCTAGTATATTTGCATTGCATAACATCAGTGCAACTGACCCAAAAAGTACTCTGCACACTTACTAAAGAAGTGGAGCACGAGACACGAAATTAGACAATAGTCTGACCTAAAGTAACCTTACTAAGGTGTTTTCGACAGAATTTGCAATTATGACTGGCATATTAGCTAGTAAAAGCCTAACCTATAATAACCTCATCAGTATGCTTTTGACAGATTTTAGCATTGTATACTGACCCGACCTAACCTCAACAAACCCAGTGTCACTTTCAGCTCTGAGAATTGTGCAATCTAGCACGTTCGCTAGGCGGCACTGTCGGTTTTGAAATTGTACACCTACCAAATGCCAATGTCCTTTTAAATGCGAGAATGCATACTCTTAGCATAGGATACCCACAGGATGCCCTACTATCCCGGAATGGAAGTAAGGGGTTAAGAAATACCTCTCCGCCATCTTGGGGTATAAGTGGTGTTCTGTGGTTTTTTATGACGTCAATTGAAACAAGATCTGCCCGAGTAAGCACGAATCAAACCGTATTTAAACCAACGGAATCACCCGAGACTTCACCTCTCTCTTTGGTCTTCCGTCGTGTAAGAAGTCACTCTCCTATTCTCGTGGAAGAACGCCGCCGAACGCTGCCAGGCCAGACAACAGTTCCAGACACAGGACGCGATGAGAGCGATGCGATAATTTCGACTTAGTCTCATTTCGTATTTTATATATTTTATAAATTTACCAGAGAGAGAGAATATTTCAGTTTAAATTATAGGAACTTTATTTAGGGTTTAGTGAATAAACATAGAAAACTGTAAGTAACTTTTATGTGTTTTGAATTCACCCTTTCGCTGCGGCTGCAGTATCAAGAATTGTTGCAGACTCTACAGAAACTGGTTGCCTCCTAGACTGAACACTTAAATTGTCCTGTGGCCACTTGCCATGATTGTAGTCCTATCCCAAATCCACTAGACGATCATTTTTTCTGGGTACTTAACCCTGCTATGCCACAAGCCAGTTTATATGGTGCCGCTCGTCAGGATGTAGACTCTGACTTCTAACTCTCTTGAAACGATCAGGTGAACATTCTAGAAACATCTATTAAACCTAACGGACCCAGTGAAGCCGAAACGGACGCTGGGGGGCACAGTGAACTTGTGAGAACTTTTTGCTAAATATTTATGAGGGACAGACATCCCTTAATTTTACTGGTAAATTGAACGCCTGGCAGCTGAAATTTGTAAGGCAGCAGATGCAGACAGCGCCCTCTGAATCCAATACTGGTACAACTTCATGGTGAACTGATTGCATGTCCAACGTGCCATTATTTACACTGACGCCGACCGCCAATTGCTATCACATCCAAACCACGCTCGACTGGTCGCACTGAGCGTTGCTCATCAGATATATCGAACTTTTGACTGAACATCAGAGAAAAACGGAAACTCAGGGAACTGTGAAAAATCTCGAGGAATTCCAGGAAATTCTGAAAAGACAGCCGCGTGTGTTTCAACAGTTATAGTGCTAGCAAGGTAGGTGCAATTTTCTTCATTTTACGTTCATTAGCAGCAGAGAAATTAAGTTGTAAATTATTTCATAGTAATAAAATTCATTAAAAATGACCACGCCATTGTCAGAAAGAGAGCAACGGTTCATCGATGAACTTACTCAAGTAAAACAGGAAAAGGAAGGTATTGTGGGTCAGTATGAGCTGCAACTCGCTGAACTGGGCTCTCAAGCTCAGGGCTTGCAGCAGCAGCATGCTGCCTCACAACAAACCCTTCAACAAACGCAGACCACCCTCGCCCAAGTTAAAGCAGAACTGGTGCAGCAGAAAGCTGATTTAGAATTACAGTTAGCTACTGACAAGGCCGGTGCCCAAGCAAAACTACTGAGAGTAAAAAGACAATTGGCAGACACTGAAAAACGAGCCACAGACGCTGAAAAACGAGCTAATGACCCCACGTCTTCTGCCATAATCAACCTGCATGAAACCGTGCGCCAAAGTGAAAAGAGTAATGCAAAGACTGCTAATGCCACTCAGGCTCAGTCTATTCATTCCCATATTAAAAAATTTGACGGGAACCTCCTGAATTTTCGGGGATGGATAAAATCTCTTGACCTTTTCTGTGAGACAAATGATGTAGAGGAGAAGCGACGACCTAAAATCGCCGCTCAAACCAGTGACTTTGTAGTTGCTGATTTTATTTTAAGAACAATGAAGAAAAATCCTGAACTGCCCTGGTCCGAACTGTATGGCGAACTGAAAAGTCGCTATAGTGCCACAATGGATAACTCCATGGCTACTAATCAGTTGTGCCATATGCGACAAGGGAAAAATCAAACCCTTGTCTCATATGCTGAGCAACTGCTTGATCTTGCAAAAGATGCCTTTGATCAGGAAATTGATAACCCCACCATTCAGAAAAACCTCTCAGATTACTTTTGTGACGGGTTGTATGACAACGACGTTCGGATGAAACTAATCCGTCGCATGCCCAAGACGCTAGAAAACGCTGTTAGTCAGGCATTATTTGAAAACGTCGCAAAAATCAAATTCCACGCCCGCTCTGAAGCCGCCAAAGTAAAAGCGCCCTTTGGGAAGGCATTTGACCGACAATATGAAGAATATGAGCGCTATCGGGACCCTGTATTTCATGATCCCATCGACGAACAGGAAGAACCTGTAGATCTCCCTCTGGAGACAAGGGATGAGACTCCCATGGACATAGGTGTGGCGCGCCGACGCCATAAGGTGAATATTTTAACGAAAAATTACAGTGGAGGTTATGCACGATCTCCATATCAGAATCAGAACAAAAATCAATACAATAGCCAATACCGAAATAGGGGAGGATAAAATTACAACAGATATCAGAAACCGACACGATTTTCACGACTGGTTTGCAATCGTTGTAACCGCGTTGGTCACGTGAAACGCGATTGCCGCATTAACTTGACCAAGCAAGTGAGAACACTTGATATTCAGCCAGCAGGTGAAAGGTCACCAGGGGCGACCTTTTGCTGCTTTCACTGTGGGAAGCCAAACCACTTTGCTCGCGATTGCCGAGTCAATTTAAACTAAGGGAACTCTGCCCATATGGGGCAATGAGCAGAGTTAATGAGAAGTCACATGCTCCCAACAGAAGTGAAAATGGAAATCACCAGGGAGACGTGAAAATTAATGTACAAAATGAATGTATGAATAATTGTAAACATAAAATTGTAAATAATAAGACAGGTGGAAATACGGGTAATAAAACATGTAATATAAAGCCAAGTACTCAGTCTCAAACAAGGAGAACCAAAAATGATTCTCCTCCGGTGAAAAGTAAAAGCCTTCAATGCACAAGGTGTGGTCAGACCACACATAATAGGAAAAATTGTACAGTAAAATTCACAACCATTCCTCTGACTGGTCGGCCTAGGAAACTCAAGGCCAACTCACAAAATGGCTGCCCTGCAAGGGACAGTCATCAAGCAAAATGTACTTCACAAAATTGTTTCAGCTATCAGACCACCAGTGGTCTGGAAGTAAAAGTATATAGGACTGGAATAACTCAGGTAGCTACTGACGCTATGGTGAATGCGGCAAATAGCCAATTGACCCATGGTGGAGGTGTAGCCAGAGCTATAGCTCTTGGAGCTGGTCCAGCCCTTGAACAAGAATGTCAACAATATATTCAACAGCATGGAAATCTTCCAGTAGGTGAGAATATGACTACCACTTGTGGAATGTTGCCATGTTTAAAAGTAATACATGCTGTGGGACCACGCTGGAATGATTACAGTGATAAAAATAAATGTCTCAATGTCTTATACAGTACTGTACAAAAAGTATTGCAGGTATGTGACAATGAAAATTTTGTAAACATAGCTATCCCACTCATCAGTAGCGGGATATATGGTGTACCTAAACAGAAGTGTGCAGATGTTTATGTGAGAGTTTTACAAAACTTTACTCCTAAACAATTAAAAGAGATACATATTGTAGATGTAGACCCTGATATTATGATTTATATGAAAAATGCTTATGAAAGTCAAACCATGAAAAAGACTTATGATAATCAACCAGGTAAGCAAGGTTGTATTGAAATAAATCAACAGAAACAGGAAGTATTTGAATCAGGAAATAGGAATCCAAGAATAAGGAGCCAAGAGAAATCACTTGGGAAAAACCCAAAACTACAAAACAGGAAAAACCCAAGGGGAAGTAATTGGAAAAACCCATGTCAACAGGAAGTGAAACACTCTATGGAAACCAAGGGAAATAACTTAGTAAACAATGATGATTACCCAAATGGGGAACAACAGCAACAAAAACTTAGAAATTCTCAACCGGAAACAGTAACCATAAATTATGGGGCTGCTTCTTTGAATAGGGTCTTGGTGAACATCAAAGGACAACGAGTACGTGCCTTATTAGATACAGGGGCACAGACAAGTTGTATTAGTACAAGATTTTGGAAAA
Organism: Pictodentalium vernedei; assembly: GCA_031216915.1. Classification (NCBI taxonomy): domain Eukaryota; kingdom Metazoa; phylum Mollusca; class Scaphopoda; order Dentaliida; family Dentaliidae; genus Pictodentalium; species Pictodentalium vernedei. Next base: position 1,198,096 of record CM062294.1, on the reverse strand, counting down.
ATCTTAAACACCGACCGAAATTAGTTGGTGATAAAAATTCTTTGCCTCGCATTGCGGGTATTACTGGGAATGACACTCTCCCTCGAGGAAAAGTTAGACTTGAATTTTATATTCAAGGAATTTATCAGGTGCATGAGTTCTTAGTAATAAATGAATTGAATCGAAGTATGTTATTAGGAATGGATTGGATAAGGGGCAATCGAGTTAATTTATATTGGGAATTTCATGAATTGAGATTAGATGGTCACTATGTACCCATTGTTCAAGATATACAGGTAAGTTGCCTTACTCGACTGATCAATCAGGTAGAACTTAAACCACAATCCACTTGTTTGTGTACAGCAAAAGCTTCCAGTGTAAAATCTGTCTTTGACACAAAATACTTAGAACATCATGGACTGACTAAAGGTCATGTGGCTGAACAGCCTGGCCTCTTGGTTAGCAATAGATGCTGTATGTCAGCATCTGTGATCTGGTCTTCAGGTCACCTGAAGACCAGATCACAGATGCTGACATACAGGTGCCTGAAGACAAACGGCACCTGTTGATGCCAGTCATTAATAATAATAAAGACTTGTTTGCTAAAACTGATAAAGAATTAACTCAGACAGATACAGTTAAGATGTGCATCGACACAGGTGATGCGCCACCAATCAAAAGTAGAGCATATAGAGTTCCATTACTTAAGAGAAAAATTATGGATGAAGCACTTGAAGAAATGCTTCAATCCGGAATTATCCGAAGGTCAAATAGTGCATGGAGTTTTCCGTGCTTACTCGTGGACAAGAAAGACGGCTCGAAATGCTTCTGCGTTGATTTCCACAAGCTCAATGAAGTCACGAAAGTTACGAACTGGCCGCTTCCATTGATTGATGACATCTTTACTTTATTGAATGGATGTCAATACTTCACCACCCTTGACATGAAGTCGGGTTACTGGCAAGTCAAGATGGATGAAGAAGACAGAACGAAAACGGCCTTTGTTTGTCATAAGGGCCTTTATGAGTTCAATGTGATGGCGATTGGACTCATGAACGTGTGCTCGGTGTATCAATCCCTCATGACAAGCGTCTTGGAGGGCCTAGAGGATTTTTCTCTGGCCTACCTTGACGATATTTTGATTTTCAGCCGTGACATAAAATCTCATATTGATCACATTAAACAAGTGTTTGGTCGACTAAGAAAACATAAACTGAAGCTAAAAGCTAAGAAGTGTTCCTTTTTTCAATCTGAAACATCTTATCTTGGTTTTGTAATTAGTAAAGATGGAATTAAACCTGAGACTTCGAAGGTCGAGGTCATCTGAAAATTAAATTCACCGAAAACGGTAACAGAAGTGAGATCTTTTATGGGCATGACTTCATACTACCGTAGATTTATTCCTCGGTTCAGTGAAATTGCTCAACCGTTATTAGAACTAACAAAGAAATATGCAAGATTTCATTGGCGTGACACACATCAAAAAGCCTTTCAAGAGTTGAAAGATCATTTAACTCAAGTTGCTCATTTGTCATATCCAAATCCAAGAAAGCCTTACGTGCTTTACACAGATGCCAGTGGCCGCTGTGTCGGAGTGGTTTTGGCACAACCATGTGATGACGAAACAGGTCAACTACCTGTAGTACCTGATGAAAAACCCATAGTCTTCTTATCTCATAAGTTGGGAGAAACCCAACAGAAATGGTCGACATTTGAGAAAGAAGCTTTCGCTATCTCATATGCTTTGGATAAATTCAATAACTACCTGCAGGGAGCAGAGTTTGTTATTAAGACAGACCACGCCCCCTTGCAGTATTTGTTGAAAAGTCCACAAAACAATGCCAAAGTACAACGCTGGGCATTAAAGATAGCGAGCTACAATTGCAAGATTGAATATTTACCAGGTAGAAAGAATACATGTGCTGACCTACTTTCTCGTTTACCTGAGTACGAAATGGATAATGTGGAAAATCAGAAAGCATTACAAATTGGTATTATTAATAGTAACAAAATTGATCCTCAAAGATATGTACATGTCATCACAGATGAACCTCAGGTTCTGCCCGAACCACAAGCAATTAATTACAAAGATTTGGACATGAAGGTAGAGCAACAGAAAGATGAAAAGATTGTAGAAATCATTAAGAAGTATCAAGGTAACAATACCCCTGCGCACATTAGTAGTAGATACCTCATGATTGAGGGAGTATTATATTACATTAGTACAGTTGACGATAACCCGCGGGTATGCTTGTGCATACCCGAACAATTACATGCAGATGTGTTGAAACAATACCATGACAAATTAGGTCACCTTGGCATAGACAAAGTATACAATAATATCAGTAGAAAATATTATTGGAAAGATTTATATAAACATATTTATAAACATGTAGAAAATTGTCTTGTGTTTCGAGCTCGAAACACCAGAGCTCACACTTTGCCATTGCAAGAGACTGATAGACCTCCATACCCCTTTGCTAAAATAACATTGGATATGAGTGGTCCACACCCTGAGACTTTATCAGGAAACAAATATATTGTGACCTTTATAGATATTTATTCCGGCTGGCCCGAAGCGTTTCCAGTGCCTGATAAAAAGGCGGAAACAATTGCTAACTTGATAATAGATCAAATTTTTCCAAGATTTGGATGTCCTTTAGAAATATTAACAGACAATGGATCTGAAAATGTAAATGCAGTGATGAAATATTTAACTGACTATTTCAAGATACATCATGTCACCACTTCCTACTTCCATCCACAATCTAATGGGAAGGTGGAGAGGCTACATAGAACGCTGAATGACATCTTAGCAAAACTAGCTCGAGAAGAATTAGAAACTTGGGATTTATTCCTAAACCAAGCTATGGCAGCCATCAGGTTTAATGGCAGCGAATCTTCTGGATTCTCTCCATTTTATCTGGTGTATGGTAGAGATGTGGTTTTACCACTCGACAACATACTTAAACCTCGAGAAAAATACGTAGGTGAAGAACCTCATACGATAGCCATTCAGGAACAACATAAAGCCTTTAGAAAACAACAAGCTGCACAAAAGAAACGAGTATTAAAACAACAAAGATTACATGATATAACAGCAAAGGATATCACCTTTGAAGTAGGTGATCCTGTTTTATACTCCTCAGGTAAATCTAAAGGAAAATTAGAATCGAAGTGGGACTACCCATTTCGAGTCATTGAGAGAACAGGTCCAGTGAGTTACAAGATACAAGATCAATAAACTCGCAGAATAATTAAATGTCATGGAGAAAGACTTAGTAAAGCGCCTCAAGAGTGGGAGGTGCCTCAACCTGTCCAACCTGTTAGAGCGCGACGAATACAATGTTTTGCTGCCCCGTCAGAACAGTCAACTACTGAAGACAGTAACAGTAGTGACGGTAATGACAGTGATGAAGGTGACGATATGCAAGGGATTCAAGAAAAACACCCCTTAACGTCATTCATTAAGAATAAAAGACAAAGACGAGAACATTCTTCTTCAGAAGAAGATGGTGTTCCTTTAGCAGAATTAAGACAACAAGTACAACAGGTACGAGATTACAAGAAACGAATAAAGGAGCTACGAGCTCCTTCAGCTGATCAACTGCCATCACGGTTCATTGCTGACGATCGAAATGATCGATTAAATGATTCAACGATGGAGGTTGATCAATTGCAAATAACTGAAGAAAAAGGCCAAAGTAGTGAGCCTCAACCAAAACAGTCAAGTAAAGATATAACTGAGATGATCTCTTGCATACAAGCTGTATTAAGAGATCATAATAAGATTAAAGAACCAGGTGAGAAATTAGAATTAGGAGCAATTATGATACCCTCTACCTGGAGTACTAGTGATTAAATGTTACCCCAAGACTAATGAAAACTATACGTAACACATAATGGCAGATGCCTCTCCTTAAGTTTGAGAGAGACGAGAGAAAGTGTAAAATGAGTAACAAAATTGTATTGACTTATGATTTGTTTGGAACGAAACTATAAGCCTTGTCAGCCTCGTGAACTGACTGAGATTTCATGTAGTTAGAATAACTTTCTGACCTTTTACACCCGGGAAGTAAATCGTCAGAGTGAAAGAAATTGAATCGCGTATTACTCATTGCGCTAACTCTTGCTTCCTTTCTCATTGTAGGAGCAAGATATTACGTTGGATGTTATTAGTTGGTCTTTTGACTACAATAATAGATGGACATACTATTATTAGAAACAATGTGATTTTTAAGAAAGTGAAAGAAGTAAATATGGTAACTAGTGATTGGAGTACAATGTTTGTTTATGAACTTCAGCCTTTTATACAATATGTGCGTAGACTTGATCGAAGTATGAAATATACCGACGGTTTGTATAATGCTACAACCATAGCTTTTCGACAAACTTTTGTAGAAGTAAATGGTAAAAACTCTACTCTTTCCGTTGCGTTACGATCGATCATAACGGATATACACCAGGAGATCAGATACCTAAATAATCGTGTTAAATGAGTAAAAGAGAATCTGAATGATTACCGCAGATTACATGGCCATACAATAATCTCGTCTCAGAAGAAACGAGGTTTGTTCGACTTTGTAGGTGAAGGATTGAGTTTTCTCTGCGGAACTGTATCCCAGTCAGATTTAGATGGGATAGCAGATAATTTAAGACGTGTAAGTACTAATCAAGCAATGATTCAACATATTCAAAAACAAAGTTTAACCTTCATTAAGATGAATTATGAAGCGATTCTGAAAAATAGAGAATTTATGTTAAATATGTCGCGCAAATTGATGTTATTTCAAGGTCGAGTAAATCAAGTAGTTCAGAATCATGAAGATCGAATATCATATCTTGAACATTTCACTCATGCTTATCATCAGCTTGAGTTCGTAATGAGTCGATTGGAATCAATGATAATCGCCGCAGAAACCACTCTGCGGGGATTACATGATCAAATGGATATTCTAGCCGATAAGAAGTTATCACCAAAAATAGTGGATTCTTCACTATTGACCTCAGTATTAATGAGTATTCAAGTTCAATTAGATGATAAGTCAATGTTGCCACTAGATCTGACAACAGAATTATGGCAATATTATCATTTGCTTACGACGGCTGCCATTTATGACGACGATAAACTGGTGATCTTTATGAAGATCCCTTTACGTAATTCGAACTTACAATTCGAAGTGTTCAAGGTGCAGGCTTTGCCTGTACCCTTTGTCAATGTAACTAAGAATGCGTCGCGAGTTGCAAATAAATTAGTAGCAATATATACTCTTGAATCTGACATATTAATTATTAATAAAGAAAGGACGAAGTATGTCCCAGAAATAGGACATGACCAATGTGTAGATAACAATAAGTTGTTTTGTCCTTCAGTAGGTGCCGTACGAACGATACATATGACGACAAGTTGTATGTTAGCTTTGTTTCTAAACATGAAATCAGAAATTCCGAAATTATGTCAAACGGAAGTTTGATTGAATATCGACCTCCCATTCAGTACTAGAATCGATGAAGGAATGTGGTACATCACGACAGATGTCCCACTACGATTCTCAGTTACGTGCCCGAAACGAAGAAATCCGAAACCGAAACGGATTCTTCCGCCAATTGGAATTTTAGAATTGAAGCCGTTATGTATGGCATCGAGCGGTCAATTAATGTTGCCGAGTTATTTCCATAAAAGGGATAATTCTACTTTTCGGATTGTTACAAAGACGGTGTTACCAAATTTCTCGTTGTTACAACGACAGATGTGGAAACCTGTCATAGAGAGAGTGAACATATCGACGTTTACGATACCAAAAGGAATAGAACACTTAGATGACTTACCCATGAATGACTTAATTCATGAACTTGACTCGCTAAATTTACAAATGACGGAATCATTTGAAGTCCCTCAGTGGGCTTATGCTCTCGCGACTGTTGCATTAATAATAGGATTATATCTGCTTTGGAAGTGCTATCGAGCCGATAGACACAAACAGATATACAAATGCTTAAGAAACCGTAAAAGTAAACCGACTTTTTATGCTGTTGATGATAGTGAAATGTCTAATTTTGCATTTGCCGATGATGAAATCTATACTAGTATGGGACCTAGACCACAGCCTTCAACTCCTGCTGATCCAACTGGAGCACAACAACAACAACAACCTCCTAAGAGTATTAGAGACATGATGAGAAAAGCTGTTCAAAACTTTAGACCTTCTCCTCAACCTAATCGGAAATCAATATATCCCCGTGTACAGCATGATGTGGATTCTGCCAGTGTCCACATAACTATGTTTGATATAGACAAAGAAACTGAAAAACAGTAGTTCACACACTGTGTGTTTTTGTTTCAGTGATCAGTGTACAAATGGCCGAATCTGATTCTAGTGTTGACAGTGGGATCGATGATTTTCCTGATTACCAGAGTTATTATAATGATCGTGACAATTTATATGATGATGAAACTTCAAGTACAGTTAGTACTGGAACTGACAGTAATAGTACTGTTTCACGAGAACTTTTTTAAGACACTAATTCATCTAGTATGAACGTAAATATAAATAGCAATTCATCTGATAATAGTGTATCTGTATTGGCATCAATAGAAGCATCACCATCACCTTCTATAGCATCTTCCGACCTTTTGTCGACCCCTCCAAGTAGTGTTCAAACTCCTACGGACTCCATTTTACTATCTACACCTGAACGACTTCAACGACTTCCACCTTATTCGCCTACAGATACCGTGGAAACGTTAGTTCTTCCTCCAAGATTACGTGTTAGAACCCATGATGCAATTATTCATCGAGACCCCGAGAACCAAGATGGACTCGGTGGGTTTGTTTACAATATAACAATGAGATCACATACTTCTTCCAGTATGACCACACCTACAAGTGATTCTTTGCCTAGTGATTCTACCACTGTTCTGGACTCTGATGCAGCAGAGTCCGGTATCAGTGTGATACAGAACGAACTTGCACGAGCTGATCTTGAATTAGAAGTACACACCCCTCCTTTAAGTGATGTAGAAGCAAGACAATTTACTCCATTACCTACTAATGTTGTCTCGCAGCCTATAATCGATATTCGACCTAGACCGTGGGAGTGGGCAAGGAGCCCATTGGCCTCTCCTCATAAATTTGATCGAGATATCATACAACCCAGTACATATGAACAAGATTTTATGAGAGATACAGATCTCTTAAGTATTGAGGATGAATTTGGATGTCAATATTTTGATTTTGATTTGAATATACTATATATAGAGGTTGAGCGAGAGTTGATATATTATTATGACAGTGCTGTTGATACTCATTTAACTTTTGCAAATAGGTCTAGATATTTAGTGATATACAATTGCCCTGATTTACAATACCCAAGAATCAACGAGCAGGGTGAGATAAGTGAACCTCTGCGGTATTATAGTCACCAGGTGGCTACTACCAGCAGTGTACATCATAGATTTCACATGCCCAGAAATGTAGCAGAGTTTACTCCCTTCTGTGCAAGATATTGTGACTTTAGTCGTCGAAGACGAGCACGATATCATTCAGATGGCCAACCAAGGAGTTTTCAACCCTTTGTTGTCTATCGTCAATACCACCCAGATTATGTTGGACATGTCACAGGGTCAACGTTTGACTACCGAACAGGCCCAAATACTGTGTATCGGCATTATCAGTTGCCAACACAAAATGAAAACCTTCAGAGTGAAGATTGAGAAATGTATTATTATAAGCAGCAACAAGCAGAAAAGTCTAATCAGACTAATACATGTATATAAGATTTTCATGAATCTGGTTTCCCAATTTATGTATAATCCTTCATTGGAAACCTGATACATGACGATCACGGGTCGTCTGTGTTTGTCTTGTTTACTAGTCAAAAATTTTTCCAAGAAGTTAGTAATTCTGTCCTGACAGTGTAACTAGTTATTATAAAATTCGGAGTTCCTGGAGTGTATTAGATAAGTTACACACAGGACTCCAGTATCAAGGCAAACAAATTTGAAAGTTGGTAGAAAGAGTGTTGATTGAGTGCACCAAGTTGCAGACGAACCCAGGGGAGCGTACTATCAAGTGTAAATTTTAGTGTATCATACGTAATTCTATTATAACATAGTGGTTTCTTTTTAAATTTAGTCGTATCTAGTTTATTTTTGTATTTACTACTCAGCTTGTTGGAATGGCTTTGGCAAATACCTTAGAATTTGAAGAATTCGCCGAGGAACAGGCAATGTATGATTTACATAAACGCGAGGCCTTCCAACATGCCGTACCTCCTTGTAATGATCATTGTGTATTTTTTCCAAAAGATTTATGGAGACGTCGCCATGTAAGGTTAATTCGTATGTGGGAAGTGAAACATTACAATCCTGCCACTAATCAAACGGAGATAATACAACATCAGCTTTGCTATCGTTTTTATCTCTCAGAAGAACGAAAAGTAATTTTTCCCCATCTTCTGTATCTCCCGGAATTGATAATGATGGCTGAACCCCATGAGGTCAGTGGCCCCGGTCCTGACGAGGTCATTCATTATCATAATGACCCCTGTTGGAATGGCCGGTATTATGACCATCGACAAAATCAATTGGATGCTGAACTGGACCTGATAGCCGATCCTGGCTTGGTTCGACTATTCAGGAGTCATGAGATCTTCCCTGGTAGTACATATGACGCTAGTGAAGATGCTGATGATTCATTTGGATTCTATCAGCACCAAATGCAACCTGCACGATTCTTTCCTCCTGGTAACGTGCAGAAAACTTATGAACTGGAGAAACAACAAAAACAGTATCGCCCCCTTTGTGAAGCTTTAATCCGACACGAAGGACGACGATTACAACGCTTTGGTCTCTGAAATCAGATTATCCAATATAACGAGAAAACTAGAGGTACAGACTCATTATGAGGGTCTTGGAGACCCTTGCTGTATTTGCTTAACAGAAATTTCTAAAACTTGGCAGGATTTATTCGTGTGTGGCCAATGTAAACAGCAAATCCACTACTCCTGTGGTATTGCATGGGCCAGGTCAAAAGCAGATGCCAATGAGCAAGCTGCTTGCCCGCACTGCCGTGCACCCATGAAGTGGGGTATTGGCAACGAGCCGAAGCTTCCCGTTCCACTTGAAATGGATCCACATCGGTTTTAAATACAGAATTTGTTAATTACTGAAGTTGAGAAGGCGACTCCCTACAGCTGCGCGCCGTCGGGCACTGTTGTCATCTTTGGACGTTCTATCTAATATTCTTATTTCGCAAACAACAAAAGTATTCCCAAGTAAACGAAAAAGTTATTTTCAATCAAAATTACATGGTGACATTCTAGACGTGACTCCTAGTCTCGTCACTATCGACAACAGATTAAAAACTAACGAAGAACCGTTAACGGGGAAAGTAGAATTGTTCATACGGCACAGCTGTAGCATAGTGTAAAATAGTTTTTGTTATTTTATTGAGTATAGTCAATCACAGTTCTTTTGTTTTATCGCACTTGATATCTAATTGTTTGTAGTCAATTTGCAGTTTTTATAGTTAAGTTAGTTTACAAGTAATATTCAATCCCTGAAAAATGGCCACTGCATTTGCATACCATATAGTTAACCCAACTTCGGAAGATTTTTTTCCGGAGCAATTAGAGTACTGGACACAGAGATTTCGTATTCCTGTACCTATGATCTTTCACAATGGAGCTTCCGCTTTTCAGCGTAAAATCCGTGTGTGGGATGTGGTACAATTAAACGAAGTCACCGGTCACTTAGAATGGATGCGAACTCAAGTCTTGTACCGGTATTGTCTCCATACAACAGAAGTAGGACGCGAACTGGTGATGCCTCACATAGTGGTAATCGAACATGAGGCTCGATTAGCAAACCCTCGGGAGGCAGCACGATCAAGCCGTATAAGTGTTATTCATTATTGGAATGACCCACGGTGGGACGGAACTTATTATGATCAACAAATTCCTTATGAATCGGAGAATGGGATCGATACATTCATCACATCTACTCCGGTCTGTCCATTTCGCCCTAGTGAATATAGTCAAATCTCCGTACCTGATTTACACTGTGAATATCGGATGATCATTGGTGAAACATTCCCTCATGTGCAGGTGGAACATACCTATGAATGGGAAAATGCACAATACAGTCATCAAGTCTTGCAATCCTCGCTTGAATTGTATGCAAGCCTTCGAATCTTTCAAGCCAGACAAAATTTAGTTGATGGAGATGGGAGACAATGTACGATATGCTTGGTGGACATCGTTGGGCCTCGTGCAGCATATCGTTGTCATCAATGTACTCAGATGGCACTGTCGGTTTTGAATGGTTTTGTAATTATACACCTATTAATTGCCAATGTCCTTTTAAATGCGAGAACGCATACTCTTAGCATAGGATACCCACAGGATGCCCTACTATCCCGGAATGGAAGTAAGGGGTTAAGCAATACCTCTCCGCCATCTTGGGGTATAAGTGGTGTTTTGTGGTGTTTTATGACGTCAATTGAAACAAGATCTGCCGAGTAAACACGAATCAAACCGTATTTAAACCAACAGAATCACTTCTCTCTTTGGTCTTCCGTGTGTTCAAGAAGTCACTCTCCTATTCTCGTGAAAGGACGCCGCCGAACGCTGCCAGGCCAGACAACAGTTCCAGACACAGGAGGCGATGAGAGCGATGCGATAATTTCGACTTAGTCTCATTTCGTATTTTATATTTTAGAAATTTACCAGAGAGAGAGAATATTTCTTTTAAAAGTTCAAATTGTAGGAATTTTATTTAGGGTTTAGTGAATAAACATAGAAAACTGTAAGTAACTTTTATGTGTTTTGAATTCACCCTTTTGCTGCGGCTGCAGTATCAAGAATTGTTGCAGACTCCACAGAACTGGTTGCCTCCTAGACTGAACAGTTAAATTGTACTGTGGCCACTTGCCACGATTATAGTCCTAACCCAAATCCACTAGACGATCATTTTCCGGGGTACTTAACCCTGCTATGCCACACCTCTCATTATATTAACAATGGGCGCATCGTGGTATATAATACAGACACTATCCTCTCATTACATTCACAATGGGCGCATCGTGGTATATAATAGAGACACTAACCTCTCATTATATTAACAATGGGCGCATCATGGTGTATAATACAGACACTATCCTCTCATTATATTAACAATGGGCGCATCGTGGTATATAATACAGACACTGTACTCTCATTATATTAACAATGGGCGTATCGGGGTATATAATACGGACACTGTACTCTCATTATATTAACAATGGGTGCATCGTGGTATATAATACAGACACTGTTCTCTCATTATATTAACAATGGGCGCATCGTGGTATATAATACAGACACTATCCTCTCATTATATTAACAATGGGCGCATCGTGGTATATAATACAGACACTATCCTCTCATTATATTAACAATGGGCGTATCGTGGTATATAATACAGACACTGTACTCTCATTATATTAACAATGGGCGTATCGGGGTATATAATACGGACACTGTACTCTCATTATATTAACAATGGGTGCATCGTGGTATATAATACAGACACTGCCCTCTCATTATATTAACAATGGGCGTATCGTGATATATAATACAGACACTGTTCTCTCATTATATTAACAATGGGCGCATCGTGGTATATAATACAGACACTGTTCTCTCATTATATTAACAATGAGCGTATCGTGGTATATAATACGGACACTGTACTCTCATTATATTAACAATGGGTGCATCGTGGTATATAATACAGAAACTGCCTTCTCATTATATTAGCAATGGGCGTATCGTGGTATATAATACAGACACTATCCTCTCATTATATTAACAATGGACGCATCGTGGTATATAATACAGACACTATCCTCTCATTATATTAACAATGGACGCGTCGTGGTATATAATACAGACACTTTCCTCTCATTATATTAACACTGAGAGCATCGTGATATATAATACAGACACTGTCTTCTCATTATATTAACAATGGGCGCATCGTGGTATATAATACAGACACTTTCCTCTCATTATATTAACAATGGGCGCATCGTGATATATAATACAGACACTGTCTTCTCATTATATTAACAATGGGCGCATCGTGGTATATAATACAGACACTCTCCTCTCATTATATTAACAATGGGCGTATCGTGGTATATAAAACAGACACTATCCTCTCATTACATTAGCAATGGGCGTATCGTGGTACATAATACGGACACTGTCCTCTCATTATATTAACAATGGGCGCATGGTGCTATATAATACGGACACTCTCCTCTCATTATATTAACAATGGGCGCATCGTGGTATATAATACAGACACTATCCTCTCATTATATTAGCGATGGGCGCATCCTGGTATATAATACAGACACTGTCCTCTCATTATATTAACAATGGGCGCATCGTGGTATATAATACGGACACTCTCCTCTCATTATATTAACAATGGGCGCATCGTGGTATATAATACAGACACTATCCTCTCATTATATTAGCAATGGGCGCATCGTGGTATATAATACAGACACTGTCCTCTCATTATATCAAAACATGGCGCATCGTGGTATATAAAACAGACACTATCCTCTCATTATATTAACAATGGGCGCATCGTGGTATATAAAACAGACACTATCCTCTCATTATATTAACAATGGGCACATCGTGGTATATAATACAGATACTATCCTCTCATTATATTAACAATGGGCGCGCATGGTGGTATATAATACAGACTCCGTCCGTTCATTACATTATCAATGGGAGCATCGTGGTATACAACACAGACACTGCCCTCTCATTATATTAACACTGGGCGCATCTTGGTATATAATGCAGACATGGGCGCATCGTGGTATATAATACGGATACTGTCCTCTCATTATATTAACAATGGGCGCATCGTGGTATATAATACAGACACTGTCCTCTCATTATATTAACAATGGATGCATCGTGGTATATAATATAGACACTTTCCTCTTATTATATTAGCATTGGGAGTATCGTGGTATATGATACTGGCACAGTCCTCTCATTATATTAACAATTGTCTCATGGTGGTATATAATACAGGCACTGTACTCTCATTATATTAACAATGGGCGCATGATGTTATATAATACAGACACTGTCCTCTCATTATATTAACAATGGGCGCATGGTGGTATATAATACAGGCATTGTCCGCTCATTATATTAACAATGGGAGCATCGTAGTATATAATACGGACACTGTCCACTCATTATTATTTTAACAATGGGCGCATCTTGGTTTATAATACAGACTCTGTCCTCTCATTATATTAACAGTGGGCTTATCGTGGTATATAATACAGGCAGTGTCCTCTCATTATATTAACAATGGGCGCATGGTGATATATAATAAAGACACTTTCCTCTCATTATATTAACAATGGGACCGTCGTGGAGTTATAATACATACACTGCCCTCTCATTATATTAACAACGGGCGCATCGTGGTATATAATAGACACTATCCTCAATTTATATTAACAATGGGTGCATCGTGGTATATAATACAGACACTATCCTCTTATTATATTAACAATGGGCGCATCGTGGTGTGTAATGCAGACAGTGTCCTCTCATTTTATAAACAATGGGCGCATGTTGGTATATAATACAGACACTATCCTCTCATTATAATAACAATGGGGCCATCGTGGTATATAATACAGACACTGCCCTCACATTATATTAACAATGGGCGCATCGTGGTATATAATGCAGACAGTGTACTCTCATCTTATAAACAATGGGACCATCGTGGCATATAATACAGACAATGTCCTCTCATTATATTAACAATGGACGCATCGTAGTATATAATACAGACACGGTTATCTCATGATATTAATAATGGGCGCATCGTGATATATAATACAGACACTGTCCTCTCATTATATTAACAATGGGTGCATCGTGGTATATAATACAGACACTATCCTCTCATTATATTAACAATGGGCTCATCGTGGTATATAATACAGGCAATCACTTCTCATTATATTAACAATAAGCCCATGGTGGTATAAAATAAAGACACTTTCCTCTCATTATATTAACAATGGGACCATCGTGGTATATAATACAGGCACTGTCCTCTTATTATATTAACAATGGACGCATCGTAGAATATAATATAGACACTGTCCTCTCATTATATTAACAATGGGCGCATCGTGGCATAAAATACAGACACTATCCTCTCATTATATTAACAATGGGTGAATTGTCGTATATAATACAGACGCTATCCTCTCATTATATTAACAATGGGCGCATCGTGGTATATAATACAGACACCATCCTCTCATTATATTAACAATGGGCGCATCGTGGTGTATTAACATTGGGTGCATCGTGGTATATAATTCAGACATTGTCCTCTCATTATATTAACAATGGGCGTATCGTGGTTTATAATACCGACACTGTCCTATCATTATATTAACAATGGGCCCATCGTGGTATATAGTATATACAATGTCCTCTCATTATATTACAATGGGCGCATGGTGGTATATGATACAGACACTGTCCTCTCGTTTTATTAACAATGAGACCATCGTGGTATATAATACAGACACTGTGCTCTCATTATATTAACAAGGAGCGCATCCTGGCATATAATACAGACACTGTCCTCTCTTTATATTAACAATAGGCGCTTCGTGATATATAATACAGACACTCTCCTCTCATTATATTAACACTGGGCGCATCGTGGTATATAATACGGACACTGTCCTCTCATTATATTAACAATGGGCGCATCGTGGTATATAATACAGACAATGTCCTCTCCTTATATTAACATTGGGCGCATCTCTGTATATAATACAGACACTGTCCTCTCATTATATTAACAATGGGCGCATCGTGGCATATAATACAGACAATGTCCTCTCATTATATTAACATTGGGCGCATCGCTGTATATAATGCAGACATGGTCCTCTCATTATATTAACAATGGGGGCATCGCGGTATATAATACATACACTGTCCTCTCATTATATTAACATTGGGTGCATCGTGGTATATAATTCAGACATTGTCCTCTCATTATGTTAACAATGGGCGCATCGTGGTATATAATACAGACACT
Source organism: Pictodentalium vernedei (assembly GCA_031216915.1). Lineage (NCBI taxonomy): Eukaryota > Metazoa > Mollusca > Scaphopoda > Dentaliida > Dentaliidae > Pictodentalium > Pictodentalium vernedei. The sequence goes on along the minus strand of CM062294.1, from coordinate 1,182,951 downwards.
GTCCTCTCATTATATTAACAATGGGCTCATCGTAGTATATAATACTGACACTGTCCTCTCATTATATTAACAATGAGCGCATCGTGGTATATAATACAGACACTGTCGTCTCATTATATTAACAATGGGCGCATCGTGGTATATAATACAGACGCTGTCCTCTCATTATATTAACAATGGGCGTATCGTGGTATATAATACCGACACTGTCCTCTCATTATATTAACAATGGGCACATGGTGGTATATAATACAGACACTGTCCTCTCATTATATTAACAATGGACCCATCGTGGTATATAATATATACAATGTCCTCTCATTATATCACAATGGGCGCATGGTGGTATATGATACAGACACTGTCCTCTCATTGTATTAACAATGGGACCATCGTGGTATATAATACAGACACTGTGCTCTCATTATATTAACAAGGGGCGCATCCTGGTATATAATACAGACACTGTCCTCTCTTTATATTAACAATGGGCGTATCGTGGTATATAATACCGACACTGTCCTCTCATTATATTCACAATGGGCAAATGGTGGTATATAATACAAACACTGTGCTCTCATTATATTAACAAGGGGCGCATGTTGGTATATAATACAGACACTGTGCTCTCATTATATTAACAAGGGGCGCATCGTGGTATATAATACAGATACTGTGCTCTCATTATATTAACAATGGGCGCATCGTGGTATATAATACCGACACTGTTCTCTCATTATATTAACAATGGGCACATGGTGGTATATAATACATACACTGTGCTCTCATTATATTAACAAGGGGCGCATGGTGTTATATAATACAGACACTGTGCTCTCATTATATTAACAACTGGCGCATCGTGGTATATAATACAGACACTGTCCTCTCATTATATTAACAATGGGCGCATCGTGGTATATAATACCGACACTGTACTCTCATTATATTAACAATGGGCGCATCGTGGTATATAATACAGACACTGTTCACTCATTATATTAACAATGGGACCATCGTGGTATATAACACCGACACTGTCCTCTCTTTATATTAACAAAGGGGCAATCGTGGTATATAGTACAATCACTGTCCTCTCATTATATTAACAATGGGAGCATCGTGGTATATAATACAGACACTGTGCTCTCATTATATTAACAAGGGGCACATGATGGTATATAATACAGACACTGTGCTCTCATTATATTAACAAGGGGCGCATGGTGGTATATAATACAGACACTGTGCTCTCATTATATTAACAAGGGGCGCATGGTGGTATATAATACAGACACTGTGCTCTCATTATATTAACAACTGGCGCATCGTGGTATATAATACAGACACTGTCCTCTCATTATATTAACAATGGGCGCATCGTGGTATATAATACGGACACTGTACTCTCATTATATTAACAATGGGCGCATAGTGGTATATAATACAGATACTGTTCACTCATTATATTAACAATGGGACCATCGTGGTATATAACGCCGACACTGTCCTCTCTTTATATTAACAAAGGGGCCATCGTGGTATATAGTACAATCACTGTCCTCTCATTATATTAACAAGGGGAGCATCGTGGTATTTTATACAGACACTGTCCTGTCCTTTAATATAAAATTCGAGAAGGTTAGATTTGCTATTTTTTTCTAATGAAGAATAAAACTTGCAAATTACTGTAAAAGCACATTCGCAAAACAAATAGCCACAGTGGACACTTAATTGTTGATAGGTGTCATACTGTTAAATATTATTAATAACAAATTATCTGTGAACCCATCGCGATCTCGTCTACTTCTGTGATAACGGTAGACATTGCAAAATGTCCCATGTTAAACACCTTGTATGTCAAACTCATATCTGGCGTTAAATTGGAATGACACAGGCGAGATATATTCAAATCCGGGCCCTGTGTTGATATTATTGCCGGGCTTCTATGCCTTTACCTCTATAAATGATTGGTGGGTGGTCTCTTTGAGAAGTTATTTAAAAATATGAAGCCATAGAATCAGATCTTGAAGCCTGTGAGGTAAATTTATGAAATACTTATACGCTGAGATTATTTATCCACTTGATTGTGTTTGTGTGAACTCCCTCAACAAATAGATAAACTCCCTTTAGTCATTGAACTCGACCAACCATACCGCCTCACGGTTATGAAAGCCTAAAAGAAATTCCATTGATAGCAGGACTAACCTCTCACTCTCTGTACAACACACCATGTTGTTTTGAAAAAAAATACCTATACATCGACAAGATACATCATCTCTTGAAAAAATACCTATACATCGACAAGATACATCATCTCTCGTAAAAAATACCAATACATCGACAAGATACATCATCTCTTCAAAAAAATACCTATACATCGTCACGATACATCATCTCTTGAAAAAAATGCCTATACATCGACAAGATACATCATCTCTTGAAAAAATACCTATACATCGACAAGATACATCATCTCTAGAAAAAATACCTGTACATCGACCAAATACATCATCTCTTGAAAAAAACCTATACATCAACAAGATACATCATCTCTTGAAGAAATACCTTTACATCGACAAGATACACCATCTCTTGAAAAAAATACCTATACATCGACAAGATACATCATCTCTTGAAAAAAAAACCTATACATCGACAAGATACATCATCTCTTGAAAAAATACCTTTACATCGACAAGATACATCATCTCTTGAAAAAAAATACCTATACATCGACAAGATACATTATCTCTTGACAAAATACCTATACATCGACAAGATACATCATCTCCTGAAGAACATGCCTATACATCGACAAAATACATCAACTCTTGAAAAAAACACCTATACATCGATAAGATACATCACCTCTTGAAAAATATACCTATACATCGACAAGATACATCATCTCTTGAAAAAAAATACCTATACATCGACAAGATACATCATCTTTAGAAAAAAATACCTATACATCGACAAGATACATCATCTCTTGAAATAAATACCTACACATCGACAAGATACATCACGTCTTGAAGGAAATACCTATACATCGACAAGATACATCATCTCTTGAAACAAATACTTATACATCGACATGATACATCATCTCTTGAAGAACATAAACTGCAAACAAATGTGTAGTATCGCATCAAATTTCGATTTAACCCTCTGCACACTGTTGTCAAAATAACAATATTTGAAAATACAATTTTTTTCCATAACGTTTATCTGAATTTAACCAATTCAGTTTTGTTTGACAGAGCTCATTGAGCTCTGTCAAACAAGACTCAATTGGTTAAGTTCCTAGATGCATTATGGGAGAAACTCGCTTCTTGAAATTTGATATTTTGACATCAGTGTGCAGAGGGTTAAATTTAGATTTTTCACTACTACCGTTCGGTCTTGCACTGCATGACCTTGACACTTTTTATGCCTCGTGTTTTTGAGAGATTCTCACACATTCTCGTACAGTATTACAAACAGACTGTTTATTCCTTTCTGAAGTGGGGAAAACATTAATTAATGGTTTCAAACCCAAAATATATCGAACCCATCGTCTGATCATCCCTACGTTATCCTGCTAACAACTTTGTCAAATTCACTGTGTCATTAACAATGGGCACATCGTGGTATATAATACAGACACTATCCTCTCATTATATTAACAATGGGCGCATCGTGGTATATAATACAGACACTATCCTCTCATTATATTAACAATGGGCGTATCGTGGTATATAATACAGACACTGTACTCTCATTATATTAACAATGGGCGTATCGGGGTATATAATACGGACACTGTACTCTCATTATATTAACAATGGGTGCATCGTGGTATATAATACAGACACTGCCCTCTCATTATATTAACAATGGGCGTATCGTGATATATAATACAGACACTGTTCTCTCATTATATTAACAATGGGCGCATCGTGGTATATAATACAGACACTGTTCTCTCATTATATTAACAATGAGCGTATCGTGGTATATAATACGGACACTGTACTCTCATTATATTAACAATGGGTGCATCGTGGAATATAATACAGACACTGTCTTCTCATTATATTAACAATGGGCGCATCGTGGTATATAATACAGACACTTTCCTCTCATTATATTAACAATGGGCGCATCGTGATATATAATACAGACACTGTCTTCTCATTGTATTAACAATGGGCGCATCGTGGTATATAATACAGACACTCTCCTCTCATTATATTAACAATGGGCGTATCGTGGTATATAAAACAGACACTATCCTCTCATTACATTAGCAATGGGCGTATCGTGGTACATAATACGGACACTGTCCTCTCATTATATTAACAATGGGCGCATGGTGCTATATAATACGGACACTCTCCTCTCATTATATTAACAATGGGCGCATCGTGGTATATAATACAGACACTATCCTCTCATTATATTAGCGATGGGCGCATCCTGGTATATAATACAGACACTGTCCTCTCATTATATTAACAATGGGGGCATCGTGGTATATAATACGGACACTCTCCTCTCATTATATTAACAATGGGCGCATCGTGGTATATAATACAGACACTATCCTCTCATTATATTAGCAATGGGCGCATCGTGGTATATAATACAGACACTGTCCTCTCATTATATCAAAACATGGCGCATCGTGGTATATAAAACAGACACTATCCTCTCATTATATTAACAATGGGCGCATCGTGGTATATAAAACAGACACTATCCTCTCATTATATTAACAATGGGCACATCGTGGTATATAATACAGATACTATCCTCTCATTATATTAACAATGGGCGCGCATGGTGGTATATAATACAGACTCCGTCCGTTCATTACATTATCAATGGGAGCATCGTGGTATACAACACAGACACTGCCCTCTCATTATATTAACACTGGGCGCATCTTGGTATATAATGCAGACATGGGCGCATCGTGGTATATAATACGGATACTGTCCTCTCATTATATTAACAATGGGCGCATCGTGGTATATAATACAGACACTGTCCTCTCATTATATTAACAATGGATGCATCGTGGTATATAATATAGACACTTTCCTCTTATTATATTAGCATTGGGAGTATCGTGGTATATGATACTGGCACAGTCCTCTCATTATATTAACAATTGTCTCATGGTGGTATATAATACAGGCACTGTACTCTCATTATATTAACAATGGGCGCATGATGGTATATAATACAGACACTGTCCTCTCATTATATTAACAATGGGCGCATGGTGGTATATAATACAGGCATTGTCCGCTCATTATATTAACAATGGGAGCATCGTAGTATATAATACGGACACTGTCCTCTCATTATTATTTTAACAATGGGCGCATCTTGGTTTATAATACAGACTCTGTCCTCTCATTATATTAACAGTGGGCTTATCGTGGTATATAATACAGGCAGTGTCCTCTCATTATATTAACAATGGGCGCATGGTGATACATAATAAAGACACTTTCCTCTCATTATATTAACAATTGGACCGTCGTGGAGTATAATACATACACTGCCCTCTCATTATATTAACAACGGGCGCATCGTGGTATATAATAGACACTATCCTCAATTTATATTAACAATGGGTGCATCGTGGAATATAATACAGACACTATCCTCTTATTATAATAACAATGGGGCCATCGTGGTATATAATGCAGACAGTGTACTCTCATTTTATAAACAATGGGACCATCGTGGCATATAATACAGACAATGTCCTCTCATTATATTAACAATGGACGCATCGTAGTATATAATACAGACACGGTTATCTCATGATATTAATAATGGGCGCATCGTGATATATAATACAGACACTGTCCTCTCATTATATTAACAATGGGTGCATCGTGGTATATAATACAGACACTATCCTCTCATTATATTAACAATGGGCTCATCGTGGTATATAATACAGGCAATCACTTCTCATTATATTAACAATAAGCCCATGGTGGTATAAAATAAAGACACTTTCCTCTCATTATATTAACACTGGGACCATCGTGGTATATAATACAGGCACTGTCCTCTTATTATATTAACAATGGACGCATCGTAGAATATATTATAGACACTGTCCTCTCATTATATTAACAAGGGGCGCATCGTGGCATAAAATACAGACACTATCCTCTCATTATATTAACAATGGGTGAATTGTCGTATATAATACAGACACTATCCTCTCATTATATTAACAATGGGCGCATCGTGGTATATAATACAGACACCATCCTCTCATTATATTAACAATGGGCGCATCGTGGTGTATTAACATTGGGTGCATCGTGGTATATAATTCAGACATTGTCCTCTCATTATATTAACAATGGGCGTATCGTGGTATATAATACCGACACTGTCCTATCATTATATTAACAATGGGCACATGGTGGTATATAATACCGACACTGTCCTCTCATTATATTAACAATGGGCCCATCGTGGTATATAGTATATACAATGTCCTCTCATTATATTACAATGGGCGCATGGTGGTATATGATACAGACACTGTCCTCTCGTTGTATTAACAATGGGACCATCGTGGTATATAATACAGACACTGTGCTCTCATTATATTAACAAGGAGCGCATCCTGGCATATAATACAGACACTGTCCTCTCTTTATATTAACAATAGGCGCTTCGTGATATATAATACAGACACTCTCCTCTCATTATATTAACACTGGGCGCATCGTGGTATATAATACGGACACTGTCCTCTCATTATATTAACAATGGGCGCATCGTGGTATATAATACAGACAATGTTCTCTCCTTATATTAACATTGGGCGCATCTCTGTATATAATACAGACACTGTCCTCTCATTATATTAACAATGGGCGCATCGTGGCATATAATACAGACAATGTCCTCTCATTATATTAACATTGGGCGCATCGCTGTATATAATGCAGACATGGTCCTCTCATTATATTAACAATGGGGGCATCGCGGTATATAATACATACACTGTCCTCTCATTATATTAACATTGGGTGCATCGTGGTATATAATTCAGACATTGTCCTCTCATTATGTTAACAATGGGCGCATCGTGGTATATAATACAGACACTGTCCTCTCATTATATTAACAATGGGCGCATCGTAGTATATAATACTGACACTGTCCTCTCATTATATTAACAATGAGCGCATCGTGGTATATAATACAGACACTGTCGTCTCATTATATTAACAATGGGCGCATCGTGGTATATAATACAGACGCTGTCCTCTCATTATATTAACAATGGGCGTATCGTGGTATATAATACCGACACTGTCCTCTCATTATATTAACAATGGGCACATGGTGGTATATAATACAGACACTGTCCTCTCATTATATTAACAATGGACCCATCGTGGTATATAATATATACAATGTCCTCTCATTATATCACAATGGGCGCATGGTGGTATATGATACAGACACTGTCCTCTCATTGTATTAACAATGGGACCATCGTGGTATATAATACAGACACTGTGCTCTCATTATATTAACAAGGGGCGCATCCTGGTATATAATACAGACACTGTCCTCTCTTTATATTAACAATGGGCGTATCGTGGTATATAATACCGACACTGTCCTCTCATTATATCTACAATGGGCAAATGGTGGTATATAATACAAACACTGTGCTCTCATTATATTAACAAGGGGCGCATGTTGGTATATAATACAGACACTGTGCTCTCATTATATTAACAAGGGGCGCATCGTGGTATATAATACAGACACTGTGCTCTCATTATATTAACAATGGGCGCATCGTGGTATATAATACCGACACTGTTCTCTCATTATATTAACAATGGGCACATGGTGGTATATAATACAAACACTGTGCTCTCATTATATTAACAAGGGGCGCATGGTGTTATATAATACAGACACTGTGCTCTCATTATATTAACAACTGGCGCATCGTGGTATATAATACAGACACTGTCCTCTCATTATATTAACAATGGGCGCATCGTGGTATATAATACCGACACTGTACTCTCATTATATTAACAATGGGCGCATCGTGGTATATAATACAGACACTGTTCACTCATTATATTAACAATGGGACCATCGTGGTATATAACACCGACACTGTCCTCTCTTTATATTAACAAAGGGGCCATCGTGGTATATAGTACAATCACTGTCCTCTCATTATATTAACAATGGGAGCATCGTGGTATATAATACAGACACTGTGCTCTCATTATATTAACAAGGGGCACATGGTGGTATATAATACAGACACTGTGCTCTCATTATATTAACAAGGGGCGCATGGTGGTATATAATACAGACACTGTGCTCTCATTATATTAACAAGGGGCGCATGGTGGTATATAATACAGACACTGTGCTCTCATTATATTAACAACTGGCGCATCGTGGTATATAATACAGACACTGTCCTCTCATTATATTAACAATGGGCGCATCGTGGTATATAATACGGACACTGTACTCTCATTATATTAACAATGGGCGCATAGTGGTATATAATACAGATACTGTTCACTCGTTATATTAACAAAGGGACCATCGTGGTATATAACGCCGACACTGTCCTCTCTTTATATTAACAAAGGGGCCATCGTGGTATATAGTACAATCACTGTCCTCTCATTATATTAACAAGGGGAGCATCGTGGTATTTTATACAGACACTGTCCTGTCCTTTAATATAAAATTCGAGAAGGTTAGATTTGCTAATTTTTTCTAATGAAGAATAAAACTTGCAAATTACTGTAAAAGCACATTCGCAAAACAAATAGCCACAGTGGACACTTAATTGTTGATAGGTGTCATACTGTTAAATATTATTAATAACAAATTATCTGTGAACCCATCGCGATCTCGTCTACTTCTGTGATAACGGTAGACATTGCAAAATGTCCCATGTTAAACACCTTGTATGTCAAACTCATATCTGGCGTTAAATTGGAATGACACAGGCGAGATATATTCAAATCCGGGCCCTGTGTTGATATTATTGCCGGGCTTCTATGCCTTTACCTCTATAAATGATTGGTGGGTGGTCTCTTTGAGAAGTTATTTAAAAATATGAAGCCATAGAATCAGATCTTGAAGCCTGTGAGGTAAATTTATGAAATACTTATACGCTGAGATTATTTATCCACTTGATTGTGTTTGTGTGAACTCCCTCAACAAATAGATAAACTCCCTTTAGTCATTGAACTCGACCAACCATACCGCCTCACGGTTATGAAAGCCTAAAAGAAATTCCATTGATAGCAGGACTAACCTCTCACTCTCTGTACAACACACCATGTTGTTTTGAAAAAAATACCTATACATCGACAAGATACATCATCTCTTGAAAAAATACCTATACATCGACAAGATACATCATCTCTCGTAAAAAATACCAATACATCGACAAGATACATCATCTCTTCAAAAAAATACCTATACATCGTCACGATACATCATCTCTTGAAAAAAATGCCTATACATCGACAAGATACATCATCTCTTGAAAAAATACCTATACATCGACAAGATACATCATCTCTAGAAAAAATACCTGTACATCGACCAAATACATCATCTCTTGAAAAAAACCTATACATCAACAAGATACATCATCTCTTGAAGAAATACCTTTACATCGACAAGATACACCATCTCTTGAAAAAAATACCTATACATCGACAAGATACATCATCTCTTGAAAAAAAAACCTATACATCGACAAGATACATCATCTCTTGAAAAAATACCTTTACATCGACAAGATACATCATCTCTTGAAAAAAAATACCTATACATCGACAAGATACATTATCTCTTGACAAAATACCTATACATCGACAAGATACATCATCTCCTGAAGAACATGCCTATACATCGACAAAATACATCAACTCTTGAAAAAAACACCTATACATCGATAAGATACATCACCTCTTGAAAAATATACCTATACATCGACAAGATACATCATCTCTTGAAAAAAAATACCTATACATCGACAAGATACATCATCTTTAGAAAAAAATACCTATACATCGACAAGATACATCATCTCTTGAAATAAATACCTACACATCGACAAGATACATCACGTCTTGAAGGAAATACCTATACATCGACAAGATACATCATCTCTTGAAACAAATACTTATACATCGACAAGATACATCATCTCTTGAAGAACATAAACTGCAAACAAATGTGTAGTATCGCATCAAATTTCGATTTAACCCTCTGCACACTGTTGTCAAAATAACAATATTTGAAAATACAATTTTTTTCCATAACGTTTATCTGAATTTAACCAATTCAGTTTTGTTTGACAGAGCTCATTGAGCTCTGTCAAACAAGACTCAATTGGTTAAGTTCCTAGATGCATTATGGGAGAAACTCTCTTCTTGAAATTTGATATTTTGACATCAGTGTGCAGAGGGTTAAATTTAGATTTTTTACTACTACCGTTCGGTCTTGCACTGCATGACCTTGACACTTTTTATGCCTCGTGTTTTTGAGAGATTCTCACACATTCTCGTACAGTATTACAAACAGACTGTTTATTCCTTTCTGAAGTGGGGAAAACATTAATTAATGGTTTCAAACCCAAAATATATCGAACCCATCGTCTGATCATCCCTACGTTATCCTGCTAACAACTTTGTCAAATTCACTGTGTCACGTGTTCACTTAGTGAGACTCTCATAACCTAAATGATACCAAATTTGATTACATTACCTGTAATTTGGGAATTAATTTCAAAATAACATACTACCAAATTGATTCCAAACAATTTTTTTTAATAAAATTTAATTTTTCGGACCTCACAGCGCCTTTCCGCTCATTATAATTAATCCTTGTAAAAAATCCTTGGAAAAACATTCTTTAAATTGACATCATTTTCTATCAGTACATTAATATATCAGACTCATGTGTACATCAAGGCCCAATTATTCTAAAAGAAACACCGAGTGCAAAAATATATTAACCGCCTTCATTTTTTCAAAATAAAGATGACAAAATGTACTTTTCCTTCCATAAATGTTTGTGTGTAGTACATATTTGCAAGGCAAAAAGTCCGTGTGAGAGAAGCAGACATTGGCTCCATACAACCACATAATTTGAGTGGTAAACAAAAACAAAGGAACAAGCAAGGGTTGCCACTTGCTCCGACCAACCAATTCAGTAAAAAAGCCACCCTACTGCATATGAGTACTTCCATGATAGTTTTAGTGACATAAGTTTATTCTGTTTCCATTATGTATAACTTACAGTGATAAGAAGTATCTTAGAAATCAATAAAGCACGCATTTATTTTTCTATAACTGACTTAGTGGCCTCCAGGTGAAAAATTCCCTTGGTGATGTATTGCAAAGACATAAAAAGTTCCATATATTCCCACTGAAAAGAAATATTTCTTTGACACCGAAGAAATTTTGAGGTGAATCAACCACGTGACTCTGTATTATACTCATGGATGTCAGGTGCTGAATTAAAAATAAGGAGCAGATACAAACTGGGCGGGCTGGAGGAGGTGGGGGGGGGGGGGGGGGGGCAGGAGGGTGAGCAGAATAATAAAATCCTTACAGATAAATCTAGATATAAGTTTTAGATAACAACGTTTTTTCTCCAATCAAATTAAGAACTATTGACCCACTCTAGTTACTGCTAACCTTTCCCCATCCAACCTATCTCCACACAAATAGATGTTGCGCCCTCTTAGAATCAACAAAGGCCCGGATTCCAGAAAGATCCAACAACATATTTTCACTAGAATATACCCGAAACACTAATCTGATGAATGTTTATGTATCTTTTTTTACTGATTGATGGCATATACAGCATAACAAAAACAGAAAGCAAATTTTAGTGAGATCTCTTTGTAAAATTAATAATAAATGAGACACTAATCACAAAGACAAGACGCGAAATTCTATTTACAGGTATTTCTTTTATATTGTGGGGATTTCCCTCTTTGTAGAGAACACTGTGCTTATGATGAATCAAAGCAGGAAAAAATGGCCCAGTGTTGCTGAATCTTTTGGGGTGTAAAGAATAATAATTTTAAACAATTGCAAATGCTGCTATGGGAAAAACTGACAAAACTGAGGTTGCCTTTAGTGCCATGATTTTCAAATCAAGAAAAAACTTCTAGAATAGTTATTGGAATCTGATATTCAGAACACTTCAAGGCAGAGGATGTTTGCTAAAAGGTAACTGGAATACATTTCCAATTGTTCATCAATTAAAGGGAGGTAATTACAGATCCTATTAAATAGAATGGAAATTCCGCTGTCATATCATGCAAAATCCAAGTAACTCCACACCTGAACTAATTACATGGAGTGAAAGGGTGAAATGCTACTGTATATCCGATTAACACAACATTTAATTCATTTCACAGGATTAAACAGGTTATATCGCATTTGGTTCATCTCCTGAAGTGACAAAAAAATAATAGTCCCCATTCTATGCTATTTCTGAAGCCTTGGAATGTCCAAAGTTACATTTTTAGCAGATTTATACGGAGAAAAGGAGGATAAAATGTCGTAATGAAAGAAAATAAAAATAGACTTGCAGTAAAATAGATGAGGCTTTGGGGCGGGGGGGGGGGTGTTTATTATGCGACAGGTGGGAGAACACGACACATTTTATTAATTGTGTTTCATTGTGGCAATCCAGTTTATTTGAATTCCAGTCGGTATAGGGTTAAATAGATTCATTGTGTAGAAATGGCTGTGTTTGTCTCCATTAATTATGCTGTTCTAACATGCAGTTGCCCCGAACAACTGAAAATTCAACAACTAACCAGACAATACAATCTTTCCTCCCATCTCAGATCACCAATTTATTTTGCAAGCATTTTATGCCTGCCAGGACCAGGGCTGGGGTAATAAAGTAAGTAATATAATATAATATATTACAATTTTTGAAAGTAATATAAAGTAATAAGTAATAGTTTTACTACAAGTAATATATAATAATATAATATAATATTATAATATAATGGTCTGAAAAATAACCGAGTAATATTTATTACTTTATTATTACTTTTTTATTATAACTGAGGTACTAGAAATGTTTAATATGTGTTTTGAGCAAATTATGGAATACAATTGTAATATATTTAGACATTTTTTGGCATGTCCATCTCGGAACCAACAGGGAGTATGGTCATTTCAGTTGTCAAAAGTTAGCTTAATAATTTCATATTTTTTTTCAAGGTGTTCATGTTGATATATATATTGTTTTAGTGTTGTATAGATGTGATTTGTAATAAAAGATAGTTATATTAGTGTTTAGTTTAGTTTCTCGGTCGGATATAAGTGGCGTGTTCCCTATCTTCGCGCGGGTCATTTTCGGTGTTTTGTTTTGTTTACGTTTTCACCGCTTTTTCAAATTTTAAATTTCTCATTTTAATTTTGGCTATGGTTGCTATGGATGGTAAGTGTTTCTTGACGCGGGAGGTTCAGACTAGCAGCATAGAGACGGTTAGTATAGGTGTACAGGTGGGGGCAGTGGTCGAGGCCAGCACAGGGGGCTAGTGAGTTATCAACGGATGGCCAGCGGTCGGGTGTGTGTAAGCACTGTGATACAGTGTATGTGGATGGGCGTGAGCTGGGGGAGTTGGGGATGTGCGCTATCTGCGTAGAGTTAATGCAGCTGTTAGAGGCCAATGTAAAGTTGGAGGAAGAGGTGCAGGAGGTGAGGGGGAAACTGGGGAAGGCAGGAAAGTCTGGTGTTACCCCAGTTAGGGCGGCATTCGATGGGGGATGGGAGGTGGTGGGTAGTAGGATGCGGACTTTTGACGTGAATAGTGGGGCTTTTGGGAGTAGGAAGGTGCGTCGGGTTGAGGGTAGGGAGAGAAGTAGAGGCTAGAGTGTCAAATCCCCAGACTAGTAGTGTGAGTCGGGGACCAAAAGGCGTATTCGTTTAGAATCGGATAGCGTGGGAGATAGCGACGACCATGTGGCGTCAGTCAGGGCAGGAGCCAGAGGGAAGGTTAGGAAGGCGGTAAACGAGGACAAGGAGGCTTGTAGTGGGAGTGGGCAAAAAGTGAAGTGCAGTGTCCAAAATAGATTCAGTTTGTGAGGTAATTTCGAGAATTCTGAGGAGCAGGTGGGGTCTGAAGAGGTGGGGTAGGCTTGGGGGTTAGTGTGGCGGAGTCCAAGACTGCAAGCCGGTCCAGTGGGAACAGAGGTGGTAACAGCTGTAGTAGGACAGGAAAGAGGCAGTTGGTGGTTGCAGGGAGTAGTATAGTGCGGGGGGTTAGATAGGGTGGTGTGTGGGCCCGACAGTGTCAACAGGACTAATTTGTGCTTCCCAGGGGCTATGGGGGTAGGACCTAAGGAACAGAGTGGGTGGATTAGTAAAGGGGTCAGGCCCAGACCCAGTGGTGGGGACCAACAAAATCAGGGAGAGAAAATCAGTTCAGCTTATTGAGACTTACGAGGACTTAATAACTCAACTGAATGCCAAAAATGCACAGGTAGTGGTTTCGGGGCTTCTCCCAGTACTAGGTGGTGGGGGCGAGCGTAATTCGCTGATCATTCGAGCCAATGAGGAATTGGGGGAGTATTGTAAGGAACTTGGGATACCCTTTATAGACAATTGGGGATCATTTCGGGGAAGAAAGGACCTATATGGAAGGGATGGTCTCCATCTTAGCCCAAGGGGTACAGAGGTTTAAGGAAGAAATATGTTGCAGGTGGTGGAGCCTTTTTTGGTATAAGGAGGGGAGGGAGAACAGAGAAGGAGGGAATGAACACAGGAAATGTGTAACGAACCATAGTTGTAAAAAATGGGATGAAGGGGATAAGGAAAAGGAACCAAAAGTCCACTTGAATAGGCATAGCATCCCAAGGAAAGCACAGATACACAAAATAGGATATACAAACATACAGGGACTAGATAATAATGGGACCAGTAGGCGGAAGCCAATGAATCTTGATACCCTGAAAGTGGGTTATAGCAACATCCACGGTCTGCATCGGAAAGTAAGTGAAATTGCTACATTGATAGAGGCAGAGGAGTTTGACGTCATGTGCTTAAGCGAAGCGTGGATAAGACACGAGGAACGTGTAGACCAAGCAAGGGGGTGCGTGTGGATAGGTGTAGGGCGAACGGAAGGCCAGAAAAAAGGAGGAGGGGTAGGCATGTACATTAAAGAGGATTTAAAACCATCGCTGATCGCAGACCTGGAAGAGGTCAGCACCTCGGCTGATGTATCGAAAGAAATTGGATGGGTAAGGATCAATCTAAAAAAACAAAAGTATTGCCATTGGGGTTGTGTACTGTGCGGTGGAGGGAAGCAAACCCGAGTGGAATGACCCGATATACTCAACACTAAGGGCCAATATCACAGAGCTACAAAACAAGGGGCTCGGTATAATTCTGATAGGTGACTTTAATGGCCACATAGGTGATAAGGAAGAGGCATAGAGGGTGGGACAAGAAAGTCAACAGGTATGGAAGGAAGCTGTTGAACTTCACAAACGAGCTATGTCTGAAGATTCTGAACAGGGACGCGAGGTGTGAGGGGAAGTGGACATGGGAGAGGAATGACAGAAAATCAATAATCGACTACTTTCTCACAGATATTAATTATGGAGGGGGTGATAGGGGTAGAAGTGGATGATGAGGGTAAAATGGAGGTGGATAGTGATCACAACTTGATTACAGTGACGATCAGGGTCAAAAATCTAGTAAAAAGCAAAGGAAGCTTTAAGGAGATTTTGGGACTCACAAAGGATGCTGACTGGGCGAAGTTCAATGAAAAACTGAAACCAAAGCTAGCAACCGTACCCAAGGGAGGCAGTGTCCAGAAGATGGCGGACGCCATAGTTTCAGAGCCTAGTGGGGGCAGGGAAGGAAAGTGTAGGAAAGATCATGGTGCCAGCACGGGAACTTGGGTACAGAGTTACTGAAGAACTGAAAAGGGCCATAAAGGAAAGAAAAGCTAAATGTGCTGCATACAGGAGAAGTAGAAAACTTAAGGGGCGGAAGGCAATGAGACCACACTAGCAAAGGAAGAATACCAACAAGCACGAAATAAAGTAAATAAGATTAAAGACGATATACGGAGAGTGAGAAATAGCAGTTTTATTAGGACGATAAGAACGACAGGGGGTCGACTTCGAACGTATTTTGGAAATGGGTGAATAAACGTAACAAAGGAAGTAACCCACAGAGTATTAAAGTAGATGGCAGAGTTACAGACGAGCAAGATCAAGTCGCATCAGAACTAGTCAAGCACTGGGAAAAGGTAAGCGATAATCGATGTGGCATGGGGAGCCCACCTGAGTGTCCGAACCAGGTCGAGGGAAACCTATCGGACTTCGTGTGTAGCGAAATTAAAACGGCGGAGGTGCGAAATGTGAAAAATTAAGGGATGGAAAGCGGGAGGAGCGGATAAATTTCCTAATGAGTTTATCAAAAAAGGGAGAGAGGAATTCGTGGAAAGCCTAACTGCCCTATTCAATCTAGCCATAAAAAGCAAGAGGTCCCACAGGAGTGGAGAGAAAGCAAAGTGACATTTATTCACAAAAAGGGGGAAAAAGACGTTTTGGATAATTATCGAGGGATCTCTGTTAGTAGCAACATTGGAAAAGTCTTCTGTAAAGTCCTGTTTGGGAGACTAGAGGAGGTGATTGAAGAGAAGGGTTTTTTGGGAGAAATCCAGAATGGCTTCAGGAAGGGAAGGCGTGTTACTGATCATCTTTTAACGCTATCCCAAATGATAGAATCCGGGAAAGCAAAAAAGAAAAAGCTGTTTATGGCCTTTTTGGATGTCAAAAAGGTATACGATAGAGTATGGAGGGAGGGTATGTGGCGCAAGCTGGAGGCTCTGGGCTTAGGAGGCGAGTTTGTTGGAATTACGAAAGCATTATATAAGGACGTACAGAGTGAACTTAGCCTGGGAAACATTACTTCAAAACGTGTGCCTATGGAGATAGGCCTAAAACAGGGGTGTATCCTTTCGCCAATCCTGTTTGCATTGTATATCAAAGACTTAGGAGATGAACTCCTGTATAGCGAGGAGGGGGTAGCAGTTGGGGGCTTGAAGATCCTAGGGCTATTTTTTGCAGACGATATAGTGCTAGTGTCAGAAAGCGAAGAGGGGCTAACGAAAATGCTGGGAATTGTTGGGAAATATGGGAGCAAATGGAGACTCGAACTTAATGAAAGCGAGAGCAAAGTTATACCTGTGGGCCGCAAAGTGGACCCCACTCACAGGTGGAGAGTAGGTGAGTTCTGCATTCCGGAAGGTAGCAGCAAACTTCTCAGTGTAGGGGAGACAGGTGATTACGAGTATTTGGGGGTAAATATAAACATTACAGGAAGAGGCATCTACCGAAACCACACAAATAAATTGATTCTGAAGGGGAAGCGAATCCTTAACCAAATGAAACTAAAAGGGAGAAACAGTTTCAATAAGGTTTTCGTGGGAAAAACCATTTGGGAAATGGTGGGTCTGCCAAGTGTCACATACGGTACGGAAGTGGTACCCCTAAACTAGACGGCCGTAAAGAGCTTGGAAATCCTGCAGAGCGATGCAGGCCGATGGATAAGAGGGTCGAGTAATGCCGCAGCGCTAGAAGCAATCAGGGGTGAGCTTGGGTGGATGAGGATCAAGGACCGGATAGACCTGTTGAAACTCGGTTATCTTAATTATTTGGTAAATCTCCCAGACAACCGATGGTGTAAAGTAATGTTCCTGAGAATTTTCAACTCAAATATAAAGACGGGGTGGGTGGTCCAAGTGAGGGAGCTAGTAGAGAACTACTCATTGGAGATCTCGGACCTGGACGTTGGGGCAAACCAGGGTAAAAAATCGTCAGAGAAAGGTCATGGAGGATTGTAACCGTAATTGGCGAGAGGGGGTCAAATCTAACAGGTCTTTGGGTGGCCTGCGTGATAAAGAGAAGCCAGGCTTTGAAGAGTACCTTGATGGCACCTTTGGAGGGTCACTGCTGTTCAAGATGAGGTCGCGATTCCTGGAGCTGAGGTAAAAAATTGGGAAGGACAGTGAAAGGGAGTGCCAGATGTGTAATTTGGGCATGGTGGAGACCCTAGAACACTTTCTTCTAGAATGTCCAAAGTACCAGTCTAAAAGAATAAGATTCACTGGGAGTATGATGGGGAAGTGGGATGGGAGAATGAAGGACATGTGGTTAGGGAGAGACTCAAAGGAGAGGGTTAATATTCTAATCGGAGAGATTGGGAAGAATGGGGCAAGGGATGTCATCAAGCAGTTCGTCTACGAGTGTTGGGAGGAGAAGAGAAGCATAGGAATAGGGAGGCAGTTGGGAGTACAGGGGTAACCAAGGCCTTCTCGTCCGAGAACCGCGACAAATCAGCGGCTGGCCAAAGTGTTATTATTATTATTAACACAGTTAATTTGTTAATTATTAACTCTTTAGCTACAGTAGGTTTTAAATATTATATAATTTACGTTTCAGATTTTGATCAGTGATCAAAATCTGAAACGTAAATCATATAATATTTAAAACCTACTGAGTTAACCTAACTGGAGCTGTGCGGTTAATCGAACATTCTGTTTGGTTTCGGTTTGTTATGAAAACCGAAACCGAGACCGAAACAATTACAGAAAACCGGTCGTCCCGGCTTACATATTAGACGCTGAAAATCTCTAATAAACCTTCACTTCTCAGAATAATGAGAGAAACAACGTAAAGTTACCTTTATTTTGAAACTCTAGAGTCTCGATATCGCTTTTTCAGAACAGCTGCATAAGTAATTGGTATCACGTTCGAACTTCGAGCGCCGCATTCACTAGAATACCGTGAAAATAGGTGACAAAAACTCACTTCTCACGCATCGGGTTTTACTTGAGTTGAATAAAGTCAATAACAGTGTTAGAGGCAATGTTTTAGTACGACACACATATAATTTTACAACAGACTCAAGGCAAGAAATCGTTTCCTTAAACTTGAAACTCTTTACAATAATTTACACAAATACATTGCACACAGGAAACTGAGTGTTTTACATACGTGCTTTGCCACGGAAATGCTGTTCCCCTCCCAACAACGACGGCACATAAATTAACACTATCGCGCTGTATTCCCAGTTTATTGAATTAATATGTCGGGACTCTTTTTGATTAAATTAATGTTTCCGGCAGCAATTTAACACAATAAATCACCATCCAGTATCCACTTACTGTAGTTTCATCAGATGAGATTAGTAAACTACTGTTTCAAGCAATTAGGCAGAGAGTGCTGATAAATCTAGGACGTACACACCTTTTAAAAGTGTCGAGATACTGATGGAAGCACGAGCGATGATTGTGGAGATAGGGGATGGAGGGGGGGGGGACCTCTAAAAATATTTAAAAATCAGTTATTAAATGGTGACTTATGGTGGCTTGTGGGATTATTATGATTCCCGATGAGTCTGGAGGTGGTATGGGGAAATCTCACCGGAGGGCCAAGATATTTGAACCAGATCCAAGGCTTGCCGAGGGTCTGGTTCAAATATCTTGCCCCGAAGGTGAGATTTCCCCATACCCACCTTCAGACTCATCGAGGATGTCTTTTCTCTCCACCCACGAGGATTACGTCATTATAGATAATTGTCGGTCATGTGCTGACATACCCAATATATCAAGTCGTAGTCATTTCGAAAAACGAACAATTTCATCGGAAAGATCGTACAAAAGTTGGGTATATACCATAGGTATGTACTAAAAAATTGTTTTGTAACACTGTCCGTTAACGGGTTAATGAATTTGCGCGTGTCAAACTCTAATGTAAAGGGCATTGTGAGATATTGATCGATCGATAAATTCGCGCAGTGATATTATTAACTCTGCAGAGAAACATGGGGATGAAACAAATCAAGCATAATATTTGAATAATAATTAAATATTGAGTCTAGATCAACAAGGAACAGATAAATAGGTAATAAACGAACACAATTTAAGAAGCGTTTGAACGTTTGTGATCACTAATTCATTAGAACTATTTAGTTCCGGCGACCTAATAAAATATGCAAATGAGTATGTCACGTGGGATGGATGGAATAGAAATATCCCACTCTGCTGTCTCACCCGGGACACGCGTATGTTTCACATATAATGGGGGGGGGGTGAGAAAAAAGAATCACGCTATTTTCGGCCATAAAAATGACGTTTTTAGTAGCATGTTGAAAACACCAGACTTCTTTGAGTATCCAGTGACCAAGAGTTCTAGTTTTTTAAGGCATAATTCTTGAAGTGATAACTTTACAAGTTGATTTAATAAAGTTATTAGTTCAAGAATCGTGCTGACCAAACTTACAACAGCGATACTGCCCCTTCCCCTTTCATCTGTTGACATAGGATTCAGAACCATGGTATCAAAGGTTGAATTTGAAAAAATGTCTTGTTTTGTTTTATTTTATAAATGGGTCAATTAAAAGTTTTTGTTATTAAACAATGGACAGAGGTTAAATGAGGAGATTAACAACACTGTAACAACAATTACCAAATGATTATTACAAAGTCAACTGAAAAAAAAGTCGTAGCATAAATGTGAATTAAAGTCCAAACATTATATCAAAAATACCAATGTGATTAGTACAGTGCCAACAGAAAAGAGTTGTAACATAAATGTGAATTAAAGTACATAAATTATATCAAAAATACCAATGTGATTAGTACATTGCCAACAGAAAAGAGTTGTAACATAAATGTGAATTGATGTACATGAATTATATCAAAAATACCAATGTGATTAGTACAGTGCCAACAGAAAAGAGTTGTAACATAAATGTGAATTAAAGTACAAAAATTATATCAAAAATACCAATGTGATTAGTACAGTGCCAACAGAAAAGACTTGTAGCATAAATGTGAATTGATGTACAAAAATTATATCAAAAGTACCAATGTGATTAGTACATTGCCAACAGAAAAGAGTTGTAGCATAAATGTGAATTAAAGTACAAAAATTATATCAAAAATACCAATGTGGTTAGTACAGTGCCAACAGAAAAGAGTTGTAGCATAAATGTGAATTCATGTACATAAATTATATCAAAAATACCAATGTGATTAGTACAGTGCCAACAGAAAAGAGTTGTAGCATAAATGTGAATTAAAGTACATAAATTATATCAAAAATACCAATGTGATTAGTACAGTGCCAACAGAAAAAAGTTGTTGCAAAAATGTGAATTGATAACCATAAATTATTTCAAAAATAACGATGTGATTAGTACAGTGCCAACAGAAAAGAGTTGTAGCATAAATGTGAATTAAAGTACATAAATTATATCAAAAATACCAATGTGATTAGTACAGTGCCAACAGAAAAAAGTTGTTGCAAAAATGTGAATTGATAACCATAAATTATATCAAAAATACCAATGTGATTAGTACAGTGCCAACAGAAATGAGTTGTAACATAAATGTGAATTAAAATACAAAAATTATATCCAAAATACCAATGTGATTAGTACAGTGCCAACAGAAAAGAGTTGCAGCATAAATGTGAATTAAAATACAAAAATTATATCAAAAACATCAATGTGATTAGTACAGTGCCACCAGAAAAGAGTTGTAGCATAAATGTGAATTGATGTACATAAATTATATCAAAAATACCAATGTGATTAGTACAGTGCCACCAGAAAAGAGTTGTAGCATAAATGTGAATTGATGTACATAAATTATATCAAAAATACCAATGAGATTAGTACAGTGCCACCAGAAAAGAGTTGTAGCATAAATGTGAATTCATGTACATAAATTATATCAAAAATACCAATGTGATTAGTACAGTGCCAACAGAAAAGAGTTGTAGCATAAATGTGAATTAAAGTACATAAATTATATCAAAAATACCAATGTGATTAGTACAGTGCCAACAGAAAAAAGTTGTTGCAAAAATGTGAATTGATAACCATAAATTATTTCAAAAATAACGATGTGATTAGTACAGTGCCAACAGAAAAGAGTTGTAGCATAAATGTGAATTAAAGTACATAAATTATATCAAAAATACCAATGTGATTAGTACAGTGCCAACAGAAAAAAGTTGTTGCAAAAATGTGAATTGATAACCATAAATTATATCAAAAATACCAATGTGATTAGTACAGTGCCAACAGAAATGAGTTGTAACATAAATGTGAATTAAAATACAAAAATTATATCCAAAATACCAATGTGATTAGTACAGTGCCAACAGAAAAGAGTTGCAGCATAAATGTGAATTAAAATACAAAAATTATATCAAAAACATCAATGTGATTAGTACAGTGCCACCAGAAAAGAGTTGTAGCATAAATGTGAATTGATGTACATAAATTATATCAAAAATACCAATGTGATTAGTACAGTGCCACCAGAAAAGAGTTGTAGCATAAATGTGAATTGATGTACATAAATTATATCAAAAAATACCAATGCGATTAGTACAGTGCCAACAGAAAACAGTTGCAGCATAAATGTGAATTAAAATACAAAAATTATATCAAAAACATCAATGTGATTAGTACAGTGCCACCAGAAAAGAGTTGTAGCATAAATGTGAAATAAAGATCATAAATCATATCAAAAATACCAATGTGATTAGTACAGTGCCAACAGAAAAGAGTTGTAGCATAAATGTGAATTAAAGTACATAAATTATATCAAAAATACCAATGTGATTAGTACAGTGCCAACAGAAAAGAGTTGTAGCATGAACGTTAATTAAAGTACATAAATTATATCAAAAATACCAATGTGATTAGTACAGTGCCAACAGAAAAGAGTTGTAACATAAATGTGAATTAAAATACAAAAATTATATCAAAAATACCAATGTGATTAGTACAGGGCTAACAGAAAAGAGTTGAAGCATAAATGTGAATTAAAGTACATAAATTATATCAAAAATACCAATGTGGTTAGTACAGTGCCAACAGAAAAGAGTTGTAGCATAAATGTGAATTAAAGTACATAAATTATATCAAAAATACCAATGTGATTAGTACAGTGCCAACAGAAAAGAGTTGTAACATAAATGTGAATTAAAATACAAAAATTATATCAAAAATACCAATGTGATTAGTATAGGGCTAACAGAAAAGAGTTGAAGCATAAATGTGAATTAAAGTACATAAATTATATCAAAAATACCAATGTGATTAGTACAGTGCCACAGAAAAGAGTTGTAACATAAATGTGAATTAAAGTACATAAATTATATCAAAAATACCAATGTGATTAGTACAGTGCCACCAGAAAAGACTTGTAGCATAAATGTGAATTAAAGTACATACATTATATCAAAAAATACCAATGTGATTAGTACAGTGCCAACAGAAATGAGTTGTTGCAAAAATGTGAATTAAAGTACATAAATTATATCAAAAATACCAATGTGATTAGTACAGTGCCAACAGAAAAGAGTTGTTGCAAAAATGTGAATTAAAGTACATAAATTATATCAAAAATACCAATGTGATTAGTACATTGCCAACAGAAAAGAGTTGTAGCATAAATGTGAATTAAAGTACATAAATTATATCAAAGATACCAATGTGATTAGTACAGTGCCAACAGAAAAGAGTTGTAGCATGAATGTTAATTAAAATACATAAATTATATCAAAAGTACCAATGTGATTAGTACAGTGCCAACAGAAAGGAGTTGTAGCATAAATGTGAATTAAAGTACATAAAGTATATCAAAAATACCAATGTGATTAGTACATTGCCAACAGAAATGAGTTGTTGCAAAAATGTGAATTAAAGTACATAAATTATATCAAAAATACCAATGTGATTAGTACAGTGCCAACAGAAAAGAGTTGTAGCATAAATGTGAATTAAAATACAAAAATTATATCAAAAATACCAATGTGGTTAGTACAGTGCCAACAGAAAAGACTAGAAGCATAAATGTGAATTAAAGTACAAAAAGTATATCAAAAATACCAATGTCATTAGTACAGGGCTAACAGAAAAGAGTTGAAGCATAAATGTGAATTAAAGTACATAAATTATATCAAAAATACCAATGTGATTAGTACAGTGCCAACAGAAAAGAGTTGTTGCAAAAATGTGAATTAAAGTACATAAATTATATCAAAAATACCAATGTGATTAGTACAGTGCCAACAGAAAAGAGTTGTTGCAAAAATGTGAATTAAAGTACATAAATTATATCAAAAATACCAATGTGATTAGTACAGGGCCAACAGAAAAGACTTGTAGCATAAATGTGAATTAAAGTACATAAATTATATCAAAAATACCAATGTGATTAGTACAGTGCCAACAGAAAAGAGTTGTAGCATAAATGTGAATTGATAACCATAAATTATATCAAAAATAACAATGTGATTAGTACAGTGCCAACAGAAAAGACTAGAACCATAAATGTGAATTAAAGTACAAAAATTATATCAAAAATACCAATGTGATTAGTACAGGGCTAACAGAAAAGAGTTGAAGCATAAATGTGAATTAAAGTACATAAATTATATCAAAAATACCAATGTGATTAGTACAGTGCCAACAGAAAAGAGTTGTAGCATGAATGTTAATTAAAATACATAAATTATATCAAAAATAACAATCTGATTAGTACAGTGCCAACAGAAAAGAGTTGTTGCAAAAATGTGAATTAAAGTACATAAATTATATCAAAAATACCAATGTGATTAGTACATTGCCAACAGAAATGAGTTGTTGCAAAAATGTGAATTAAAGTACATAAATTATATCAAAAATACCAATGTGATTAGTACAGTGCCAACAGAAAAGAGTTGTTGCAAAAATGTGAATTAAAGTACATAAATTATATCAAAAATACCAATGTGATTAGTACAGTGCCAACAGAAAAGAGTTGTTGCAAAAATGTGAATTAAAGTACATAAATTATATCAAAAATACCAATGTGATTAGTACAGTGCCAACAGAAATGAGTTGTAGCATAAATGTGAATTAAAGTACATAAATTATATCAAAAAATACCAATGTGATTAGTACAGTGCCAACAGAAAAGAGTTGTAGCATAAATGTGAATTGATGTACATAAATTAGATCAAAAATACCAATGTGATTAGTACAGTGCCAACAGAAAAGAGTTGTAGCATAAATGTGAAATAAAGTACATAGATTATATCAAAAATACCAATGTGATTAGTACAGTTCCACCAGAAAAGACTTGTAGCATAAATGTGAAATAAAGTACATAAATTATATCAAAAATACCAATGTGATTAGTGCAGTGCCAACAGAAAAGAGTTGTTGCAAAAATGTGAATTAAAGTACATAAATTATATCAAAAATACCAATGTGATTAGTACAGTGCCAACAGAAATGAGTTGTAACATAAATGTGAATTAAAGTACATAAATTATATCTGTGTCGAGAAAGGCAATCCTTGGTATCATTTTTATAAGACTAGATATTTTGCCCAGGAATTATTTTCATGAGAAAAATATTAATTAATTAATTAATTAATTAACAAAATGTTATCTTTTGCATATGTTTCTATCAATATGGTATTTTTACACAGTTATATGTGCCAATGCAGAATATCCTGTTTTTCTTTCATCAACAACACCTTATGTTTTACATTATTTTTTTTAAAAACTCTTTAACCCTTTACCCAACGAATCGCCCGCATCTGCCCGTGTAATATGCAAATTCAGTAGCTGAACAAATATTAATATTGCTGAGTCTGTTTGGATACACAGACTCAACTGTGTCTGGCCTTATGGTCTTAATGAATACGACCCGCTTGGATGTTAACAGTGTACTAATTCTGTGAGCTTTGTTTATGTTTCACACCTTCTCTTTTCCCGATTCTCTCTGTCTTCTCATTTCTCATTCTGTGTTTTCTCCTGATGAAGCTGGCATTTTGCTGACGAAACGTTGAGATTTTTAGATGGTTTTGGACATTGGAATTTTTACTTAAATATTATTGTTCGAATTATTCCACAAAACCATATCATGTGACCCCTCTTTGAAACGAGCTCGGCGAGCTCGTTCCAAAGAGGGATCACATGATATGGTTTTGTTGAAATTTTTTGAAAATATTTAAAAAATGATATTTAAAATAATAAATTTTAAAATCGTCTGCGTTGGGTAAAGGATTAAGAATTGAAGACTACATATCAAACAGAAGCTTTTGTTTTCTTAATGCATGTCGTGATCTGCATTATAGGAACAAATTTCTGTGTGAAATTTGGGTAATTGGCAAATGTAATGAATGTGATAAAAAGTAATATTTATTAATAATTAATATAGTATAGTGATAACATTTCCTAAAGATATAATTAAACAAATAATCAAAAGTAATCGTAATATAATATATTACATTTGAAAGTAATAGACCCCAGTCCTGGCCAGGACAGTAAAAGAGGCCCTGTCTCGTGACGAATGGGCATCCCACATCTTCAAAATAACATTTTCCCAAAATTTTCATCCAAATTACAAATCTAGAGTGCTTGAATTGTAAAATTAACAAGACCGAGATATCTAAAAATAAACAGATATCATGAAATATTCCCCAACAACAGTTACGATGAAATAGTCCTTGAGGTTATGAAAGCCTCAAAATATCACACTGACAACAGTAATAACCTTTCACTCAAAGCAGTTTGGAAAAAAATACCTATACGTACAAAAAGTGCATCATCTCTTGAAAAAATAAAATGAAAAAAATATATTGCCCCACATCAAATTTATATTTAAATTTCTAATTTTCACAACTACCGTGTGGTCTTGCACCGAATTACCTTGACACGTTTCTTTTTCATGAGATTTTCACACATTTCGGCACAAAATGACAAAAAAACGGTTTAATCTTTTCTGAAGTGAGCAAATCAAAATTGTAATTAATGGTTTCAAAGCCAAAATATATGGAACCAATCGGCTGATCATCCCCATTTATTCCTACTCTCCACTTTGGGTGTCAAATGCACTGAGTCACGTATTCACTTATTTAGGCTCTCATAACCTCAAGTGTGCATACAATTTTCACAGAGCAGTCAATACAAGAAAATGGTGTCCAAGAACAAGCAATCGAAAGATTAAGAACTATGGAAAATTTTGTATTCGAATATCTTCGGATTAGAGTATAAATAAACTCGACGTTGTTTTAATTATAAAACGAGTCTCGAAACTTATAATAAATAAGTTCGAATGCGACTGAAAATCCTCGCCCTTTGATTGTATTTGTCACACGTGCATCAGGCGATCCTTTCCCTTTGATTGTATTTATCACACGTGTATCAGGCGATCCTTTCTCTTTGATTGTATTTATCACACGTGCATCAGGCGATCCTTTCCCTTTGATTATATTTATCACACATGCAGGGGGGGGATCCTTTCTCTTTGATTGTATTTGTCACACGTGCATCAGGCGATCCTTTCCCTTTGATTGTATTTATCACACGTGTATCAGGCGATCCTTTCCCTTTGATTATATTTATCACACGTGCATCAGGCGATCCTTTCCCTTTGATTGTATTTGTCACACGTGCATCAGGCGATCCTTTCCCTTTGATTGTATTTATCACACGTGCATCAGGCGATCATTTCCCTTTGATTGTATTTATCACACGTGCATCAGGCGATCCTTTCCCTTTGATTGTATTTATCACACGTGCATCAGGCGATCCTTTCCCTTTGATTGTATTTATCACACGTGCATCAGGCGATCCTTTCCCTTTGATTGTATTTATCACACGTGCATCAGGCGATCCTTTCCCTTTGATTATATTTATCACACGTGCAGGGGAGAGGGGGATCCTTTCCCTTTGATTGTATTTATCACACGTGCATCAGGCGATCCTTTCCCTTTGATTGTATTTGTCACACGTGCATCAGGCGATCATTTCCTTTTGATTGTATTTATCACACGTGCATCAGGCGATCCTTTCCCTTTGATTGTATTTATCACACGTGCATCAGGCGATCCTTTCCCTTTGATTGTATTTATCACACGTGCATCAGGCGATCCTTTCCCTTTGATTGTATTTATCACACGTGCATCAGGCGATCCTTTCCCTTTGATTGTATTTATCACACGTGCATCAGGCGATCATTTCCCTTTGATTGTATTTATCACACGTGTATCAGGCGATCCTTTCCCTTTGATTATATTTATCACACGTGCATCAGGCGATCCTTTCCCTTTGATTGTATTTATCACACGTGCATCAGGCGATCCTTTCCCTTTGATTGTATTTATCACACGTGCATCAGGCGATCATTTCCCTTTGATTGTATTTATCACACGTGCATCAGGCGATCCTTTCCCTTTGATTGTATTTGTCACACGTGCATCAGGCGATCATTTCCTTTTGATTGTATTTGTCACACGTGCATCAGGCGATCCTTTCCCTTTGATTGTATTTATCACACGTGTATCAGGCGATCCTTTCCCTTTGATTATATTTATCACACGTGCATCAGGCGATCCTTTCCCTTTGATTGTATTTATCACACGTGCATCAGGCGATCCTTTCCCTTTGATTGTATTTATCACACGTGCATCAGGCGATCCTTTCCCTTTGATTATATTTATCACACGTGCAGGGGAGAGGGGGATCCTTTCCCTTTGATTGTATTTATCACACGTGCATCAGGCGATCCTTTCCCTTTGATTGTATTTGTCACACGTGCATCAGGCGATCATTTCCTTTTGATTGTATTTATCACACGTGCATCAGGCGATCCTTTCCCTTTGATTGTATTTATCACACGTGCATCAGGCGATCATTTCCCTTTGATTGTATTTATCACACGTGCATCAGGCGATCCTTTCCCTTTGATTGTATTTATCACACGTGCATCAGGCGATCCTTTCCCTTTGATTGTATTTATCACACGTGCATCAGGCGATCATTTCCCTTTGATTGTATTTATCACACGTGCATCAGGCGATCCTTTCCCTTTGATTGTATTTATCACACGTGCATCAGGCGATCCTTTCCCTTTGATTGTATTTATCACACGTGCATCAGGCGATCCTTTCCCTTTGATTGTATTTATCACACGTGCATCAGGCGATCCTTTCCCTTTGATTGTATTTATCACACGTGCATCAGACGATCCTTTCCCTTTGATTGTATTTATCACACGTGCATCAGGCGATCCTTTCCCTTTGATTGTATTTATCACACGTGCATCAGGCGATCCTTTCCCTTTGATTGTATTTATCACACGTGCATCAGGCGATCATTTCCCTTTGATTGTATTTATCACACGTGCATCAGGCGATCCTTTCCCTTTGATTGTATTTGTCACACGTGCATCAGGCGATCATTTCCTTTTGATTGTATTTGTCACACGTGCATCAGGCGATCCTTTCCCTTTGATTGTATTTATCACACGTGTATCAGGCGATCCTTTCCCTTTGATTATATTTATCACACGTGCATCAGGCGATCCTTTCCCTTTGATTGTATTTATCACACGTGCATCAGGCGATCCTTTCCCTTTGATTGTATTTATCACACGTGCATCAGGCGATCCTTTCCCTTTGATTATATTTATCACACGTGCAGGGGAGAGGGGGATCCTTTCCCTTTGATTGTATTTATCACACGTGCATCAGGCGATCCTTTCCCTTTGATTGTATTTGTCACACGTGCATCAGGCGATCATTTCCTTTTGATTGTATTTATCACACGTGCATCAGGCGATCCTTTCCCTTTGATTGTATTTATCACACGTGCATCAGGCGATCATTTCCCTTTGATTGTATTTATCACACGTGCATCAGGCGATCCTTTCCCTTTGATTGTATTTATCACACGTGCATCAGGCGATCCTTTCCCTTTGATTGTATTTATCACACGTGCATCAGGCGATCATTTCCCTTTGATTGTATTTATCACACGTGCATCAGGCGATCCTTTCCCTTTGATTGTATTTATCACACGTGCATCAGGCGATCCTTTCCCTTTGATTGTATTTATCACACGTGCATCAGGCGATCCTTTCCCTTTGATTGTATTTATCACACGTGCATCAGGCGATCCTTTCCCTTTGATTGTATTTATCACACGTGCATCAGACGATCCTTTCCCTTTGATTATATTTATCACACGTGCAGGGGAGAGGGGGATCCTTTCCCTTTGATTGTATTTATCACACGTGCATCAGGCGATCCTTTCCCTTTGATTGTATTTGTCACACGTGCATCAGGCGATCATTTCCTTTTGATTGTATTTATCACACGTGCATCAGGCGATCCTTTCCCTTTGATTGTATTTATCACACGTGCATCAGGCGATCCTTTCCCTTTGATTGTATTTATCACACGTGCATCAGGCGATCCTTTCCCTTTGATTGTATTTATCACACGTGCATCAGGCGATCATTTCCCTTTGATTGTATTTATCACACGTGCATCAGGCGATCCTTTCCCTTTGATTGTATTTATCACACGTGCATCAGGCGATCCTTTCCCTTTGATTGTATTTATCACACGTGCATCAGGCGATCCTTTCCCTTTGATTGTATTTATCACACGTGCATCAGGCGATCCTTTCCCTTTGATTGTATTTATCACACGTGCATCAGACGATCCTTTCCCTTTGATTATATTTATCACACGTGCAGGGGAGAGGGGGATCCTTTCCCTTTGATTGTATTTATCACACGTGCATCAGGCGATCCTTTCCCTTTGATTGTATTTGTCACACGTGCATCAGGCGATCATTTCCTTTTGATTGTATTTATCACACGTGCATCAGGCGATCCTTTCCCTTTGATTGTATTTATCACACGTGCATCAGGCGATCATTTCCCTTTGATTGTATTTATCACACGTGCATCAGGCGATCCTTTCCCTTTGATTGTATTTATCACACGTGCATCAGGCGATCCTTTCCCTTTGATTGTATTTATCACACGTGCATCAGGCGATCCTTTCCCTTTGATTGTATTTATCACACGTGCATCAGGCGATCCTTTCCCTTTGATTATATTTATCACACGTGCAGGGGAGAGGGGGATCCTTTCCCTTTGATTGTATTTATCACACGTGCATCAGGCGATCCTTTCCCTTTGATTGTATTTGTCACACGTGCATCAGGCGATCATTTCCTTTTGATTGTATTTATCACACGTGCATCAGGCGATCCTTTCCCTTTGATTGTATTTATCACACGTGCATCAGGCGATCATTTCCCTTTGATTGTATTTATCACACGTGCATCAGGCGATCCTTTCCCTTTGATTGTATTTATCACACGTGCATCAGGCGATCCTTTCCCTTTGATTGTATTTATCACACGTGCATCAGGCGATCCTTTCCCTTTGATTGTATTTATCACACGTGCATCAGGCGATCCTTTCCCTTTGATTGTATTTATCACACGTGCATCAGACGATCCTTTCCCTTTGATTGTATTTATCACACGTGCATCAGGCGATCCTTTCTCTTTGATTGTATTTATCACACGTGCATCAGGCGATCCTTTCCCTTTGATTGTATTTATCACACGTGCATCAGGCGATCCTTTCCCTTTGATTATTTTTATCACACGTGTATCAGGCGATCTTCTGTTTAAATTACAAATCCGTTTGCGATTAGAACTAAATAGAGTGATCTTGGCATTGATCTTATTAATTGATTATTTGTCCAGTGACGTATTGAGGTACACGAGAGGTTTATTTACTAAACATGTTATCGTTAAAAACTGATTCGTTCATTCCACGATGTGGGTTTTGGGTTAGTCTAAACATATTTTATTTGTCATAAAGTACAAAAAGGATTGGAGAACAAGTTACAAAACTTAGTTAATCTCCTTTCCCTAGATACATTACAGAAATTTGACATCGCGGCATGACAATACATATGAATCAGGTAAACTACAACGGTAAATTCCCTGGATCAAAAAAATTTGAAAATATTGTAACTGGAAAGACAAGTTAGGAAATTTATAATACAATAGTTGGCTAGATTATCGTCAGAGTATTTGGATGTTATTGTCGAATAGATAGCAGGTGATGGGGTACATTTGCTTCCACAGAATATTATATTTTGGTACCAGGGACCCATAGTAACGCTACATAACATAGGCCGTCACGAACACACTCTCGTCTTGAGAATTTGGCGTTGTTATTCGATATTTAAGGAGGTTAATACCGACGACGTTAATACCGACGACGTGCACCCCGTTTCAGCCACGACATCACTAATTAGGGTAATTCAGAGTGTCGTTGGTCGGAGCGGGGTGCACCTCGTCGATGACAATAGACAAATTTCGACATGTGATCTGGATAAAGGGGTCGTTTCCTTATCTGAAATATTCGAACCAAAATTGCGAGGTGGGGTTATAGTGCACGCACCCCTACAGACCCTCGGCCCCTGTCACGATGCGAATTTTTGATGTCCCACACAATACATGAGCTGGTTAGGCATCCTCACGGTGACCGATGGTGGACCATCGCATGTCACATAATCTTAATTAGCGGGGTTGTCTGTTGATTTAACTGAAACGTCCACTAGACATAAATTATATCAAAAATACCAATGTGATTAGTACATTGCCAACAGAAATGAGTTGTTGCAAAAATGTGAATTAAAGTACATAAATTATATCAAAAATACCAATGTGATTAGTACAGTGCCAACAGAAAAGAGTTGTTGCAAAAATGTGAATTAAAGTACATAAATTATATCAAAAATACCAATGTGATTAGTACAGTGCCAACAGAAAAGAGTTGTTGCAAAAATGTGAATTAAAGTACATAAATTATATCAAAAATACCAATGTGATTAGTACAGTGCCAACAGAAAAGAGTTGTTGCAAAAATGTGAATTAAAGTACATAAATTATATCAAAAATACCATTGTGATTAGTACATTGCCAACAGAAAAGAGTTGTAGCATAAATGTGAATTAAAGTACATAAATTATATCAAAAAATACCAATGTGATTAGTACAGTGCCAACAGAAATGAGTTGTTGCAAAAATGTGAATTAAAGTACATAAATTATATCAAAAATACCAATGTGATTAGTACAGTGCCAACAGAAAAGAGTTGTTGCAAAAATGTGAATTAAAGTACATAAATTATATCAAAAATACCAATGTGATTAGTACATTGCCAACAGAAAAGAGTTTTTATGGTATTTAGTCGAACTAGTTTGCATCGTTCTTTATTATTTAATACCATTAGATTATGGCTGGGAAAGAAGATTCTCAAAATATCGTGTCCAACAATGATCTTAAGAAACTTATAACCGATTTGAGCTTTCAATTTTCAAAACATATGACTAGTTTTGACATATTTAAGAACGAAATGGTGGGAATGAAAGAAGAAATCAGGGAAGTGAAGGAAGAGGTGAAATCTATTAAGAAAGACTATGATTGTATCAGAAAAGATTTAAAGAAGTTGAAAGACGAACAAACAGACCTGAGTCATAGTGTGGAGTACAATGCTGAACGAGTGGAGGAGATCGAGAGTAGTGTCATTCCTGGCGTTGAAAAGAGGCTCCGAGCTAGCATTTGTGAATTGGATGAAAAGCGTTTGATGAGTGAAATCCATGACAGGAAATACAACTTGTTGTTGTATGGAATTTCCGAAACACAGAATGAAGATGTCTATGACACTGTCAACAAGTTCGCTGTAAATGACCTGAAATTGGCACCCTCGCTTGCGTCCGAAATTGTGGGCCGTTGTGTGAACATACATAGACTTCCCAGTTCAAATACAGGAGTTGGAGGTCCACAGTCAGCCCCACCGCCCAAGCCTATCATTGTTAGACTTGGTACTGACCGTGATAAACAATGCCTGCTGAAGGCCTCACCTCTTCTTGCCAAGAGTCGCAAATCTGTTAGAACAGACTTACCCCCCTCTCTAAAGAGAGAACGGGGCAGACTTTCCTCTCTTGCATATGAACTGAGATTAAAGAAAGGGATGAAGACAAGAATCCGCGTCATTGGCATACGTGTGGTGTTGGAAGTGAGAGAATCGGTAACAGGTCGCTGGAGAGAGTATACTGAATAAGTTGAATAAACAATGAATAAGCTAATTTACATGTATGTGTATATATGTATATGTATGTATATGTATATGTATATATGCACGTGTATGTGTGTATGTATGTATATGTATATGTGTGTGTGTATGCATATGTATGTATGTGTAATGTGTAAAGTTACCCCCTTTCGATAACCCCTCCCCCACCTCTTCATCCAGCTGATAAAGTAAGCATCAGCAATTATTTGGTAATATCCCCATCTACTCGCTTCTCCTACTTCTTACCAACCCACTGACCCTTAGATTTCTATACTAGGTTATAGCCTGTATCACCACCCTCCACACACATCTCACTCACCATTTAGGACTTAAATGACAAAATATACCCGTACTGAGCTGTAAATATTCTGGTGACTGTTAATAGCAACCATGAGTAGTTTATATTATGAATGGTTGATAATGACCCCCCCCCCCCCCCCCCCACTCCCCACCCTCCCACTGTCCACACCGACACACATCTTTACAACCTTCTACAATCTCACACTTCCACGTTTTTACACTCTCCATCCTACCCCTCCCCCACCACTCCCCTATTATAACATATATATTAAGGACTAGTTATTGTGTGCTAATTACTCAGGGGATTTAGTAGTAATACCAACTTGCCTATACACAGCCATATATCATATATGTAATCATATGTAATAATCATACTGAATCATACTGAGTTAGATGTTAGTGAATACCATGTGATAATCACTATGACATATATTAAGTAATAGTTAACGTGCACCAGCTTTATACTGCCCCAGCCTTATATTACATCTACTTCATAGAACGTGATAGTAATATTCACTTACCACTACAAAACTGTATAATATGAGAAAAAATCTTATTGTGGTAGGTGCTGAAAATGATCATGTGATATTCACTGTTTGGCTCGATTGACTACTGGGCAATGGAGTCAAATAGCTGATGGCTGATAACGCCACACCCTCGCATCTTAATAACCTGTACCCACCCCACCAACCTTTATTGTGACTGACATGTCAAGCACAATTTAATGTATGCCAAGTTCATACTGTTCTTGATAACAACACCCCTACCCCACCCCACTCCCACCCCAACAGCTGTGTAGTTATAACCTTTAAATCAAGGACTAGCTATTCTGTGCCAACCTCATACTGGAAGATACTGAAGACTGTCATGTGATATTCACTGCCTGGCTCTAGCCAAACAGCTTATGGCTGATACCCCCCCCCCCCCCCAACAGCTGTGTAATTATAACCTGTAAATCAAGGGCTAACTACTCCGTGTCAACTTCTCACTGAATTTGGAAGTAATGCCCACTTACCCTTACAAAGCTGTTCGTTGTAAGCAATAATCGTATTGTGTAGATGTTGAAAATTGCCAGGTGATATTCACTACTTGGCTCGATTGGCCAATGGACAATGGAGCCAAGTAGCAATTAGCTGCTGACTGGTAACACCCCCACCCCACCACCTTAACAATTTGCACCCCGTCCTCCGCCATTCCCCATCGTGACAGATATATCAAACACCATTTAATGAGTGCTGAAATCTTACTTCACTACTTGGCTCGATTGGCCAATTGGCAATGGAGCCAAGTAGCAATTAGCTGCTGACTGGTAACACCCCACCCCACCACCTTAACAATTTGCACCCCGTCCTCCGCCATTCCCCATCGTGACAGATATATCAAACACCATTTAAGGAGTGCTGAAATCTTACTGACCCTGAATACAGTTAATGTGTGCCAACTATGTACTGTCCCTGATGTCCATCTGACATATTTCAGGTGCTAGCTATACTCACCAGTGCCTGATATATTTCATCTACCTTATATAATCTGATAACAATACCGACTTATCCCTACAAAACTTATAGTTTTCACCCCACCCACCTCATAAATTGTACCCTTTTCACCATCCCTCATTTTGGCTGACACATCAAGTCTTATTCAATGACATATTAAGTACGATTTTAAAGTGCCAACTCCATACTGTCCTTTTGACATATTTCAGGTACTAGCTATACCCACTAGTGCCTAATATATTTCATCTACCTTATACAATCTGATAATAATATCCACTTACCCTTACAAAACTAATAATCTTCACCCCACCCACCTCATAAATTGTACCCTTTTCACCATCCCTCATTCTGACTAACACATCAAGTGCAATTCAATGACATATTAAGTACGATTTTAAAGTGTGCCAACTCCATACTGTCCTGATGATATATTTCAGGTACTAGCTATACCCACTAGTGCCTGATATATTTCATCTACCTTATATAATCTTATATAATCTGATAATAATACTCACTTACCCCTACAGTTGTAGCTGTAGTTAAAGCCTGTAAATCAAGGACTAGCTGTTGCATGCCAACTTCATACTGAATCTCGAAGTTTATTATAAATAATAATCATTTTGTGGTAGATGTTGTTGATTATCGGGTGATTGTCAAGTGGTTGTTGGGTGATGTTCGCTGCCTGGTTTGATTGGCCAACGAGCAATGGAGTCAGATAGCGGATGACTGATAACACCCCCACCCCACCTACCTTACAATGGGTTGTTTTACTGCTTAACTTGGTTACCTAATCGAGCCTAATCGCTGATCAATTCCACCCCGTACACTCACGCCTTGATAACCCCTTCCTTTTTACGTCCCCAATCGTGACCTATATAATATGTACTGGTAAACATAAGCCTATATCTCAGTAAATGTGAGAGTGATACCCATTGAGGAAAATTTATTAAGAGCCATTATATATTGTATATAAGATCGTTATTGAATATATAAATCGTACACACGCTGTTAAGCACTACCCTTAAGAATTGTTTGAAGATCACTCTGTGTCAGTTACTGTCTGTACTATTGCGCTGTGTCATTTGCTGTTTTAGCTGATAGACAAACAAGGCCAGATTATGAATGGCTGGCTAAATCACTATTCTATCGACCACCAGCTGTTATATGTTTGTCAATAGAGCTGAAACATGCTGATGATAATTGGGTTGTGTGCTTTCAATTTCGACGGTGAAATAGCAAGGTGTGCACGAGGAAAATATGTTAAGAACCACTGTCATACTCCAGATGTACCTTGTCTATTACTTGGAACAAGGGAGTATTCCACGCAAAATTAAGGCCACTGCTGACAACTGCCCGTTTTCCACTTTTATTGTCAGGGGCTGGAAGGACAAGTTCAAGTTCATTCCAAGTATGTTTCTGTATATAATTTTCACTGTATATTTTAAAGTTTCATTTATGCTTGGCCAATCAGGCCAGGTGGTGAGTGTCACTTAGTAGTTACTTGATAGTCACTTGATAATCAAGAGCCATTAAATATTGTATATAAGATCGTTATTGAATATATAAATCGTACACACGCTGTTAAGCACTACCCTTAAGAATTGTTTGAAGATCACTCTGTGTCAGTTACTGTCTGTACTATTGCGCTGTGTCATTTGCTGTTTTAGTTGATAGACAAACAAGGCCAGATTATGAATGGCTGGCTAAATCACTATTCTATCGACCACCAGCTGTTATATGTTTGTCAATACAGCTGAAACATGCTGATGATAATTGGGTTGTGTGCTTTCAATTTCGACGGTGAAATAGCACGGTGTGCACGAGGAAAATATGTTAAGAGCCACTGTCATACTCCAGATGTACCTTGTCTATTACTTGGAACAAGGGAGTATTCCACGCAAAATTAAGGCCACTGCTGACAACTGCCCGTTTTCCACTTTTATTGTCAGGGGCTGGAAGGACAAGTTCAAGTTCATTCCAAGTATGTTTCTGTATATAATTTTCACTGTATATTTTAAAGTTTCATTTATGCTTGGCAGTAAAAGTTCACTTCGATCTCAGACACTTCACAATTTTCTGTTGCTTTTGGGCAATCTTTACATTTTATATTGGCTCAAACTTCTCCTAACTCATCAATAACTAAGTAACAATGGCTAGAGAAATCACACTTGATGAGATAGAGAATAACTCTTGTTATAATTTCGTAAATCTATTCAACGATTCGCTGTCTGATACAGATACTGATGATATATCAACCTCACCGTTCACCTTAGATAACCACAGTTGTAAGTATTATAGTCCAAATGAGGTCAAAAACTTAGCATCGCCGAATAACAAATCATTCTCGTTATTTAATGTTAACTGCCGTAGTCTTAACGCAAACTGGGACAATCTTCATAACCTACTATGCGACATGCAACCTGAGCGTAATTTTCTGGATGTAATTGGATTAACTGAAATCTTTAACATAGAAGAAAATATCTCTTATGAATTGGAAGGCTATCATCCGCTCATTAAACGAAATCGGCCCATGAAAGACGATGGACGTGGGGGCGTTGGAGTATACATTAGTGAAAATCTTTCATTTAAGGTACGCGACGATCTATCTATCTTCATTCCACATGTATTTGAATCTGTTTTTGTGGAAATAACTTCCAAACACAAATGTATACTGGGAACTATATATAGGCCCAACACAGCCCCCAAGGCGGATTTAGATCTCTTCTTGGAAACTCTAACAAATTTACTAGAGCGCATAAACAGTGAACATAAAATCGTGTACCTCATGGGAGACTTCAATATTGACCTGTTGAGTTATAACCATCACTCTAAAACTAATACGTACATAGATTCCATGTTCAGTTCAGGATTTCTGCCTGCCATTACCAAACCAACTAGGGTAACTCATTGTTCAGCGACTGTAATTGATCACATATTCTCAAATAGCCTTAACAAAGCTACAGCCGGGGTCATTATTACTGATGTCAGTGATCACTTTGGTATTTTCTGTATTAATAATTCCGCTAAAGAACAACCTAATAGAAGTGACAAATCGAAAAGAATATTTAAACAAGAAAACGTGGAACACTTTAAATCTTTGTTAGGTGCAAGTGATTTCTCTAATGTAGTAGACACAGTGTGCCCCAATAAAGCATACGACTGCTTTCAAGCAATCTTCCGTACAGCCTTTGATCAAGCATTTCCGTTAAAAAAAACCCATATTCCCAAACGCTATATCAAACGTGAACCTTGGATGACTGCTGGACTTCTTCAATCGTCGTGCACAAAGAAAACACTTTATCTAAAAAAACTCAAATCCCCAACAGTCAACAATGTTGAACGATACAAAAACCATTGCACTCTCTTCAATCGTTTAAAGCGTAAATGCAAGGAAGATTATTATAAAGTGGCATTAACGCGGAATAAGAATAACCTAAAAAAATCATGGGAAATACTTCGCAAAGCTATCAAAAGGACAAGTTGTGCTGGTTCACTGCCATCTACTTTTTTTGAAGATGGTATTGCGATAACCGACCCTCAAATGATTGCTGACACATTCAACTCGTTTTTTGTAAATATTGGAAAAAAACTGCACAACGATATTCCAGCATCATCTGAAAATTTTTTGAATTTTATGAACCCTAATAACCCAAATTCATTTTTCGTTTCGCCAACGTGTGAAGAGGAAATTGTAACAGTTGTAAAAAGCTTGCATGCTAAAACAAGCAGAGACTTTACTGATGTATCAACGAAATTGCTAAAAGAAATCATCCTAGATATTATTAACCCCCTCACCCACATCATTAATTTATCACTAAACAAGGGAATCTTCCCAAATGGAATGAAAATAGCTAAAGTTATCCCAGTATACAAATCAGGAGATAAGGAATCCTTCACCAACTATAGGCCCATTAGTATTTTACCCGCATTCTCCAAGATTTTAGAAAAGGTTATGTATAATCGTCTTTCTAGTTACCTGAATTCCCACAACTTATTAAACAATTATCAATTTGGCTTTAGAAAGAAACATTCGACCATACACCCAATATTGCACCTTCTAAATGCAGTTGCCAGTGAAAGTGATAAACCAACCAAAAACTGTACTATATCAATTTTCCTGGATTTTTCAAAAGCATTTGATACAATTGACCATCCGACGCTGTTAGGAAAATTAGAACGCTATGGCATTAGGGGCCTGGCCCTAAATTGGTTTAGAGACTATTTGACCGAACGAAAACAATTCGTACAATTTATGGATACCGCATCAACCTTAGAGAATATATCGGTAGGTGTCCCACAAGGATCAATTCTTGGGCCGCTCCTCTTTTTGTTATATATTAACGATTTAAGCCATTCTACTGTCCTCAATATTCTTTCGTTTGCTGACGATACCACCGCTCATGCCTCAGGTAATAATGTTCGTTCATTGCTTGAAAATACTAATGTGGAGTTAAGGAATATAAATGAATGGTGCACTGTTAATAAACTGAGCTTGAATGCCAAAAAAACAAATTTTATCATTCTTCACCCCTATAATGACTCGCACAGTATTTCCAATGAACACCTTTCGCTAAACAACATTAACATAACTCCGGTTGGCAACGTGCAAGAGCACAAAAGTGTAAAATTTCTTGGAATTCATATGGATGAAAATCTGAACTTCAAAAAACATATTTCTGTAGTATGTTCAAAAATGGCCTCAGCCATATATGCTATCAATAGAGCCAAAAAGTTTCTTCCTTTGAGTGCATTAAAGATGCTATATTACTCTCTTATTCACAGTTATATGCTTTACGGAATCCAGGTCTGGGGCCATGCTCCCTCAGCTAATAAAATCTTTAACCTACAAAAAAAGTCCCTTCGCATTATTAGTAACCGGAAATACTCATCCCATACTGATCCTCTATTTAAGTATCACCGCATACTGAAGTTCAAAGACCTATATAATTTGCAAGTACTTCTATTTATGCATGACTGGTCCAATAATATCCTCCCTGTAAGCTTTAACAATTGCTTTACATTTTATGAAAATCCAACAGGTATGATCACAAGACAAAGTGGCAAAATCTATACAGGGAAACCGAGAACCAAGTTTTCCGCTGATCTTCCCTTACATACTTTTCCCCGAGCTTGGAATGAAATACCCCACGTTATCCAAGAATATAGTCGCCACAAATTTAAGAAGACACTATTTGAGAGTTATTTAAATAAGTATTCTGATATCGTAGTCTGTCGTAACCCCAGATGCCCTGATTGCATTGCAAACCCAGTGTAATTCAAACAAAAAATGAAACACAGAACTGTATGCAGACTTTGTATGTATATATATATATACGTATGTATGTGTATATGTATATATGTGCCTGTGTGTACCCTTTCACACTTTTGTGTGTACTTTTTACACTGTTTGTATTTTTTTACACTTGCTACACTTTTGTGTGAATTTGTATGTTTGTATGTTTGCGTGCATGAATTTGTTTGTGTAATCCAGGATCTCTCAGTCTCTGAGTTTAACTGTTTAACTGGTAGACATAACACTGGTTTCTCATATCCCGCAAAATGACTGTCAAGCTATCGATATAGACGCGCGATGTAATCAACATTGTAATCAACATTGTGTTAAATTGTCCACCACTTACTGACTCGTAAGTGTCTATAATGCTGCCAAGCATAAGTGAGTTCTTTATCAGTTCTTAAGTGAGTTTGAAATGCTGCCAACCTTTGGTACACGCCCTGAAGGGAGCGTCAGGAAGACAGCCAAATAGGCTATGGCACCCCCTACAGTATACAACAGTTTCTAATTTGTATATCTTTGTGTTTGTATTTTTTCTTTTGTATACTGTAAATAAAAAGAATTGATTGAATTGTAGCATAAATGTGAATTAAAGTACATAAATTATATCAAAAAATACCAATGTGATTAGTACAGTGCCAACAGAAATGAGTTGTTGCAAAAATGTGAATTAAAGTACATAAATTATATCAAAAATACCAATGTGATTAGTACAGTGCCAACAGAAAAGAGTTGTAACATAAATGTGAATTAAAATACAAAAATTATATCAAAAATACCAATGTGATTAGTACAGTGCTAACAGAAAAGAGTTGAAGCATAAATGTGAATTAAAGTACATAAATTATATCAAAAATACCAATGTGGTTAGTACAGTGCCAACAGAAAAGAGTTGTAGCATAAATGTGAATTAAAGTACATAAATTATATCAAAAATACCAGTGTGATTAGTACAGTGCCAACAGAAACGAGTTGTAGCATAAATGTGAATTGATAACCATAAATTATATCAAAAATAACAATGTGATTAGTACAGTGCCAACAGAAAAGACTTGTAGCATAAATGTGAATTAAAGTACATAAATTATATCAAAAATACCAATGTGATTAGTACAGTGCCAACAGAAAAGAGTTGTAGCATAAATGTGAATTGATGTACATAAATTAGATCAAAAATACCAATGTGATTAGTACAGTGCCAACAGAAAAGACTTGTAGCATAAATGTGAATTAAAGTACATAAATTATATCAAAAATACCAATGTGATTAGTACAGTGCCAACAGAAAAGAGTTGTAGCATAAATGTGAATTGATGTACATAAATTAGATCAAAAATACCAATGTGATTAGTACAGTGCCAACAGAAAAGAGTTGTAGCATAAATGTGAAATAAAGTACATAAATTATATCAAAAATACCAATGTGATTAGTACAGTGCCACCAGAAAAGACTTGTAGCATAAATGTGAAATAAAGTACATAAATTATATCAAAAATACCAATGTGATTAGTACAGTGCCAACAGAAAAGAGTTGTTGCAAAAATGTGAATTAAAGTACATAAATTATATCAAAAATACCAATGTGATTAGTACAGTGCCAACAGAAATGAGTTGTAGCATAAATGTGAATTAAAGTACATAAATTATATCAAAAAATACCAATGTGATTAGTACAGTGCCAACAGAAAAGAGTTGTAGCATAAATGTGAATTGATGTACATAAATTAGATCAAAAATACCAATGTGATTAGTACAGTGCCAACAGAAAAGAGTTGTAGCATAAATGTGAAATAAAGTACATAGATTATATCAAAAATACCAATGTGATTAGTACAGTTCCACCAGAAAAGACTTGTAGCATAAATGTGAAATAAAGTACATAAATTATATCAAAAATACCAATGTGATTAGTGCAGTGCCAACAGAAAAGAGTTGTTGCAAAAATGTGAATTAAAGTACATAAATTATATCAAAAATACCAATGTGATTAGTACAGTGCCAACAGAAATGAGTTGTAACATAAATGTGAATTAAAGTACATAAATTATATCTGTGTCGAGAAAGGCAATCCTTGGTATCATTTTTATAAGACTAGATATTTTGCCCAGGAATTATTTTCATGAGAAAAATATTAATTAATTAATTAATTAATTAACAAAATGTTATCTTTTGCATATGTTTCTATCAATATGGTATTTTTACACAGTTATATGTGCCAATGCAGAATATCCTGTTTTTCTTTCATCAACAACACCTTATGTTTTACATTATTTTTTTTAAAAACTCTTTAACCCTTTACCCAACGAATCGCCCGCATCTGCCCGTGTAATATGCAAATTCAGTAGCTGAACAAATATTAATATTGCTGAGTCTGTTTGGATACACAGACTCAACTGTGTCTGGCCTTATGGTCTTAATGAATACGACCCGCTTGGATGTTAACAGTGTACTAATTCTGTGAGCTTTGTTTATGTTTCACACCTTCTCTTTTCCCGATTCTCTCTGTCTTCTCATTTCTCATTCTGTGTTTTCTCCTGATGAAGCTGGCATTTTGCTGACGAAACGTTGAGATTTTTAGATGGTTTTGGACATTGGAATTTTTACTTAAATATTATTGTTCGAATTATTCCACAAAACCATATCATGTGACCCCTCTTTGAAACGAGCTCGGCGAGCTCGTTCCAAAGAGGGATCACATGATATGGTTTTGTTGAAATTTTTTGAAAATATTTAAAAAATGATATTTAAAATAATAAATTTTAAAATCGTCTGCGTTGGGTAAAGGATTAAGAATTGAAGACTACATAT
Source organism: Pictodentalium vernedei (assembly GCA_031216915.1). Taxonomy (NCBI): domain Eukaryota; kingdom Metazoa; phylum Mollusca; class Scaphopoda; order Dentaliida; family Dentaliidae; genus Pictodentalium; species Pictodentalium vernedei. The sequence goes on along the minus strand of CM062294.1, from coordinate 1,138,988 downwards.
CAAACAGAAGCTTTTGTTTTCTTAATGCATGTCGTGATCTGCATTATAGGAACAAATTTCTGTGTGAAATTTGGGTAATTGGCAAATGTAATGAATGTGATAAAAAGTAATATTTATTAATAATTAATATAGTATAGTGATAACATTTCCTAAAGATATAATTAAACAAATAATCAAAAGTAATCGTAATATAATATATTACATTTGAAAGTAATAGACCCCAGTCCTGGCCAGGACAGTAAAAGAGGCCCTGTCTCGTGACGAATGGGCATCCCACATCTTCAAAATAACATTTTCCCAAAATTTTCATCCAAATTACAAATCTAGAGTGCTTGAATTGTAAAATTAACAAGACCGAGATATCTAAAAATAAACAGATATCATGAAATATTCCCCAACAACAGTTACGATGAAATAGTCCTTGAGGTTATGAAAGCCTCAAAATATCACACTGACAACAGTAATAACCTTTCACTCAAAGCAGTTTGGAAAAAAATACCTATACGTACAAAAAGTGCATCATCTCTTGAAAAAATAAAATGAAAAAAATATATTGCCCCACATCAAATTTATATTTAAATTTCTAATTTTCACAACTACCGTGTGGTCTTGCACCGAATTACCTTGACACGTTTCTTTTTCATGAGATTTTCACACATTTCGGCACAAAATGACAAAAAAACGGTTTAATCTTTTCTGAAGTGAGCAAATCAAAATTGTAATTAATGGTTTCAAAGCCAAAATATATGGAACCAATCGGCTGATCATCCCCATTTATTCCTACTCTCCACTTTGGGTGTCAAATGCACTGAGTCACGTATTCACTTATTTAGGCTCTCATAACCTCAAGTGTGCATACAATTTTCACAGAGCAGTCAATACAAGAAAATGGTGTCCAAGAACAAGCAATCGAAAGATTAAGAACTATGGAAAATTTTGTATTCGAATATCTTCGGATTAGAGTATAAATAAACTCGACGTTGTTTTAATTATAAAACGAGTCTCGAAACTTATAATAAATAAGTTCGAATGCGACTGAAAATCCTCGCCCTTTGATTGTATTTGTCACACGTGCATCAGGCGATCCTTTCCCTTTGATTGTATTTATCACACGTGTATCAGGCGATCCTTTCTCTTTGATTGTATTTATCACACGTGCATCAGGCGATCCTTTCCCTTTGATTATATTTATCACACATGCAGGGGGGGGATCCTTTCTCTTTGATTGTATTTGTCACACGTGCATCAGGCGATCCTTTCCCTTTGATTGTATTTATCACACGTGTATCAGGCGATCCTTTCCCTTTGATTATATTTATCACACGTGCATCAGGCGATCCTTTCCCTTTGATTGTATTTGTCACACGTGCATCAGGCGATCCTTTCCCTTTGATTGTATTTATCACACGTGCATCAGGCGATCATTTCCCTTTGATTGTATTTATCACACGTGCATCAGGCGATCCTTTCCCTTTGATTGTATTTATCACACGTGCATCAGGCGATCCTTTCCCTTTGATTGTATTTATCACACGTGCATCAGGCGATCCTTTCCCTTTGATTGTATTTATCACACGTGCATCAGGCGATCCTTTCCCTTTGATTATATTTATCACACGTGCAGGGGAGAGGGGGATCCTTTCCCTTTGATTGTATTTATCACACGTGCATCAGGCGATCCTTTCCCTTTGATTGTATTTGTCACACGTGCATCAGGCGATCATTTCCTTTTGATTGTATTTATCACACGTGCATCAGGCGATCCTTTCCCTTTGATTGTATTTATCACACGTGCATCAGGCGATCCTTTCCCTTTGATTGTATTTATCACACGTGCATCAGGCGATCCTTTCCCTTTGATTGTATTTATCACACGTGCATCAGGCGATCCTTTCCCTTTGATTGTATTTATCACACGTGCATCAGGCGATCATTTCCCTTTGATTGTATTTATCACACGTGCATCAGGCGATCCTTTCCCTTTGATTGTATTTATCACACGTGCATCAGGCGATCCTTTCCCTTTGATTGTATTTATCACACGTGCATCAGGCGATCCTTTCCCTTTGATTGTATTTATCACACGTGCATCAGGCGATCCTTTCCCTTTGATTGTATTTATCACACGTGCATCAGACGATCCTTTCCCTTTGATTATATTTATCACACGTGCAGGGGAGAGGGGGATCCTTTCCCTTTGATTGTATTTATCACACGTGCATCAGGCGATCCTTTCCCTTTGATTGTATTTGTCACACGTGCATCAGGCGATCATTTCCTTTTGATTGTATTTATCACACGTGCATCAGGCGATCCTTTCCCTTTGATTGTATTTATCACACGTGCATCAGGCGATCCTTTCCCTTTGATTGTATTTATCACACGTGCATCAGGCGATCCTTTCCCTTTGATTGTATTTATCACACGTGCATCAGGCGATCATTTCCCTTTGATTGTATTTATCACACGTGCATCAGGCGATCCTTTCCCTTTGATTGTATTTATCACACGTGCATCAGGCGATCCTTTCCCTTTGATTGTATTTATCACACGTGCATCAGGCGATCCTTTCCCTTTGATTGTATTTATCACACGTGCATCAGGCGATCCTTTCCCTTTGATTGTATTTATCACACGTGCATCAGACGATCCTTTCCCTTTGATTATATTTATCACACGTGCAGGGGAGAGGGGGATCCTTTCCCTTTGATTGTATTTATCACACGTGCATCAGGCGATCCTTTCCCTTTGATTGTATTTGTCACACGTGCATCAGGCGATCATTTCCTTTTGATTGTATTTATCACACGTGCATCAGGCGATCCTTTCCCTTTGATTGTATTTATCACACGTGCATCAGGCGATCATTTCCCTTTGATTGTATTTATCACACGTGCATCAGGCGATCCTTTCCCTTTGATTGTATTTATCACACGTGCATCAGGCGATCCTTTCCCTTTGATTGTATTTATCACACGTGCATCAGGCGATCCTTTCCCTTTGATTGTATTTATCACACGTGCATCAGGCGATCCTTTCCCTTTGATTATATTTATCACACGTGCAGGGGAGAGGGGGATCCTTTCCCTTTGATTGTATTTATCACACGTGCATCAGGCGATCCTTTCCCTTTGATTGTATTTGTCACACGTGCATCAGGCGATCATTTCCTTTTGATTGTATTTATCACACGTGCATCAGGCGATCCTTTCCCTTTGATTGTATTTATCACACGTGCATCAGGCGATCATTTCCCTTTGATTGTATTTATCACACGTGCATCAGGCGATCCTTTCCCTTTGATTGTATTTATCACACGTGCATCAGGCGATCCTTTCCCTTTGATTGTATTTATCACACGTGCATCAGGCGATCCTTTCCCTTTGATTGTATTTATCACACGTGCATCAGGCGATCCTTTCCCTTTGATTGTATTTATCACACGTGCATCAGACGATCCTTTCCCTTTGATTGTATTTATCACACGTGCATCAGGCGATCCTTTCTCTTTGATTGTATTTATCACACGTGCATCAGGCGATCCTTTCCCTTTGATTGTATTTATCACACGTGCATCAGGCGATCCTTTCCCTTTGATTATTTTTATCACACGTGTATCAGGCGATCTTCTGTTTAAATTACAAATCCGTTTGCGATTAGAACTAAATAGAGTGATCTTGGCATTGATCTTATTAATTGATTATTTGTCCAGTGACGTATTGAGGTACACGAGAGGTTTATTTACTAAACATGTTATCGTTAAAAACTGATTCGTTCATTCCACGATGTGGGTTTTGGGTTAGTCTAAACATATTTTATTTGTCATAAAGTACAAAAAGGATTGGAGAACAAGTTACAAAACTTAGTTAATCTCCTTTCCCTAGATACATTACAGAAATTTGACATCTCGGCATGACAATACATATGAATCAGGTAAACTACAACGGTAAATTCCATGGATCAAAAAAATTTGAAAATATTGTAACTGGAAAGACAAGTTAGGAAATTTATAATACAATAGTTGGCTAGATTATCGTCAGAGTATTTGGATGTTATTGTCGAATAGATAGCAGGTGATGGGGTACATTTGCTTCCACAGAATATTATATTTTGGTACCAGGGACCCATAGTAACGCTACATAACATAGGCCGTCACGAACACACTCTCGTCTTGAGAATTTGGCGTTGTTATTCGATATTTAAGGAGGTTAATACCGACGACGTTAATACCGACGACGTGCACCCCGTTTCAGCCACGACATCACTAATTAGGGTAATTCAGAGTGTCGTTGGTCGGAGCGGGGTGCACCTCGTCGATGACAATAGACAAATTTCGACATGTGATCTGGATAAAGGGGTCGTTTCCTTATCTGAAATATTCGAACCAAAATTGCGAGGTGGGGTTATAGTGCACGCACCCCTACAGACCCTCGGCCCCTGTCACGATGCGAATTTTTGATGTCCCACACAATACATGAGCTGGTTAGGCATCCTCACGGTGACCGATGGTGGACCATCGCATGTCACATAATCTTAATTAGCGGGGTTGTCTGTTGATTTAACTGAAACGTCCACTAGACGTGATAAACCTTTGGACTTTCAAGAAGAGTGAGAAATTAAGTTTTACAGGGAGATCTGGGATTCCATACAATAAATCATCAACTGACGTGATATTGCAAAAGTTAAGACCGTTCAGTAGTTCTCTTCTCTGAGTATTAAATTTTGGACATTCAAAAAAGAAATGGGCTGCATTCTCGAGTGGGTGGCCACATGTACATTGGGGGTCGAAGAGATAAAGTTGAGGAACTTGTCTTGGGATAGATCACTGCAACCATTTCGAAGCCTACAATGTAATATATTCGCATTCCTATTTCCAGCACAGAAATAACTTGGCGGTCTGGGTGAAGGATCGTTGCTCGAAATTAATTGCTTGATTTCAAGTAGGGTGGGTGCATTCTGGGTTTCTCGGGGGAGTTTGTTCCATAGCTCTATTGTGGAAGGGAAGAAAGATTTTTTGAAATTTTCTGTTCGGCATTGGTATAATTTATATTTGGAAGGATTTCTGAAGTTGTAGGCTGCGTTATCCCCAGTTCGCCGTGGTAGGAGTTCTGTTAGGAAATCCGGGGCTTCATGATTAATAATTTTATATAGTGTACATAGTTTATGAAACTGTCTACGGTCGCTCAATTTTCTCCATCCAAGCTCGAGCAGAAGGTTTTCAGACGGTGTGGAGCGCGTGAGACCCGTTATAATTCTCGCAGCATCTTGCTGTAATCTGTCAACTCTATTTAGGAGATATTTTGGCGCTGAGTCCCATAAGATGTCACCATAGTCTAGAAGTGGTAGTATATATGACAAATATATTTGTGTAAGTGCTTTTCGGGGGAGCATGAATTTGAGTTTCCGAAGCTGAGAAAGTCGGGCTGTAACCTTCTTACATGCCTCTGCTATGTGGCGATCCCAACTTAGATTTGATTGGAGATGTATACCAAGATGTTTATGGCATTTCACAGTAGTGATGGGGACACTATCAAGAAGTAGGGTTTCATTAAAGTTAGTTGACCGGTCGTATGTAAACTGAATAGCTTCAGTTTTTTCGGGATTAAAAGTCACCAGCCATTTCTGAGACCAGCTGTGGATAACTTGGAGATCTTGGTTTAGTGAGGAAGCTACATCAGAACAGCTGGGTTTACTATTTGTTAAGCAAGTATCATCCGCAAACAAACGAGCAACTGAGTCGAGGAATTCTGCAATATCGTTAATATAAATCAAGAACAGGAAGGGTCCAAGAACAGATCCTTGCGGAACACCAGCTGTCATCAATGAATAATTGGAGAATGTATTATTCACTAGTACTCTCTGTTTCCTATCAGTTAGGTAGTTTTCGAACCACTTTAAAAGTGTGCCACAGACGCCATGTTTTGGGTTATTTTTACGTTACTGTGATAAAATGACGGTAACATGGTCTGAGCCATTCCCGGTGATTTGTTTGAAGATTGGCGGTGATATATAGTAATATATTATACCAATATAAAATGAATTACGTGTGTTGCGGGGATTGGCATATCCAGATTGGCTGTATTCCTACCATTCCCGGTGGGTTGTTTGAAAATTGACGGTGATATATAGCAATATATCTACCAATATGAAATGAATTACATGTGTTGCGGGGATTGACATATCCAGATTGGCTGTATTCCTACCATTCCCGGTGATTTGTTTGAATATTGGCGGCGATATATAGCAATATATCTACCAATATAAAATGAATTACATTTGTTGCGGGATTTGACATATCCGGATTGGCTGTATTCCTACCATTCCCGGTGGTTTGTTTGAATACTGGCGGTGATATACCCTTTAACTTGCGCATTGTCTTAACGATTTTATCTCGAGGAGGAGATTTTTTTTATTAGGGTTTAACGACATATTAAAAGCCAGGGTCATATCATGTCGGTGACAGTTTTACGGGTGGAGGAAGCTGGAGTGCCCGGAGAGAACCACCGAGCAACGACGAGCAGCTGTCAGCTCTCCACCATCGTAACTCTGAACTCTGCACCGCGGCACAGACAGGGTTAGGTTTGTTGAAGACATGCGCACCTTCGACGTTCAGTACGCCTCGGTACACAGCGTCTTCGTGTCCCTATGTAGGTAATCTGGGTTAAGTGCTTTGCCCACGGACACAACGCGGGAGCGCGAATCAGTCGCTGAAATGGTCACCCATCCAACTACTAACCGCGCTCGACGTTGCTTAACTTCGGTGATCTGACGAGAACCAGTTACCGCGACGCCCGCGCGCCCCCTCGAGGAGGAGATAAAAGTTTCGAAGTGTTCTTAGCCTTTATGTAATTGTTATAGGAGTCCTAATCTTCTCAACAGACGAAACTAATTCTCTGACTCTATCTCTCGAAACCTTCATGGCGTTCTCGTCTAATATAGTTCTTGCTGCAAGGAATACCATCATCAAAGAAAAGCAAAACAACAAAGCCAATTTGTCAATACAGTTGAAAAGTCGTTGGGTCACTGCATTGATAACGTATGTTGAATGTACCAGTTTTATCTTTATATTTGAAGGACACGATATGGTCCCATCGGGATCGGCAAAGCTTTGTAGCAACTTCGTCACCTGAATGCTAGAATGTTCTATTTCCTCGATGGGACATAGAACATTCCAGCACTCAGCCGACGATTTGCTAATCTCATCTGATTTTTTTGTCTTTGCTGCTATCGTACTTAATAGACTTGCTATAGAAGGACATGATGTGGGTAACATATTCAAGAGATTGGGTGTGATACTGCTGTTGTATTCAGTGGGGACAAGAATGGCTTCGCCATGGAATTTTCTTGGACTGGGAATATGTATATATGGTTTGTTAGATAACTCGTGGTCAAAGATGAATCACACAATGTCTTCAGATGAATATATTTCTAGTCTGACCCTTTAGAAATGGACACTAGTCATAGTAATTTTGTCATAGTTAATTGATTGTTTGCATTCAAAAGAAATTACATCGCTCCTCACTTGAACAAGCTTTTTTTGATAGGAGAACCAAAACTTTGATTTGAAAGCAAACATTCGAAAAATAATATGTGCTTAGATCTGGACGAATTGTTTCATTTGTCTATTTGAAGAAGGCATGGTCAAACACCATAGCATTGATCCAAAACACCATGGTATGTCAGAGTGTTATCACGGGCATACCAGTGTATTTAGTGTAATACCAAGACGCTATTTCTTGGTTATTTTCATACCGGTGGAGATATCAGACGGAAATAACTTATCAACTTCTCTGGAGCATTGTTCCACTTAAGGGACGATATATGTCGTTTTGGTCGACCACATGGTGATACCAGGTCAAAATCTTATTTGAATGTAGAAGTGTTGCTAAGATACATGTGGAGTGAATTGTTCCCAGTAGAATATTAAGAACAGGAAAATGTCCAAACTCGTTTTGGAAGTGATACATTCAAAGCGATACCTTCAGGTAATTACAATGCGTCAGAATTCTATCCTGTACGGCTCTATTGAATGACAGTATGTTGAACATCGGGTCTATACACTTGTTCATGCCAACATTTATACACGGAATATCTCGAAACAACCTTTCAGAAACAAGTGAGAGGTTGGTCTAATTTTACGTGCAGTTCGAGGTAGAAATAGCCGAATGAGAACGAACATTGACACTGGGTGTACATGGTAGACATACAGAACTAGTATGACATCTGAATTATGGTAACAGTGATACTGGGAACGGAACACGTGGGAGATAGATAGTACTAGTATGACATCCGTAGTATCCTAACATTCATGCTGGGTACACATTACAGAAATATAGTACTAGTATGACATCCGTGGTATCGTAATAATAGATAGTACTAGTATGACATCCATAGTATCCTAACATTGATGCTGGGTACACATCGTAACATTGATACTGGGTACACATGGTATATAGATAGTACTAGTATGACATCCGTAGTATAGTAACATTGATACTGGGTACACATGGTAGATAGATAGTACTAGTATGACATCCGTAGTATCGTAACATTGATACTGGGTACACATGGTAGATAGATCGTACTAGTATGACATCCGTAGTATCGTAACATTGATACTGGGAACACATGGTAGATAGATCGTACTAGTATGACATCCGTAGTATCGTAACATTGATACTGGGTACACATGGTAGATAGATAGTACTAGTATGACATCCGTAGTATCCTAACATTGATAATGGGTACACATGGTAGATAGATAGTACTAGAATGACATCCGTAGTATCGTAACATTGATATTGGGTACACATGGTAGATAGATACTACTAGTATGGTATCCGTAGTATTGTAACATTGATACTGGGTACACATGGTAGATAGATAGTACTAGTATGACATCCGTAGTATCGTAACATTGATATTGGGTACACATGGTAGATAGATAGTATTAGTATGACATCCGTAGTATCGTAACATTGATACTGGGTACACATGGTAGATATATAGTACTAGTATGGCATCCGTAGTATCGAAACATTGATACTGGGTACACATGGTCTAATTGTACGTGCAGTTCGAGGTAGAAATAGCCGAATGAGAACGAACATTGACACTGGGTGTACATGATAGACATACAGAACTAGTATGACATCTGAAGTATGGTAACAGTGATACTGGGAACGGAACACATGGGAGATAGATAGTACTAGTATGACATCCGTAGTATCCTAACATTCATGCTGGGTACACATTACAGAAATATAGTACTAGTATGACATCCGTGGTATCGTAAAATTGATGCTGGGTACACATGGTAGATAGATAGTACTATTGTCCGTTCAGAAACCCACCTGGCCCACACATATTTCGCCTTTTCTCGTGTTCTATTCGGCGTTCAACTATAGATGACCACTCAATTTAAAGAAGATGAGTAGAAAAAACTTTCTGCGCGTTTACTTTCGACGTTTGAATTTCATTTCCCTACTTATCAGTCCATGTTTACATTCAACGGCACTTCAGCGTCTCTTTTGCACTGCAGCTGACATTGTTGTTTATCGATGACGTAACGAGTGGCATATTCTATTTTCACTTCAGGGAGTTGAGGCAAGTGACGTCACGCGACGAGCTGCCTTCTCTTAGTGGATTTTGGAAATAGACTTCATAAAATCTTGAACCGTTTGAGCTGTGTTGTTTCTCCTGCTAAAGAGTCACACACACAGTAACACTTTGGCCCACAACAAATCGATGTGCATAAGTGTAAATTATAGTCAACAATAAGAGAAATTACAGGAATTTAATAAATAATATCCGTAAATATTGGCCTTTTCTGGAAGCGAAATTAAGAGACTAAATAAACACTAGGCCAAATATTAACGAAATCGATAACCGATAGTTTTTTTCACACTACCTTTTTGGGCGAAAATAGTTTCAAATATCCACGGTAAAGTGGATATGAATTGGAAAGCTGGATCGATTCGACATGTTCGCCGGATTTTATTTAAAATCACAGGTAACCCTTCACCAGGCATGCCTGCCTAAATCCAACCGCACGATTTTGTGATAAACTCAAGCGATGTTCGAATTCCCTCCATGTTACGGTATTCGGTTAATAAAATGTCCCAACGGAACATGGGCGCGTGGGTCGGGGCCGTCATGGTATTCTAGTCCCCCCCCCCCCCCCTCGCTGAACTGAACCAGAAAAAAATGCGTTTTTTTCGGGCAAATTTGATATTTTCCTCCAGCAAGTTTGTGTTGGACGGTGCTTGGACCCAAAATTATGATTAACTGTTTTGGAAAAAAAAATCATTTTTCTCAATGCAATTGTACCAGCAGTACTTAGCAGCAGACGTTTGACAGCCTATAGTTAGTTAAAAACAGCCGGAAAAATCCCTTTTCTCTTGACTTTTCAAATGTTTTAGTTATTGAAAATTTGTTTTGACGGCTTGATTTTTAACCTAAATTGGCAACATCCTTCATTCTTTTGGGGTTTTTTAGGGGGGGGGGGGGGGTTACCGTGCCCCATGAAAACGTTTTGAAAAAAAAAAAATTGTTCCCATGCAAGTGCAGCATATTTTGGCTACCTGAAATTTTGTTGAAGACCGGCTGCAGAAATTTACCTTTTATCGCGTGTGTGTGTGTGTGTTGGGGTGGGGGTGGGGGCCTGAACTTGCACAAAAATATATTTGACCCCAAAAAGTTAGATTTTCTTCTCAACTATCAGTGTGTTTGTAGGTGGGTAGCTGGGGAGGGAGGGGGGGGGGGGTAGGGCTCTCATTCCAACCTCGGCGTTACAGGCCCAGATAGTCCCACACATTCGTTTCCCGGGCACAAATATCCAGCCGGCCCACCTTAACAGAATTGGTCCATACATGTACGCCTGTACTAGACCCGATACTGGAATCAATTTGTGAGGGGTCTTCACGTCGCCATATTTTGTTTTAGTAGGGGCGTCCTTCATTTCTCAGATTGGACCACTGAATTACACTGGTATTTTTCCTTTTTCCGTCCATCTTGCTTACCTGTGAAACGAAATTTGAAAATACTAACATTGGAATGGAGATGGGGATTGCCTGTTTGTTTGCGTGTATGTTTGTGTGGGGGTGGGGGATGAGGGGGAGGGGGTAAATGGACGCAGGTACACTGAAAGAAATGAAGGTTCTTCACGGATAGAACCAGTTTGGGTTCTAAAAGCACCTTCATTTTTTGCTGTGTATTTTCTCTCCTGGTTGTTGAAGGGGAGGTGGTGCCCCATAGCTAGGGGTGTTGGAGTGGGGCTGGAGTGGGGAGGTAAAGGACATGCGGGAACAGGATTATGTGCGAATGAGATTGCACAACTTGTTCTATGTAACCTTCCACCTGTTTGATACTTCACACTATGTTCACAGCCTACTACAGCAAATTTGGCAGCAATGCAGAGTCCCTAACGACAAAACGACAACCCATTACTCATAATCGACTCGCTTGACTCAAGGAGCGATGGAATTGGTCGGTTGAAAGAGTAACCCCTGTTTGTGCTTGCAAAATCCATTTTCTTATGAAAAGCAGGGGCGCCAAAGGATATCTGGGACCTCTATGTTAGCATGCATTGAAAAAAATTGACCCAATGCTTCTGGGCTAAATATATCTACGCAAACACACCAAGGACATTGGTTGGAGCGTTGACTAACATCCAATTGAGATCTAAGACCGAAAAGACACAATTAACCTTTTTACTGGCGTTGAACGTCAATCTCAATTTTTATATTGATCACCGTAGGTCGTGGTCTGTGCCTGTCTTAGGGTTTAGGGGACATGTGTACATGGGTGGACATTGGGGATACCTCCCCACCCCTCTAAAATCTTTCAAACGTATTTTGAAACAAGAAAAAAGTTCCCCTAATTGACACCAAGTGTTTGTAGGGATGAGTGGTCATAGATGTAATTGTTTTCGCGGGGATCGCAGTGACTCAGTTGGTAGAGGTGCAGGCTGCAAACCGAGAGGTCCTTGGTTCGAATCGCACCTGCGGCAACCGCGTTGTGTTCTTGGGCACGACACTTCATCCCCATTGCCTTCTTGGTGCCAGGGTGGCGCCGTGTACTAAGGCGTACTGCACGTCGATGGTGCACATGCCTTCAACCAATGCTAACCCTTATCGGGTTGGTACGTTGGAGAGCCTAGCAGATGCTCGCCGCTGCTCGGTGGTTCTCTCCGGGTACTCCGGCTTTCTCCACCCGTAAATCTGCTCGACACAATGTGACCCTGGCTGTTGAAAGTGTCATAAAGCCCAATAAATAAATAAATAAATAATTGTTTTCGCATAAAAATTCTCCAAATCCTTCAAAAAGTATTTTGAAGCAAAAACCTTCTCATTTCCCTAATTGCCCCCCCCCCCCCCCCCCGGGTGGACTGTATTAAAAGACATGTTTGTCTTAAGTGTTGCATGTGGTAAACTTAATGACCAATTGGTTTTTTGAGTGTTACGATACATAATGAACCTCGAGATGGGACTATTTGATGGAACTGAAAAGATGCAATTAATTCTGAATCAAGTGCATGCTTGCGTCTGACGGTAGGGCCCCATCAGGCCCGAAGGTAGTGGGGTGGTGTGGGTCTAGGGGAACCGCCCCCTCCCTCACGATAGTGTCTGACGGAAATTTTTGCCTCTTTTTCGGAAATTTTTGTCTCTTTTCAGTCGAATTTTGACGGGTTTTTGGTAATTTTGGCTTCTTTTTCTGGAATTTGTGTGCAAAATGGAGGTTTTGGGGGCATTTTTTGAAAAATTTCAGAAATTTTGTCGGAAATTTTCAACTTTCGCCCCCTCGTCGGAAAAATTTAGTTTCGGCTGGCTTAGTGCCTTGCCCCATTGGGTATAATAAAAAAGGAAATGTACAGTTTTCGAATGGATACAGAAATATCACATTCGCGAGGATGAAAAATTATACTCGTGAGAATGTGTTATTTTTCACTCTCTCCAATGAAATGATTTCGGTATCCATTCAAAAAGTTATATATCCTCCTTTTATCTATGTATGGCATTATCACTAATGGAATAAAACTATAAAATAGTGTTGAGACAGACATTTCTGGTCTTTGTTAACCTACCACTTTAGAGGACCCCTTATTTCAAGCAATTCATAAGCACCGATTATCACTTCTTTGGGTTATATCAGCAAGTAATGGTCCATAAATTTCTATTTATTCCCTGACGGGAAAGGGGTTGGGGTGCAATAGGAATGATGGCCCTCTCTTATGATAATAATAATAATAACTCTTTGGCCAGCCGCTGATTTGTCGCGGTCCTCATAAGAGAAGGCCATCATTCCCCCTGCACCCCACCCCCTCTTCCCCTCCCAGCATTCAGATATAAACTGCTTAATAGTGTCCCTCACTTCCTCTTTTTCAATTTCTTCAATAAGCATTCCTACCCTCTCCCTCGTGTCCCCCTTCAGCCATCTATCCTTTGTTTCTTCACCCCACTTCTGCATTATTCTTCCAGTAAATTTTATTCTATGAGGTATATACTGTGGGCATTCCAAGAGAAAATGTTCCAGGGTCTCCACTACTCCAGAGTGGCACATTTGGCATCCCTTTTCCCCATCTCTCCCAATTTTTCCCCGAAGCTCCAGTGATCTTGATGTCAGTTTGAACAGCAGTGACCCTCCAAAGGTGCCATCTAGGTACTTCTCAAAAGCTGGCTTTTCTTTATATTGTAACCCCTGCAGTGATCTTTTCACGCTAACCCCTGCTCGCCAGTTTCGATTGCAATCTTCCATGACTCTCTCTTTGACAAACCTTTTGCCTTCTTTCATTCCTACTTCTATGTTTGTGACCTCTATAGAGTAATTGTCCATTAGTTCCCTCACATGTTTTGACCACCCCGTTTCTATATTAGAATTCCAAATGGTATCGAGCATCAAATTGCACCACCGGTTGTCAGGCAGGTTTCTCAAGTAGTTAAAGTAACACAGTTTTCCCAAATCTACCCTGTCCTTGATTTTCATCCACCCACTTACTGCTTCCAAAGCTGCAGCATTACTCGACCCTGTTATCCATCTGCCGGCATCATTCTGAGTAATTTCCAACTTCTTAATAACGGAATCACGTCCGTGCCATACGTTATACTTGGTAAACTCACCCTCTCCCACAGTGTTTCCCCACAAAGACCTTGTTGAAACTATTTTTCCCTAAAAGTTTTAGTTGGTTCAGAATTCTTTTCCCCTTCAGAATCAGTTTGGCTGAGTACTTTCTGTACACCCCTCTTCCCGTTATATTTATGCTTACCCCTAGATACTCATACTCTCCCGTTTCTCCTACAGTGATTTGTTTGCTTTCCCCTTCGGGGATTGAGAACTCCCCCACTCTCCATCTCTTCGTCATATCTACCTTGCGTCCAACGGGTATTACCTTGCTTTTATTTTCATTTAGTTCGAGCCGCCAAGTGTTCCCATATCTACCAACAATTTCCAGCAATTTCTCTAGCCCCTGTTCAGTTCTAGACATTAACACCATGACGTCCGCAAAGAATAAGCCTGGTATCTTTATGTCTCCAACATTTACCCCCTCCGCACTCTGAATTAGTTCGTCCCCTAACTCTTTAACATACAATGCAAACAAAATCGGTGAAAAGATACACCCCTGCTTGAGGCCTATATCCATAGGGACTCGTTTTGTAGTGATACTCCCTAGACTGAGTTGGCTTTGCACATCTGTAGACAGTGCTTTCATGATTCCCACAAAGTCACCCCCAGTCCGATGCCCTCGAGCTTTCGCCACATACCTTCCCTCCACACTCGGTCGTACGCTTTTTTCACATCTAGAAATGCCAGAAACATCTTTTTCTTTTCAGCTTTTGTTGATTCTATCAGTTGGGTGAGTGTAAATAGGTGAACAGTGACTCTTTGTCCTTTCCTGAAACCATTTTGAATTTCTCCTAAAAAAACCTTTCTCTTCAATAACTTCCTCTAGTCTACCGTATATGACCTTACAGAATACTTTTCCGATGTTACTACTAACTAATATCCCCCTATAGTTATCTAGAACTTCCTTATCCCCCTTTTTGTGTATGAACGACACCTTACTTTCCCTCCACTCTCTGGGGACCTCTTGCTTTCGCAGAGCCAGGTTGAAAAGGTTTGTCAGGACTTCAATAAGTGCCTCCCCTCCATTTTTGAGGAATTCGTTCGGAATTTCATCAGTCCCTCCCGCTTTACCATTTTTTTAATTTCGAGACCACGTTCCGCACTTCTTCTGCCGTTATTTCGCTACATATACGATTGGATAGGTTCTCCTCCACCAGTGTATTTCTTTTTGGTGGGGACCCACTGCCCCATCGCCTATCGTTTATCTTTTCCCAGTGCTTGACTAACTCTGAAGCGATACGGCCTTTATCTTCTGTACTTTCCCCATCCACTTTGATACTCTGCACACTACTTTTCCCCCGTTCATTTACCCAGTTCCAAAATTCGTTTGAGCTCGAACCCCCCGTTTTCTTTATTGTTCTGGCAAGACTGCAATTGCGATCCTTCCTATTATTATTCTTTATCTCATTCACCTTTTTCCGTGCCTGTTCATATTCTCCTTTCATTAGGCTCGTGTCATTGTTATCCACCCCTCTAAGCTTCCTACTTCTTCTGTAAGCAGCGCATTTTACCTTCCTTTCTTTTATAGCCTTTTTCAGGCCCTCGTTAACCCTGTATACAAGCTCTCTCGTTGAGACCCTCACCCTTCCTATACAATCCTTCCCTGCCTCTGTTAGGCTATTTACTATGCCATCTGATATACTCTGGACATTTGCATCCCTAGGTATACATTCAAGACTTGGTTTTAGTTTTTCCCGAAACTGCTTCCAGTCGGCTCCTTGTTTTAGTCCCTAAACTTCCTTGAAGGTATTTCTGTCTCTATTCGTCTTTTTGCCCATAATCTTAACTGTTATCAGGTTGTGATCACTACCCAAGTCATTTTTTCCCTCGTCATCTATTTCTACATCTATAACCTCCCTCCATACGCTAATGTCAGTGAGTATATAATCAATTATTGTTTTCTTATCGTTCCTCTCCCAGGTCCATTTACCCTTACATTTCGCATCCCTGTTCAGGATCTTTAAACCAAGCTCTTTTGATAGGTCCAACATCTTCCTCCCATTCGTGTTAATTTTCCAATCACCTCCCTGTATGCCCTCCTCCTTATCCCCGATGTGCCCATTGAAGTCCCCCATTAGGACAATACTGAACCCTCTGCTTTCAAGCTCTGTGATATTCGATCTAAGAGTTGTATATATTGAATCATTCCACTCGGGCTTACTTCCCTGCACTGCTAAGTATACAACACCAACGGCAACACTCCTGCTTCCTAACTTGATTTTTGCCCAGACTATTTCGTTGGATACTGGAATCTGAGTCCTTGCTTCTGTGAGATCTGTAATCAATGAGGGCTGTAATTCCTCTTTAGCGTAGATGCCAACACCCCCACCCCGTTTCTGACCCTCAGTTCGCCCAGCTCCTATCAACCCGCTCATCATAACCATGGCAAATCATGGCAAATCAGCGGCTGGCCAATGAGTTATAATTTTCTTGACAGGGATGAGATTGTCATGCAACTAAATTTGCTGTAGTTATAACTCTCAGGATTTTTTAGGACAAATTTATGAAATTAAAAGAACACAGAGTAAACCCGTTGGTTGACATATAGTTTAATTTCATAAATTTACACGAAAAGTGTAAATAAATTAAAACGAAACCAACACGGAAGCAAACAATTAGCAGACGTGAATATGCCGCGCAGTGCGCAAGCGCAATGGCATTAAAAAAAAATTCTTACCTTTTCGAAAATGAACTGTCCCAGTTACGTCAAATGAGCGTCGTTGAGAAATGGATGCTGTTCCGAAAATACACGCTAAACTACATTGAAAATGGGAAAAAATGATGACGGAATTTCCTTCACATTCGCAATAAAAGTACGCGAATGTGATGAGTAAAAAATCATTTTCAAATAATCCGAACCTGAAAATTAGTAGATATTTTGTGTATTTTTCTTTTCATCGCCCTGCCAATTTCATGCCCGGGTTTCTGAACGGACAATAGTATGACATCCGTAGTATCGTAACATTGATACTGGGTACAGATGGTAGATAGATCGTACTAGTATGGCATCCGTAGTATTGTAACATTGATGCTGTGTACACATGGTAGATAGTTAGTACTAGTATGACATCCATAGTATCGTAACATTGATACTGGGTACACATGGTATATAGATCGTACTAGTATGGCATCCGTAGTATTGTAACATTGATACTGGGTACACATGGTAGATAGATAGTACTAGTATGACATCCGTAGTATCGTAACATTGATACTGGGTACACATGGTAGATAGATAGCACTAGTATGACATCCGTAGTATCGTAACATTGATACTGGAAACACATGATAGATAGATAGTACTAGTATGACATCCGTAGTATCCAAACATACATACTGGGTACACATGGTAGATAGATAGTACAAGTATGACATCCGTAGTATCATAACATTGATACTGGGTACACATTACAGATAGATAGTACTAGTATGACATCTGTAGTATCGTAACATTGATACTGGGTACACATTACAGATAGATAGTACTAGTATGACATCTGTAGTATCGTAACATTGGTACTGGGTACACATGGTAGATAGATAGTTCTAGTATGACATCCGTAGTATCGTAACATTGAAACTGGGCACACATGCTAGATAGATAGTACTAGCCTGACATCCGTAGTATTGTAACACTGAAACTGGGTACACATGCTAGATAGATAGTACTAGTATGACATCCGTAGTATCGTAAAATTGATACTGCGTACATATGGAAGATAGATAGTACTAGTATGACATCCGTAGTATCGTAACATTGATACTGGGAGAACATGGTAGATAGATAGTACTAGGACGACATCCGTAGTATCGTAACATTGATATTGGGTACACATGGTATATAGATAGTACTAGTATGACATTCGTAATATCGTAACATTGATAATGGGTACACATGGTAGATGGATCGTACCAGTATGACATCCGTAGTATTGTAACATTGATACTGTGTACACATGGTAGATAGAAAGTACTAGTCAGACATCCGTAGTATCGTAACATTGATACTGGGTACACATGGTAGATAGATAGTACTAGTATGACATCCGTAGTATCGTAACATTGATACTGCGTACACATGCTAGATAGATAGTACTAGTATGGCATCCGTGGTATCGTAACATTGATACTGGGTACACATGGTAGATAGATAGTACTAGTATGGCATCCGTAGTATCATAACATTGATACTGGGTACACATGGTAGATAGAGAGTACTAGTATGACATCCATAGTATTGTAACATTGATACTGGGTACATATGCTAGACAGATAGTACTAGTATGACATCCGTAGTATTGTAACATTGATACTGGGTACACATGGTAGATAGATAGTACTAGTATGACATCTGTAGTATCGTAACATTAATACTGGGTACACATGGTCGATAGATAGTCCTGGTATGACATCCGTAGTGTCGTATCATTGATGATGGGTACACAAGGTAGAAAGATAGTACTAGTATGACATCCGTAGTATCCTAACATTGATACTGGGTACACATGGTAGACAGATAGTACTAGTATTACATCCGTAGTATTGTAACATTGATACTGGGTACACATGCTAGCTAGATAGTACTAGTATGACATCCGTAGTATCCTAACATTGATACTGGGTACACATGGTAGACAGATAGTACTAGTATGACATCCGTAGTATTGTAACATTGATACTGGGTACACATGCTAGCTAGATAGTAATAGTATGACATCCGTAGTATTGTAACATTGATACTGGGTACACATGCTAGACAGATAGTACTAGTATGACGTCCGTAGTATTGTAACATTGATACTGGGTACACATGGTAGATAGATAGAACTAGTATGACATCCGTAGTATTGTAACATTGATACTGGGTACACATTGTAGATAGATAGTACTAGTATGACATCCGTAGTATCCTAACATACATACTGGGTACAAATGGTAGACAGATAGTACAAATATGACATCCGTAGTATCGTAACATTGATACTGGGTACACATTACAGATAGATAGTACTAGTATGACATCTGTTGCATCGTAACATTGGTACTGGGTACACATGGTAGACAGATAGTTCTAGTATGACATCCGTAGTATCGTAACATTGACACTGGGTACACATTCTAGATAGATAGTACTAGTCTGACATCTGTAGTATTGTAACATTGAAACTGGGTACACATGGTAGATAGATAGTACTAGTATGACATCCGTAGTATCGTAACATTGATACTGGGTACACATGGCAGAGAGATAGTACTAGTATGACATCTGTAGTATCGTAACATTGATACTGGGAGCACATGGTAGATAGATACTACTAGTCTGATATCCGTAGTATTGTAACATTGATACTGGGTACACATGGTATATAGATAGTACTAGTCTGACATCCGTAGTATTGCAACATTGATACTGGGTACACATGGTAGATAGATAGTACTAGTCTGACATCCGTAGTATTGTAACATTGATACTGGGTACACATGGTAGATAGATAGTACTAGTCTGACATCCGTAGTATTGTAACATTGATAGTGGGTACACATGGTAGATAGATAGTACTAGTCTGACATCCGTAGTATTGTAACATTGATACTGGGTACACATGGTAGATAGATAGTACTAGTCTGACATTCGTAGTATTGCAACATTGATACTGGGTACACATGGTAGATAGATAGTACTAGTCTGACATGCGTAGTATTGCAACATTGATACTGGGTACACATGGTAGATAGATAGTACTAGTCTGACATCCGTAGTATTGTAACATTGATACTGGGTACACATGGTAGATAGATAGTACTAGTCTGACATCCGTAGTATTGTAACATTGATAGTGGGTACACATGGTAGATAGATAGTACTAGTCTGACATCCGTAGTATTGTAACATTGATACTGGGTACACATGGTAGATAGATAGTACTAGTCTGACATCCGTAGTATTGTAACATTGATAGTGGGTACACATGGTAGATAGATAGTACTAGACTGACATCCGTAGTATTGTAACATTGATACTGGGTACACATGGTAGATAGATAGTACTAGTATGACATCCGTAGTATCGTAACATTGATACTGGGTACACATGGTAGATAGATAGGACTAGGATGACATCCGTAGTATTGTAACATTGATACTGGGGACACATGGTAGATAGATAGGACTAGGATGACATCCGTAGTATTGTAACATTGATACTGGGTACACATGGAAGGTATATAGTACTAGTAAGGCATCCGTAGTATCGTAACATTGATACTGGGTACACATGGTAGATAGATAGTACTAGTATGACATCCGTAGATTCGTAACATTGATAATGGATACACATGGTATATAGATAGTACTAGTATGACATCCGTAGATTCGTAACATTGATAATGGATACACATGGTATATAGATAGTACTAGTATGACATCCGTAGTATCGTAACATTGATACTGGGCACACATGGTAGAGAGATAGTACTAGTATGACATCCGTGGTATTGTAACATTGATACTGGGTACACATGCTAGATAGATAGTACTAGTACGACATCCGTAGTATTGTAACATTGATACTGGTTACACATGGTAGATAGACAGTACTAGTATGACATCCGTAGTATCATAACATACATACTGGGTACACATGGTAGACAGATAGTACAAGTATGACATCTGTCATATCGTAACATTGATACTGGATACACATTACAGATAGATAGTACTAGTATGACATCTATAGTATCGTAAAATTGATACTGGGTACACATGGAAGATAAATAATACCAGTATGACATCCGTAGTATCGTAACATTGACACTGGGTACACATGCTAGATAGGTAGTACTAGAATGACATCTGTAGTATTGTAACATTGATACTGGGTACACATGCTAGATAGATAGTACCAGTATGACATCCGTAGTATCGTAACATTGATACTGGGTACACATGGTAGATAGATAGTACTAGTATGATATCCGTAGTATTGTAACATTTTACTAGGTACACATGGCAGAGAGATAGTACTAGTATGACATCCGTAGTATCGTAACATTGATACTGGGTACACACGGTGTTTAGATAGTACTAGTATGAGATCCGTAGGATTGTAACATTGATACTGGGTACACAAGGTATATAGATAGTACTAGTATGGCAACCGCAGTATCGTAACATTGATACTGGGTGCACATGGTATACAGATTGTACTATTATGGCATCCGTAGTATTGTAACATTGATACTGGGTACACATGGTAGATAGATAGCACTAGTATGACATCCGTATTATTGTAACATTAATACTGGATACACATGGTAGATAGATAGCCCTAGTATGACATCCGTAGTATCGTGACATTGATACTAGGTACACATGGTAGATAGACAGTACTAGAATGACATCCGTAGTATCGTAACATTGATACTGGGTGCACATGGTAGATAGATAGTACTAGTATGACATCTGTAGTATCGTAACATTAATACTGGGTACACATGATCGATAGATTGTTCTAGTATGACATCCGTAGTACCATAACATTGATGATGGGTACACAAGGTAGAAAGATAGTACTAGAATGAGATCCGTAGTATCGTAACATTGATACTGGGTACACAAGGTATATAGATAATACTAGTATGACATCCAGAGTATCGTAACATTGATGCTGGGTACACACGGTTTATAGATAGAACTAGTATGACATCAGTAGTATCGTAACATTGATACTGTGTACACATGGTAGATAGATATTACTAGTATGACATCCGTAGTATCGTAACATTGATACTGGGTACACATGGTAGATAGATAGTACTAGTATGACATCCGTAGTATCGTGACATACATACCGGGAACTCATGCTAGATAGATAGTACTAGTCTGACATCCGTAGTATTGTAACACTGATACTGGGTACACATGCTAGATAGATAGTACTAGTATGACATCCGTAGTATCGTGACATTGATACTGGGTACACATGGTAGATAGATAGTACTAGTATGACATCCGTAGTATCGTAACATTGATACTGGGTACACATGGTAGATAGACAGTACTAGTATGACATCCCTAGTATTGTAACATTGATACTGGGTACACATGGTAGATAGATATTACTAGTATGACATCCGTAGTATTGTAACATTAATACTGGGTTCACATGGTAGATAGATAGTACTAGTATGACATCTGTAGTATCGTAACATTGATACTGGGTACACATGGTAGATAGATAGTACTAGTATGACATCCGTAGTATCGTAACATTGATACTGGGTACACATGGTAGATAGATAGTAGTAGTATGACATCCGTAGTATCGTGACATAGATACTGGGTACACATGGTAGATAGATAGTACTAGTATGACATCCGTAGTATCGTAACATTGATACTGGGTACACAAGGTATATAGATAATACTAGCATGACATCCAGAGTATCGCAACATTGATGCTGGGTACACACGGTTTATAGATAGCACTAGTATGACATCCGTACTAACGTAACATAGATACTGGGTACACACGGTCGAGAGATATTACTAGTATGACATCCGTAGTATCGTAACATTGATGATGGGTACACATGGTAGATAGATAGTACTAGTATGACATCCGTAGTATCGTAACGTTGATACTGGGTACACATGGTAGATAGATAGTAATAGTATGACATCCGTAGTATTGTAACATTAATACTGGGTACACATGGTAGATAGATAGTACTAGTATGACATCCAGAGTATCGTAACATTGATGCTGGGTACACATGGTATATAGATAGTACTAGTATGACGTCCGTAGTATCGTAGCATTGATACTGGGTACACACGGTATATAGATAGTACTAGTATGACATCCGTACTATCGTAACATTGATACTGGGTACACATTACTGAGCGATAGTACTAGTATGACATCCGTAGTATCGAAGCATTGATACTGGGTACACATGGTAGATAGATAGTACTAGTATGACATCTGTAGTATCGAAGCATTGATACTGAGTCCACATGGTAGATAGATAGTACTAGTATGACATCCGATGTATTGTAACATTGATACTGGGTACACACGGTGGATAGATAGTACTAGTATGACATCCGTAGTATTGTAACATTGATGATGAGTACATATGGTAGATAAATAGTACTAGTATGACATCCGTAGTATCGTAACATTGATACTGTGTACACACGGTATATAGATAGTACTATATGACATCCTTAGTGTCGTAACATTAAATACTAGGCACACATGGTAGATAGATAGTACTAGTATGGTATCCATAGTATCGTAACATTGTTGCTGGGTACACATTACAGAGAGATAGTACTAGTATGATATCCGAAGTATTGTAACATTGATACTGGGTACACATGGTAGATACATAGTACTAGTATGACATCCGTAGTATCGTAACATTGATACTGGGTACACATGGTAGATAAATAGTACAAGTATGACATCCGTAGTATCGTAACATTGATACTGTGTACACACGGTATATAGATAGTACTAGTATGACATCCTTAGTGTCGTAACATTAAATACTAGGCACACATGGTAGATAGATAGTACTAGTATGGTATCCATAGTATCGTAACATTGTTGCTGGGTACACATTACAGAGAGATAGTACTAGTATGATATCCGAAGTATTGTAACATTGATACTGGGTGAACATGGTAGATACATAGTACTAGTATGACATCCGTAGTATCGTAACATTGATACTGGGTACACATGGTAGATAGATAGTACTAGTATGACATCCGTAGTATCGTAACATTGATACTGGGTACACATGGTAGATAGATAGTACTAGTATGGCATCCGTAGTATCGTAACATTGATACTGGGTACACGTGGTAGATAGAAAGTACTAGTATGACATCCGTAGTATCGTAACATTGATACTGGGGACACATGGTAGATAGATAGTACTAGTATGACATCCGTAGTATCGTAACATTGATACTGGGTACACATGGTAGATAGATAGTACTAGTATGACATCCGTAGTATCGTAACATTGATACTGGGTACACATGGTAGATAGATAGTACTAGTATGACATCCGAAGTATCGTAACATTGATACTGGGGACACATGGTAGATAGATCGTACTAGTATGACATCCGATGTATCATAACATTGATACTGGGTACACATGGTAGATAGATCGTACTAGTCTGACATCCGTACTATTGAAACTTTGATACTGGGTACACATCGTAACATTGATACTGGTTACACATGGTAGATAGATAGTACTAGTATGACATCCGTAGTATCGTAACATTGATACTGGGCACACATGGTAGATATATAGTTCTAGTATGACATCCGTAGTATCGTAACATTGAAACTGGGTACACATGGTAGATAGATAGTACTAGTATGATATCCGTAGTATTGTAACATTTTACTGGGTACACATGGCAGAGAGATAGTACTAGTATGACATCCGTAGTATCGTAACATTGATACTGGGTACACACGTTATATAGATAGTACTAGTATGAGATCCGTAGTATTGTAACATTGATACTGGGTACACACGGTATATAGATAGTACTAGTATGGCAACCGCAGTATCGTAACATTGATACTGGGTGCACATGGTATACAGATTGTACTATTATGGCATCCGTAGTATTGTAACATTGATACTGGGTACAAATGGTAGATAGATAGCACTAGTATGACATCCGTATTATTGTAACATTAATACTGGGTACACATGGTAGATAGATAGCACTAGTATGACATCCGTAGTATCGTGACATTGATACTAGGTACACATGGTAGATAGACAGTACTAGAATGACATCCGTAGTATCGTAACATTGATACTGGGTGCACATGGTAGATAGATAGTACTAGTATGACATCTGTAGTATCGTAACATTAATACTGGGTACACATGATC
Organism: Pictodentalium vernedei; assembly: GCA_031216915.1. NCBI lineage: Eukaryota > Metazoa > Mollusca > Scaphopoda > Dentaliida > Dentaliidae > Pictodentalium > Pictodentalium vernedei. Next base: position 1,113,927 of record CM062294.1, on the reverse strand, counting down.
GATAGATTGTTCTAGTATGACATCCGTAGTACCATAACATTGATGATGGGTACACAAGGTAGAAAGATAGTACTAGAATGAGATCCGTAGTATCGTAACATTGATACTGGGTACACAAGGTATATAGATAATACTAGTATGACATCCAGAGTATCGTAACATTGATGCTGGGTACACACGGTTTATAGATAGAACTAGTATGACATCAGTAGTATCGTAACATTGATACTGTGTACACATGGTAGATAGATATTACTAGTATGACATCCGTAGTATCGTAACATTGATACTGGGTACACATGGTAGATAGATAGTACTAGTATGACATCCGTAGTATCGTGACATACATACCGGGAACTCATGCTAGATAGATAGTACTAGTCTGACATCCGTAGTATTGTAACACTGATACTGGGTACACATGCTAGATAGATAGTACTAGTATGACATCCGTAGTATCGTGACATTGATACTGGGTACACATGGTAGATAGATAGTACTAGTATGACATCCGTAGTATCGTAACATTGATACTGGGTACACATGGTAGATAGACAGTACTAGTATGACATCCCTAGTATTGTAACATTGATACTGGGTACACATGGTAGATAGATATTACTAGTATGACATCCGTAGTATTGTAACATTAATACTGGGTTCACATGGTAGATAGATAGTACTAGTATGACATCTGTAGTATCGTAACATTGATACTGGGTACACATGGTAGATAGATAGTACTAGTGTGACATCCGTAGTATCGTAACATTGATACTGGGTACACATGGTAGATAGATAGTAGTAGTATGACATCCGTAGTATCGTGACATAGATAGTGGGTACACATGGTAGATAGATAGTACTAGTATGACATCCGTAGTATCGTAACATTGATACTGGGTACACAAGGTATATAGATAATACTAGCATGACATCCAGAGTATCGCAACATTGATGCTGGGTACACACGGTTCATAGATAGTAATAGTACGACATCCGTAGTAACGCATCATAGATACTGGGTACACACGGTCGAGAGATATTACTAGTATGACATCCGTAGTATCGTAACATTGATGATGGGTACACATGGTAGATAGATAGTACTAGTATGACATCCGTAGTATCGTAACGTTGATACTGGGTACACATGGTAGATAGATAGTAATAGTTTGACATCCGTAGTATTGTAACATTGATACTGGGTACACATGGTAGATAGATAGTACTAGTATGACATCCAGAGTATCGTAACATTGATGCTGGGTACACATGGTATATAGATAGTACTAGTATGACGTCCGTAGTATCGTAGCATTGATACTGGGTACACACGGTATATAGATAGTACTAGTATGACATCCGTACTATCGTAACATTGATACTGGGTACACATTACTGAGCGATAGTACTAGTATGACATCCGTAGTATCGAAGCATTGATACTGGGTACACATGGTAGATAGATAGTACTAGTATGACATCTGTAGTATCGAAGCATTGATACTGAGTCCACATGGTAGATAGATAGTACTAGTATGACATTCGATGTATTGTAACATTGATACTGGGTACACACGGTGGATAGATAGTACTATTATGACATCCGTAGTATTGTAACATTGATGATGAGTACATATGGTAGATAAATAGTACTAGTATGACATCCGTAGTATCGTAACATTGATACTGTGTACACACGGTATATAGATAGTACTAGTATGACATCCTTAGTGTCGTAACATTAAATACTAGGCACACATGGTAGATAGATAGTACTAGTATGGTATCCATAGTATCGTAACATTGTTGCTGGGTACACATTACAGAGAGATAGTACTAGTATGAAATCCGAAGTATTGTAACATTGATACTGGGTACACATGGTAGATACATAGTACTAGTATGACATCCGTAGTATCGTAACATTGATACTGGGTACACATGGTAGATAGATAGTACTAGTATGACATCCGTAGTATCGTAACATTGATACTGGGTACACATGGTAGATAGATAGTACTAGTATGACATCCGTAGTATCGTAACATTGATACTGGGTACACATGGTAGATAGATAGTACTAGTATGGCATCCGTAGTATCGTAACATTGATACTGGGTACACGTGGTAGATAGATAGTACTAGTATGACATCCGTAGTATCGTAACACTGATACTGGGGACACATGGTAGATAGATAGTACTAGTATGACATCCGTAGTATCGTAACATTGATACTGGGGACACATGGTAGATAGATAGTACTAGTATGACATCCGTAGTATCGTAACATTGATACTGGGTACACATGGTAGATAGATAGTACTAGTATGACATCCGTAGTATCGTAACATTGATACTGGGTACACATGGTAGATAGATAGTACTAGTATGACATCCGAAGTATCATAACATTGATACTGGGGACACATGGTAGATAGATCGTACTAGTATGACATCCGATGTATCATAACATTGATACTGGGTACACATGGTAGATAGATCGTACTAGTCTGACATCCGTACTATTGAAACATTGATACTGGGTACACATCGTAACATTGATACTGGTTACACATGGTAGATAGATAGTACTAGTATGACATCCGATGTATTGTAACATTGATACTGGGTACACACGGTGGATAGATAGTACTAGTATGACATCCGTAGTATTGTAACATTGATGATGAGTACATATGGTAGATAAATAGTACTAGTATGACATCCGTAGTATCGTAACATTGATACTGTGTACACACGGTATATAGATAGTACTAGTATGACATCCTTAGTGTCGTAACATTAAATACTAGGCACACATGGTAGATAGATAGTACTAGTATGGTATCCATAGTATCGTAACATTGTTGCTGGGTACACATTACAGAGAGATAGTACTAGTTTGATATCCGAAGTATTGTAACATTGATACTGGGTACACATGGTAGATACATAGTACTAGTATGACATCCGTAGTATCGTTACATTGATACTGGGTACACATGGTAGATAGATAGTACTAGTATGACATCAGTAGTATCGTAACATTGATACTGGGTACACATGGCAGATAGATAGTACTAGTATGACATCCGTAGTATCGTAACATTGATACTGGGTACACATGGTAGATAGATAGTATTAGTATGGCATCCGTAGTATCGTAACATTGATACTGGGTACACGTGGTAGATAGATAGTACTAGTATGACATCCGTAGTATCGTAACATTGATACTGGGGACACCTGGTAGATAGATAGTACTAGTATGACATTCGTAGTATCGTAACATTGATACTGGGTACACATGGTAGATAGATAGTACTAGTATGTCATCCGTAGTATCGTAACATTGATACTGGGTACACATGGTAGATAGATAGTACTAGTATGACATCCGTAGTATCGTGACATACATACCGGGAACTCATGCTAGATAGATAGTACTAGTCTGACATCCGTAGTATTGTAACACTGATACTGGGTACACATGCCAGATAGATAGTACTAGTATGACATCCGTAGCATCGTGACATTGATACTGGGTACACATGGTAGATAGATAGTACTAGTATGACATCCGTAGTATCGTAACATTGATACTGGGTACACATGGTAGATAGACAGAACTAGTATGACATCCCTAGCATTGTAACATTGATACTGGGTACACATGGTAGATAGATATTACTAGTATGACATCCGTAGTATTGTAACATTAATACTGGGTTCACATGGTAGATAGATAGTACTAGTATGACATCTGTAGTATCGTAACATTGATACTGGGTACACATGGTAGATAGATAGTACTAGTATGACATCCGTAGTATCGTAACATTGATACTGGGTACACAAGGTATATAGATAATACTAGCATGACATCCAGAGTATCGCAACATTGATGCTGGGTACACACGGTTTATAGATAGTACTAGTATCACATCCATAGTAACGTAACATAGATACTGGGTACACACGGTCGAGAGATATTACTAGTATGACATCCGTAGTATCGTAACATTGATGATGGGTACACATGGTAGATAGATAGTACTGGTATGACATCCGTAGTATCGTAACGTTGATACTGGGTACACATGGTAGATAGATAGTAATAGTATGACATCCGTAGTATTGTAATATTGATACTGGGTACACATGGTAGATAGATAGTACTAGTATGACATCCAGAGTATCGTAACATTGATGCTGGGTACACATGGTATATAGATAGTACTAGTATGGCGTCCGTAGTATCGTAGCATTGATACTGGGTACACACGGTATATAGATAGTACTAGTATGACATCCGTACTATCGTAACATTGATACTGGGTACACATTACTGAGCGATAGTACTAGTATGACATCCGTAGTATCGAAGCATTGATACTGGGTACACATGGTAGATAGATAGTACTAGTATGACATCTGTAGTATCGAAGCATTGATACTGAGTCCACATGGTAGATAGATAGTACTAGTATGACATCCGATGTATTGTAACATTGATACTGGGTACACACGGTGGATAGATAGTACTAGTATGACATCCGTAGTATTGTAACATTGATGATGAGTACATATGGTAGATAAATAGTACTAGTATGACATCCGTAGTATCGTAACATTGATACTGTGTACACACGGTATATAGATAGTACTAGTATGACATCCTTAGAGTCGTAACATTAAATACTAGGCACACATGGTAGATAGATAGTACTAGTATGGTATCCATAGTATCGTAACATTGTTGCTGGGTACACATTACAGAGAGATAGTACTAGTATGATATCCGAAGTATTGTTACATTGATACTGGGTACACATGGTAGATACATAGTACTAGTATGACATCCGTAGTATCGTAACATTGATACTGGGTACACATGGTAGATAGATGGTACTAGTATGACATCCGTAGTATCGTAACATTGATACTGGGTACACATGGTAGATAGATAGTACTAGTATGACATCCGTAGTATCGTAACATTGATACTGGGTACACATGGTAGATAGATAGTACTAGTATGGCATCCGTAGTATCGTAACATTGAAACTGGGTACACGTGGTAGATAGATAGTACTAGTATGACATCCGTAGTATCGTAACATTGATACTGGGGACACATGGTAGATAGATAGTACTAGTATGACATCCGTAGTATCGTAACATTGATACTGGGTACACATGGTAGATAGATAGTACTAGTATGACATCCGTAGTATCGTAACATTGATACTGGGTACACATGGTAGATAGATAGTACTAGTATGACATCCGAAGTATCGTAACATTGATACTGGGGACACATGGTAGATAGATCGTACTAGTATGACATCCGACGTATCATAACATTGATACTGGGTACACATGGTAGATAGATCGTACTAGTCTGACATCCGTACTATTGAAACATTGATACTGGGTACACATCGTAACATTGATACTGGTTACACATGGTAGATAGATAGTACTAGTATGACATCCGTAGTATCGTAACATTGATACTGGGCACACATGGTAGATAGATAGTTCTAGTATGACATCCGTAGTATCGTAACATTGAAACTGGGTACACATGGTAGTTAGATCGTACTAGTATGACAACCGAAGTATCGTAACATTGATGCTGGGTACACATGGTATATAGATAGTACTTGTATGACATCCGTAGTATCGTAACATTGATACTGGGTACACACGGTATATAGATAGTACTAGTATCGTAACATTGATACTGGGTACACATGGTAGATAGATAGTACTAGTATGACATCCGTAGTATCGTGACATACATACCGGGAACTCATGCTAGATAGATAGTACTAGTCTGACATCCGTAGTATTGTAACACTGATACTGGGTACACATGCTAAATAGATAGTACTAGTATGACATCCGTAGTATCGTGACATTGATACTCGGTACACATGGTAGATAGATAGTACTAGTTTGACATCCGTAGTATCGTAACATTGATACTGGGTACACATGGTAGATAGACAGAACTAGTATGACATCCCTAGCATTGTAACATTGATACTGGGTACACATGGTAGATAGATATTACTAGTATGACATCCGTAGTATTGTAACATTAATACTGGGTTCACATGGTAGATAGATAGTACTAGTATGACATCTGTAGTATCGTAACATTGATACTGGGTACACATGGTATATAGATAGTACTAGTATGACATCCGTAGTATCGTAACATTGATACTGGGTACACATGGTAGATAGATAGTAGTAGTATGACATCCGTAGTATCGTGACATAGATACTGGGTACACATGGTAGATAGATAGTACTAGTATGACATCCGTAGTATCGTAACATTGATACTGGGTACACAAGGTATATAGATAATACTAGCATGACATCCAGAGTATCGCAACATTGATGCTGGGTACACACGGTTTATAGATAGTACTAGTATGACATCCTTAGTAACGTAACATAGATACTGGGTACACACGGTCGAGAGATATTACTAGTATGACATCCGTAGTATCGTAACATTGATGATGGGTACACATGGTAGATAGATAGTACTGGTATGACATCCGTAGTATCGTAACGTTGATACTGGGTACACATGGTAGATAGATAGTAATAGTATGACATCCGTAGTATTGTAATATTGATACTGGGTACACATGGTAGATAGATAGTACTAGTATGACATCCAGAGTATCGTAACATTGATGCTGGGTACACATGGTATATAGATAGTACTAGTATGGCGTCCGTAGTATCGTAGCATTGATACTGGGTACACACGGTATATAGATAGTACTAGTATGACATCCGTACTATCGTAACATTGATACTGGGTACACATTACTGAGCGATAGTACTAGTATGACATCCGTAGTATCGAAGCATTGATACTGGGTACACATGGTAGATAGATAGTACTAGTATGACATCTGTAGTATCGAAGCATTGATACTGAGTCCACATGGTAGATAGATAGTACTAGTATGACATCCGATGTATTGTAACATTGATACTGGGTACACACGGTGGATAGATAGTACTAGTATGACATCCGTAGTATTGTAACATTGATGATGAGTACATATGGTAGATAAATAGTACTAGTATGACATCCGTAGTATCGTAACATTGATACTGTGTACACACGGTATATAGATAGTACTAGTATGACATCCTTAGAGTCGTAACATTAAATACTAGGCACACATGGTAGATAGATAGTACTAGTATGGTATCCATAGTATCGTAACATTGTTGCTGGGTACACATTACAGAGAGATAGTACTAGTATGATATCCGAAGTATTGTTACATTGATACTGGGTACACATGGTAGATACATAGTACTAGTATGACATCCGTAGTATCGTAACATTGATACTGGGTACACATGGTAGATAGATGGTACTAGTATGACATCCGTAGTATCGTAACATTGATACTGGGTACACATGGTAGATAGATGGTACTAGTATGACATCCGTAGTATCGTAACATTGATACTGGGTACACATGGTAGATAGATAGTACTAGTATGACATCCGTAGTATCGTAACATTGATACTGGGTACACATGGTAGATAGATAGTACTAGTATGGCATCCGTAGTATCGTAACATTGAAACTGGGTACACGTGGTAGATAGATAGTACTAGTATGACATCCGTAGTATCGTAACATTGATACTGGGGACACATGGTAGATAGATAGTACTAGTATGACATCCGTAGTATCGTAACATTGATACTGGGTGCACATGGTAGATAGATAGTACTAGTATGACATCCGTAGTATCGAAACATTGATACTGGGTACACATGGTAGATAGATAGTACTAGTATGACATCCGAAGTATCGTAACATTGATACTGGGGACACATGGTAGATAGATCGTACTAGTATGACATCCGACGTATCATAACATTGATACTGGGTACACATGGTAGATAGATCGTACTAGTCTGACATCCGTACTATTGAAACATTGATACTGGGTACACATCGTAACATTGATACTGGTTACACATGGTAGATAGATAGTACTAGTATGACATCCGTAGTATCGTAACATTGATACTGGGCACACATGGTAGATAGATAGTTCTAGTATGACATCCGTAGTATCGTAACATTGAAACTGGGTACACATGGTAGTTAGATCGTACTAGTATGACAACCGAAGTATCGTAACATTGATGCTGGGTACACATGGTATATAGATAGTACTTGTATGACATCCGTAGTATCGTAACATTGATACTGGGTACACACGGTATATAGATAGTACTAGTATGACATCCTTAGTATCGTAACATTGATACTGGGTACACATGGTATATAGATAGTACTTGTATGACATCCGTAGTATCGTAACATTGATACCGGGTACACACGGTATATAGATAGTACTAGTATGACATCCTTAGTATCGTAACATTGATACTGGGTACACATGGTATATAGATAGTACTTGTATGACATCCGTAGTATCGTAACATTGATACTGGGTACACGCGGTATATAGATAGTACTAGTATGACATCCTTAGTATCGTAACATTGGTACTGGGTATTCTCGGTATATAGATAGTACTAGTATGACATCCGTAATATCGTAACATTGATACTGGGTTCACATGGTAGATAGATAGTACTAGTATGACATCCGTAATATCGTAACATTGATACTGGGTTCACATGGTAGATAGATAGTACCAGTATGACATCCGTAATATCGTAACATTGATACTGGGTTCACATGGTAAATAGATAGTACTAGTATGACATCCGTAGTATCTTAACATTGATACTGGGTACACATGGTAGATAGACAGTACTAGTATGAAATCCGTAGTATCCTAACAAACATACTGGGTACACATGGTAGACAGATAGTACAAGTATGGCATCCGTCGTATCGTAACATTGATACTGGCTACACATTAGAGATAGATAGTACTAGTATCACATCTGTAGTATAGTAACATTGATACTGGGTACACATGGTAGATACATAGTACTAGTATGACATCCGTAGTATCGCAACATTGATACTGGGTACACATGGTAGATACACAGTACTAGTATGACATCCGTAGTATCGTAACATTGATACTGGGTACACATTACTGAGCGATAGTACTAGTATGACATCCATAGTATCGAAGCATTGATACTGGGTACACATGGTAGATAGATAGTACTAGTATGACACCGCAGTATCGAAGCTTTGATACTGAGTCCACATGGTAGATAGATAGTACAAGTAGGACATCCGATGTATTGTAACATTGATACTGGGTACACATGGTGGATAGATAGTACTAGTATGACATCCGTAGTATTGTAACATTGATGATGAGTACATATGGTAGATAGATAGTACTAGTATGACACCGTAGTATCGAAGCTTTGATACTGAGTCCACATGGTAGATAGATAGTACAAGTATGACATCCGATGTATCGTAACATTGATACTGGGTACACATGGTAGATAGATAGTACTAGTATGACATCCGATGTATTGTAACATTGATACTGGGTACACATGGTAGATAGATAGGACTAGGATGACATCCGTAGTATTGTAACATTGATACTGGGTACACATGGTGGATAGATAGTACTAGTGTGACATCCGTAGTATTGTAACATTGATGATGAGTACATATGGTAGATAGATAGTACTAGTATGACATCCGTAGTATTGTAACATTGATACTGGGTACACATGGTAGATGGATAGGACTAGGATGACATCCGTACTATTGTAACATTGATACTGGGTACACATGGTGGATAGATAGTACTAGTATGACATCCGTAGTATTGTAACATTGATGATGAGTACACATGGTGGATAGATAGTACTAGTATGACATCCGTAGTATTGTAACATTGATACGGGGTACACATGGTAGATAGATAGGACTAGGATGACATCCGTAGTATTGTAACATTGATACTGGGTACACATGGTAGATAGATAGTACAAGTATGACATCCGTAGTATTGTAACATTGATACTTGGTACACATGGTAGATAGATAGTAATAGTATGGCATCCGTAGTATCGTAACATTGATACTGTGTACACACGGTATATAGATAGTACTAGTATGACATCCTTAGTGTCGTAACATTAAATACTAGGCACACATGGTAGATAGATAGTACTAGTATGGTATCCATAGTATCGCAACATTGTTGCTGGGAACGCATTACAGAGAGATAGTGCTAGTATGATATCTGAAGTACTGTAACATTGATACTGGGTACACATTACTGAGAGATAGTACTAGTATGACATGCGTAGTATCCTATCATTGATACTGGGAACACATGGTAGATAGATAGTACTAGTATGACATCCGAAGTATCGTAACATTGATACTGGGTACACATGGTAGATAGATCGTACTAGTATGACATCCGTACTATCGTAACATTGATACTGGGTAGACATGGTAGATAGATAGTACTAGTATGACATCCGTAGTATCGTAACATTGATACTGGGCACACATGGTAGATAGATAGTTCTAGTATGACATCCGTAGTATCTTAACATTGAAACTGTGTACACATGGTAGTTAGATCATACTAGTATGACAACCGAAGTATCGTAACATTGATGCTGGGTACACTTGGTATATAGATAGTACTAGTATGACATCCGTAGTATCGTAACATTGATACTGGGTACACATGGTAGATAGATAGTACTAGTATGACATCCGTAGTATCGTGACATAGATACTGGTTACACATGGTATATAGATAGTACTAGTATGACATCCGTAGTATTGTAACATTGATGATGGGTACACAAGGTAGAAAGATAGTACTAGTATGACATCCGTAGTATCGTAACGTTGATACTCGGTACACATGGTATATAGATAATACTAGTATGACATCCAGAGTATCGTAACATTGATGATGGGTACACAAGGTAGAAAGATAGTACTAGTATGACATCCGTAGTATCGTAACATTGAAACTGTGTACACATGGTAGTTAGATCATACTAGTATGACAACCGAAGTATCGTAACATTGATGCTGGGTACACATGGTATATAGATAGTACTATTATGACATCCGTAGTATCGTAACATTGATACTGGGTACACACGGTATATAGACAGTACTAGTATGACATCCGTAGTATCGTAACATTGGTACTGGGTATTCTCGGTATATAGATAGTACTAGTATGACATCCGTAGTATCGTAACATTGATACTGGGTACCCACGGTATATAGACAGTACTAGTATGACATCCGTAGTATCGTAACATTGGTACTGGGTATTCTCGGTATATAGATAGTACTAGTATGACATCCGTAGTATCGTAACATTGATACTGGGTACACATTGTAGATAGATAGTACTAGTATGACATCCGTAGTATCTTAACATTGAAACTGGGTACACATGGTAGTTAGATCGTACTAGTATGACATCCGAAGTATCGTATCATTGATACTGGGAACACATGGTAGATAGATAGTACTAGTATGACATCCGTTGCATCCTAACATTCATACTGGGTACACATGGTAGATAGATAGTACAAGTATGGCATCCGTCGTATCGTAACATTGATACTGGCTACACATTACAGATAGATAGTACTAGTATGACATCTGTAGTGTCGTAACATTGATACTGGGTACACATGTTAGATACATAGTACTAGTATGACATCCGTAGTATTGTAACATTGATACTGTGTACACATGGTATATATATAGTACTAGTATGACATCCGTAGTATCGTAACATTGATACTGGGGACACATGGTAGATACATAGCACTAGTATGACATCCGTAGTAACGTAACATAGATACTGGGTACACTTGGTAGATAGATAGTACTAGTATGACATCCGTAGTATCGTAACATTGATATTGGGTACACATGGTAGATAGATAGTACTAGAATGACATCCGTAGTATCGTAACATTGATATTGGGAGCACATGGTAGATAGGTGGTACTAGGATGACATCCGTAATATTGTAACTTTGATACTGGGTACACATGGTAGATACATAGTACTAGTACGGCATCCGTAGTATCATAACATTGATACTTGGTACACATGGCAGAGAGATAGTACTAGTATGACATCCGTAGTATCGTAACATTGATACTGGGAGCACATGGTAGATACATAGTACTAGTATGACATCCGTAGTATCGTAACATTGATACTGGGAGCACATGGTAGATAGATAGTACTAGTGTGACATCCGTAGTATCGTAACATTGATACTGGGTACACATGGTAGATAGATAGTACTAATATGACATCCGTAGTATCGTAACATTGATACTGGGCACACATGGTAGATAGATAGTACTAGTATGACATCTGTAGTATTGTAACATTGATACTGGGTACACATGGCAGAGTGATAGTACTAGTATGACATTCGTAGTATCGTAACATTGATACTGGGTACACATGGTAGATAGATAGTACTAGTATAACATCCAGAGTATCGTAACATTGATACTGGGTACACATGGCAGAAAGATAGTACTAGTATGACATCCGTAGTATCGTAGCATTGATACTGGGTACACATGGTAGATAGACCGTACTATTATGACATCCGTAGTATCGTAACATTGATGCTTGGTACACATGGTAGATAGATCGTACTAGTAGGACATCCGTAGTATCGTAACATTGATACTGGGTACACATGGTAGATAGATAGTACTAGTATGACATCCGTAGTATCGTAACATTGATACTGGGTACACATGGTAGATAGATCGTACTAGTATGACATCCGAAGTATCATAACATTGATACTGGGTACACATGGTAGATAGATCGTACTAGTATGACATCCGTACTATCGTAACATTGATACTGGGTACACATGGTAGATAGATAGTACTAGTATAACATCTAGAGTAACGTAACATTGATACTGGGTACACATGGCAGAAAGATAGTACTAGTATGACATCCGTAGTATCGTAACATTGATACTGGGTACACATGGTAGATAGATAGTACTAGTATGGCATCCGTAGTATCGCAACATTGATACTGGGTACACATGGTAGATAGATAGTACTAGTATGACATCCGTAGTATCGTAACATTGATACTGGGCACACATGGTAGATAGATAGTACTAGTATGACATCTGTAGTATTGTAACATTGATACTGGGTACACATGGCAGAGAGATAGTACTAGTATGACATTCGTAGTATCGTAACATTGATACTGGGTACACATGGTAGATAGACCGTACTAGTATGACATCCGTAGTATCGTAACATTGATACTGGGTACACATGGTATATAGATAGTACTAGTATGACATCCGTAGTATCGTAACATTGATACTGGGTACACATGGTCGATAGATAGTACTAGTATGACATCCGTAGTATTGTAACATTGATACTGTGTACACATGGTAGATAGATAGTAATAGTATGGCATCCGTAGTATCGTAACATTGATACTTGGTACACATGGTAGATAGATAGTACTAGTATGACATCCAGAGTATCGTAACATTGATACTGGGTACACATGGTATATAGATAGTACTAGTATGACATCCGTAGTATCGTAACATTGATACTGGGTACACATGGTCGATAGATAGTACTAGTATGACATCCGTAGTATTGTAACATTGATACTGTGTACACATGGTAGATAGATAGTAATAGTATGGCATCCGTAGTATCGTAACATTGATACTGGGTACACATGGTAGATAGATAGTACTAGTATGACATCCAGAGTATCGTAACATTGATACTGGGTACACACGGTATATAGATAGTACTAGTATGACATCCGTAGTATCGTAACATTGATACTGGGTACACACTGTATATAGATAGTACTAGTATGACATCCGTTTGATTGATTGATTTTATTCAGCAATATACATAATTACATACATGTTTACCATAAACAAAGTAACACAAGAATGTCAAACAAATCACAAGTCACACAGTATATAAGAGTATATTGCTACGAAAAGTCATCGCCATGTTGGCTGTCTTCCTGATTTCCCCTTGAAGAAGAGTAAAAGAAAATCAAAGAACGGTAAAAAAAGAAAAGGAGTAGTAAAAGGACACAAAAAAGAAGAAAAGGAGAAAAAGAGTTGATAATAATAATAATAATAATAATAATAATAATAATAATAATAATAATAATAATAATAATAATAATAATAATAATAATCTGGAGGTGAATATGGGTGGCCATGACACTGTGGACAACCTTATAATGAAGGAAAGAACCAGGGTAGACTATTGAAATACAGTAACTCATCACAACAGAAGGCTAAGATCTAAGATCAGGGCCAGAGGCATGGGAGGTTTTATTGGCAATAAATAAATGGCGGTTTGACAAGAGCATGAGGATTAGGATTATTGTTTCCCACCTGTACCTGATTGCTAAAAGTTGCAGTCGTATACCTTGTCACAAGAGTACAGTTGTGACAACAGGCGTTATTAATTTATTTATTTATTGGTGATATTTATTTATTGGTGTTTAAGGTCACATTTTTATGCACTGTGGCTAAATTTATTGGTGATTAACGACACTTTAACAGCCAGGTCGTATTGTGTCGGTGATAGGTTTATGGGTGGAGGAAACCGGAGAGAACCTCCGAGCAACAACGAGCACCTGTCAGCTCTCAAACGTCATAACCCCAGACTGTACTGCGCACTGCATAGAAGTACTACGTTCAGCATAGCACAGCACAGACATCGTAGGCCAATGAACGGATGTCAGCCCCAGGTGAGAAAAGTGACAGACACAGACTAACGTTCAGAATGTGACGAGAAAAGTACCAGGCACAAGGGAGTCCAAATTGCATAAAACTGTAGTGGTTGCTACGATTCATATCGGGGCCATTTACTAGGTGGAACAGTCGGGACAATATGGATTATCACATTCTACAATTTGAGAATATGAAGAAATAAATCTATGAGTTATTTCTTTTTTAAAACAGTTCCTGCTATCCATCACGCGGAGTTTAGGGTCCAAATCATTTCACACTTTCACAAATGAATACGGTGGAAGTTTATCGAGTGATTTAGTTCTTGTGCGATGAGTGTAGAGAAGTCCCGATTGTCGTGATATTCTCTGCCTATGCGAATCAGCACTTTCAAAAAATGAGTTAAAGGATGATGGAAGATTTTCTTTATGCCAGTCAAAAACAAATAGCAAACTGTGTAATTTGAACAGGTCGTATACTATAAGAATATTAAATTTCGAAAATAGTGGTTCAGTGTGGGTGTTGTACCTTTTATTGCCTATTATACGTATTGCGCGTTTTTGCATTAAGAAAAGTTTTTTAAGAGATCTAGAATTACCCCATACCTGGATTCCGTATACAAGATGACTTTGTATAAGTGCATAATAAATAGTTCTCAAAGCCTTCAATGGTATGATCTTTTTTACTTTTTTCAAAGCGTAATTTACACAATTTTGGAGCATAAATGATTAACATGACAATTGAAGGATAATTTGTCGTCAAGTCTTGTTCCTAAACATTTTATAGATTTGATATTTTCATCAGATCCCACTCTTTTTATATTTTGATCATTTATACGTATAATGTTTGTTATTGTATGATTAGAATTGACTTTAGTGACAATGTAATTTGTTTTCTTTGTATTTAATGCCAGTCGATTTGCATAACACCAATTCGATAGTTTATCCAGCTCGGTATTTGTTGTACTTGTTAAAGTATTTATATCAGATTCGGACGTGCACGTAGTCGTGTCATCGGCAAACAGTAAAAGATTTATGGAGGTTGACTCACTTATATAATTAATATATAAAAGAAATCAAATTGGACCTAAAACTGAACCTTGTGGGACTCCACAGGTAATAGTAGCTAAACTTGACATTTGACCCCGGTAGCTCATGTATTGTGTTCTACTAGATAAATAACTTTTAAACCAGTCATTAGTTATCCCCCTAAACCCATACCATTCGAGCTTCTTCAGAAGTGTATTATGATTTAATGTGTCAAAAGCTTTAGAAAAAGCGAGGAAAACAGTCAAGGTTTTAGCATTATTATTATTGTCAGCCTCTGTAACATACTTAATGAGCTGCAATATTGGATGAAGAGTGGAGTGTCTTTTACGAAATCCGTATTGATGGTGATAGAGAATATCAAATATTTGTAGGAAGCTTAATAGTCTGATAGACACAACTTTTTCTAACACTTTGGAGAATGTGGGGATAATGCTAATGGGCCTGTAGTTAGTAAATAAGCGCTCGTCACCGCTTTTGTATACGGGAATTACTTTGGCTGTTTTCATTTTGTCGGGTACTCTACCTTGCTCAAATGAATTATTTATTATTTGAGCTAGTGAAACAGCAATAGCTATCGCAGTCTTCACTCGTCTTCGATTTCATTTTCCTTGCTATACTAATACTTTCGCACGGAGATGTTGGACTAAGGAAGACATTGTTAGGGAAATCCGTTTCATGTAATCCATGGCTGATTTGTTAGACTGTGGTATTTGTTCGCCCGTTGCAGACCCAATGCCGACAAAGAAGGTGCTGAATTTGTTGGCGATTTCAAAAGGTTCATTCAGTTCCTTATTGTTGTGAATAAAAACGGGTGGTAATTCTTTTCTGGCTTTGGACTTATTATATATATATTTCGGCAAGAGAGCGTATGTCTTGTTTGTCTGGGGTAGTGGGGATGGAGAGCAAAAGTGATTTTGCAAGAGTAATTGTACCTTATGTCGCAATAAAATTATTGGTACAATATATCTCGCGGTGTACATAGCATCCGAAATTGTATTGCAGCAATAGTGTATAACCGCTGCTAGTGTTGATTAGGAAGGGGAGCGAGAATGATTTTTTTTATAAGTTGTATCTTGTGTCGTAATATATTTTTTCAAGTTTCCCTGCTGTAAATCCTCCTGGGTAGATAACATCGGACATGATATTACGTCAATAGAGTATACACCTCCTGTTAGCGGTGTGGAGGTGCTCAGAGCTACGGTAAGTGAAGTGATTTTTATTAATTAGTTAATTATTGTGTGAAATTATGAAATGCCACCAAAGCATTATTAATTCCGAATCACCACTTCAATCAGACTGAAAGATATGTCGAAACCTTTTATTCGACGATATATTGGAACTTACCATTACTTTTACAAGATCATCATCTACGCGAGTCCTTCGGCACCTAAATTGTACCGACTGAAAATTTATTAATTCGAGTGCCTCAGACCCCCCCCCCCCCACCCCCCCCCCCCCCCCCCCCTTCGTAGTGGCGTCCACGTGTGTACGCAACTGCGTTTTTGAGTTCGGGTTTCTACGACATTGCAAAACAACGTAGATGATACAATTGAACAAACCAACTAAAAAACTAAAAACACCCTATAATGATGTTTAAAAAAAACCTTTACTTACAAATTTTCATTTGCGTTAAGAAATGATGTACATCACAGCGTGGTTGCCATTAACATCACAGCGCTGTTGCCAATTTCCACAAATGGGTGGTTCACTTTGACGGGCTGTGTTGGGGTTATTCTGCATCCGGGATCTGTCGGTGTAAGTTTTTTAAATCGAAGGGATATTATTTAGGCTACGAAGGGCATTTCCTGGCGTCAGAACAATGGGGCGTAACCTAGGTATGTGATTTTGAGTCGAGTGGCGATGCCCAGGCATTTTGTGAGCCCTATTATTCGAAGAGAGATAATATCTGCTACGTGAAAGTAAGCTGGTTGGGATTGGGAAACATCAGTCTAACTGATAAAGTAAAAAGCTGTGTTTCTTGCCTCTCCATTTGAATGAAAATTGATAAAATCGGCCGCAGCGATGACTTTTCACATCAAAAAACACGTCACAGCCCCCAAACAGAACATCACAGCGTCGAATTGCACGTCACAGCATGAGACCGATTAGTAGATGTGATGTTGATAAATTTGTTATACTTTCATTTGGGCAGTTGTCGTCTAGAACTGTGGAAAAGTCGCTCACAGAGAGGAATGACTTAAAATTCTCAATAGTTTGGGGATTTATTTTTCTTCCAAGAGGCGCGTGTATGTCATCTTTCTCATTATTGTGGGTTTCGAGGTAAAAACTCCAAAATGGTCAGAGATATCGGTAAGTACTATGCCGGAACAGCGGTGCATTGTAAATTGTTTGTGAATATGTGGTCAATTATTGTTGCCGAGTGGTCGGTGACTCTTGTGGGTTTTGTAATAGAAGGCAACAATCCATTACTGACCAACAGATTAACATATTCTTCAGTTTTTGTATGGGAATCCATTTTCAGGAGATCAATATTGAGGTCTCCCATTATATAAGAATTTTTCCTTTCCCTGTTTAACTTATCGATTATGCCATTTTAACCGTGTTATGAACACATCGACATCTGCCCTAGGGGGAGTATTGGGAGTGTAAATAATACCGACTATTTTTTGGATTTCGTAAGTTCTATAAATATCGATTCGAAGACATGTGGTATAAAGACAGATAGATCCTCACGAATTTTATATTCAACATTTTCCCGCACAAAAAGTCCCACCCCACCTCTATGGTCATCGTTATCGGGTCTATTTGCATAGCATAGGGGCTGGTAGCCAGAGAGGGTGTAAGAGATGTCATCGGGAATATGAAATACTTCAGTCAACCCAATCACATCAAAGGAATTGTTTTGCTCAAGTAAACTAAATAGTAATTCATTCAGGCCATCCCAGTGTGAGCTTAAGCTTTGACAGTTTATATGGAACAAGGAGAATGTTTTATTTTGGTTAGTAAATGCAGTACGAAGTTCTTCGGGTGAATAGTATTCGCATTGGAGCTTGAATGTCCCAAACGGGGACTCATAGTTATCATCAGTTAAGAAATCTTTCTTCATACCTATTAAAAAAATCATATTCTCCCTGCGCCTGGATCTGGTCTAATTTAATGTTACCCGCCATTATCAGTTTTCAGTCCCATGCGCTCTTGAACCTCAAAACCTCTGTTTAGTGTTTCCTGAATCACGCAGTGACAAGGTTTTGGATTCCTTTGGGTCAAGGTGTGATGGTGATGGTAGTAGTCAGAGCTGTCATTTTCACCAGCAAGATGACATGCTGTACAGACAAAATATACCAAAAATTTCACGGTGGCAAATATATTTGAGAAGGTGGGTCGATCGAGTAAAGGATTTCTCCAAGTGCATCGGACAGATTTTACATAATTGTTGAAGTGTGGAAGATCACATTGACAATGAAAGGGATATTGGCGCAGTGTTGGTTTCGGTACTTCCCTGTGCCACAAGAGACATGACCTGTGCCTCGTGCTTTATAGGACGCGAAGAAACCACTAACGACAATATTGGTGTAACATTACAAATAAAACAATAACTGAGAGCCTGGCGTGCCCTAAGAATAGAAGCTGACTTGTGCAATAAAACTCAAGTCCAGTGGCCTCTGCCGCATTTCCCAAGGCATACGATAAGACAGCAATCAACAGTTTTGTATGGAGGCTCACCGATCATTGATAAAGGAGTGGTTCGGTGACCACTAATGTAGCACACCCCCTCCAATTTACACACATAAGGCTTTCCGGTAGACCTTCAACAAATGGATCACTGGGCAATGCCCCAGGTCAAAGTGTGCATATCTAGTGTGCCAACTCATCCGGGCAGTGCATAATACACTGACAGAACCCACACTTTTGATCGCAGTATTTGTATCGTGAAATAGATACTGGGTACACATGGCAGATAGAACTAGTATGACATCCGAAGTATCCTAGCATTGATACTGGGTACACATGGTAGATAGACAGTACTAGTATGGCATCCGTAGTATTGTAACATTGATACTGGGTACACATGGTAGAGAGATAGTACTAGTATGACATCCAGAGTATCGTAACATTGATACTGGGTACACATGGTTGATAGATAGTACTAGTATGACATCCAGAGTATCGTAAAATTGATACTGGGTACACATGGTAGATAGATAGTACTAGTATGACGTCCGTAGTGTCCTAACATTGATACTGGGTACACATGGTAGAGAGATAGTACTAGTATGACATCCGTAGAATCGTAACATTAATGCAGGGTACACACTACAGAAAGATAGTACTAGTATGACATCCGTAGTATCGTAACTTTGATACTGGGTACACATGGTAGATAGATAGTACTAGTATGACATCCGTAGTGTCCTAACATTGATACTGGGTACACATGGCAGAGAGATAGAACTACTATGACATCCGTAGTATCGTAACAATGATAATAGGTACACATTGTAGATAGATAGTACCAGTATGACATCCGTAGTATCGTAACATTGATACTGGGTACACATTACAGAGAGATAGTACTAGTATGGCATCCGTAGTATTGCAACATTGATACTGGGTGGACATGGTAGAATGATAATACTAGTATGACATCCGTAGTATCCTAACATTAATACTGGGTACACATGGTAGATAGATAGTACTAGTATGGCATCCGTAGTATCGCAACATTGATACTGGGTGGACATGGTAGAATGATAATACTAGTATGACATCCGTAGTATCGTAACATTGATACTGGGTACACATGGTAGATAGATAGTACTAGTATGACATCCGTAGTATTGTAACATTGATACTGGGTACACATGGTAGAGAGATAGTACTAGTATGACATCTGTAGTATCGTAACATTAATACTGGGTACACATGGTAGATAGACAGTACTAGTATGACATCCGTAGTTTTGTAACATTGATACTGGGTACACATGGTAGATAGATAGTACTAGTATGACATCCGTAGTATTGTAACATTGATACTGGGTACACATTACAGAGAGACAGTACTAGTATGGCATCCGTAGTATCGCAACATTGATACTGGGTGGACATGGTAGAATGATAATACTAGTATGACATCCGTAGTATCCTAACATTAATACTGGGTACACATGGTAGATATATAGTACTAGTATGGCATCCGTAGTATCGCAACATTGATACTGGGTGGACATGGTAGAATGATAATACTAGTATGACATCCGTAGTATCGTAACATTGATACTGGGTACACATGGTAGATAGATAGTACTAGTATGACATCCGTAGTATTGTAACATTGATACTGGGTACACATGGTAGAGAGATAGTACTAGTATGACATCTGTAGTGTCGTAACATTAATACTGGGTACACATGATAGATAGACAGTACTAGTATGACATCCGTAGTTTTGTAACATTGATACTTGGTACACATGGTAGATAGATAGTACTAGTATGACATCCCTAGTATTGTAACATTGATACTGGGTACACATGGTAGATAGATAGTACTAGTATGACATCCGTAGTATTGTAACATTGATACTGGGTACACATGGTAGATGGATAGTACTAGTATGACATCCGTAGTATCGTAACATTGATACAGGGTACACATGGTAGATAGATTGTACTAGTATGACATCCGTAGTATCATAACATTGATACTGGGTACACATGGTAGATAGATTGTACTAGCATGACATCCGTAGTATCGTAACATTGATATTGGGTACACATGACAGATAGATAGTACTAGTATGACATCCGTAGTATCGTAACATTGATACTGGGTACACATGGTAGATAGATAGTACTAGTATGACATCCGTAGTATTGTAACATTGATACTGGGTACACATGGTAGATGGATAGTACTAGTATGACATCCGTAGTATCCTAACATTGATGCTGGGTACACATTATAGAAAGATAGTACTAGTATGACATCTGTAGTATCGTAACATTGATACTGGGTATAGATGACAGATAGACAGTACTAGTATGACATCCGTAGTATCCTAACATTGATGCCGGGTACACATTACAGAAAGATAGTACTAGTATGACATCCGTAGTATCGTAACCTTGATACTGGGTATAGATGACAGATAGGTAGTACTAGTCTGACATCCGTAGTATCGTAACATTGATACTGGGTACACACGGTATATCGATAGTACTAGTATGACATCCGTAGTATCGTAACATTGATACTGGGTACACATGGTAGATAGATAGTACTAGTATGACATCTGTAGTATTGTAACATTGATACTGGGTACACATGGCAGATAGATAGTAATAGTATGGCATCCGTGGTATCCTAACATTGATACTGGGTACACATGGTAGATAGATAGTACTAGTATGACATCCAGAGTATCGCATCAATTTGGAAGTAGATTCGAGTAGAGATTCCATTCGGTTTCGAACTGTTTTACTGATTCAATTCAACATTTGATTCGAGTGATAAATCGTTTTACGCCATTCCATACTACCGTACTGTGTGATAAATTTACATACACCGGTCAGTAGGCGAAAGGTTATACGCCATTCCGTACTACTGTACTGTGTGATAAATTTGCATACACAGGTCAGTAGGCGAAAAGTTAAGGTCGCATTGTTGATAATTGAATCATTTGATTCGAGTGATAAATCGTTTTACGCCATTCCGTACCTCGGTACTGTTTGTTAAATTTACATACACAGGTCAGTAGGCGAAAGGTTAAGGTTGCATTGTTGATAATTGAATCATTTGATTCGAGTGATAAATCGTTATACGCCATTCCGAACTGCAGTACTGTGATACATTTACTGCACAGGTCAGTAGGTGAAACGTTAAGGTCGCATTGTTGATAATTTGAATCATTTGATTCGAGTGATAAATCGTTATACGCCGTTCCCTATCTCGGTACTGTGATGAATTTACATACACAGGTCAGTAGGCGAAAAGTTAAGATCACATTGTTGATAATTTGAATCATTTGATTCGAGTCGTAAATCGTTATACGCCATTCCGTACCTCGGTACTGTGAAAAATTTACATACACAGGTCAAGAGGCGAAAAGTTAAGGTGACATTGTTGATAATTTGAATCTTTTGCTGTATTTCTCAAAATATGGAAGCTAGGACTGCATTAAATAATCACACTATAATAATGGCCTATATGGATATAAAGAGAAAATAAACATATAGTGTTTTTATATCTTGTTTTTACAACGATTTGAAATATATTTAATATTTTCGGAGATCTGCCGAGAAAATATTAACTATATGCAACGCGTTCTATCAACCAGATATAAAAAAACACTATACGTATATTGTTTTAAACTGATAATAAACAGCAGTTTCACTCATTGAGGCTTATATTCACTTTTTCCCGATTCCCATGGGCCTCCGTAGAAAAAGAGTCAAAGCAAATGGGACGAGACTAAACAGATTTGCGCCCCTTATACCACAAAATCGATGACGGCGATTAATTCACACTTTCTTGGAATTGTCACTGCACTGAAACAAAAAAGTTGACCTGTCACATTTGCGTAAATCATTGAAACGTTGATTGTTTTAGTCACTTTTTCATTCGGAATCGGACAATTTGGGAAGAACTCTCTGGAATTTACGCTTTCTTAATGGTGTCCTTGTGGGATTTTCTGTGAACTGGTAAGTATATGTTCATATTTTGTACATTTATTGTTGCTCCGTACAATAATTGTTGAACATTGTTCGTTGACATTGCCAATGTCATTTCTTCATGATTTAGAATGTTTAGGGCCAATAAGGGAACTGCTGCTGCTGCTGGGTTGGTGTAATTATGACACTTTGCGGAATTGGTGATGTTATTGCCGAAGCAATCGAATTTGATGCTGAAGGACACGTTGATGTTCAGACAGTATGTTACCAAGTGGATTGGTTAGTAACTTTTTCATTGTTGGAATAATGTGTATTCATTCGAGAAGCTTCCAATTTCCGTTAATTATGGTCTACTTGTGTTTACAATTTTTACGAACATTTTTTTTTCGGTAACAGACGAACTTGTAATTATTTAGGGCAGTGTTTTGATCGTGGACGTAGGCGTAACTATAAATAGCGTCCTACACATTATTGACACTCAGACCAGGGGGAGGCCACCAAAAATTTGAAAGACGTGACGTGGGGGTGGGTGGGTCTCTTGAGTGCACCAAAAATGTGCATTTCCAACTTGTGCAATTTTTGGAATTTTTAAAAAATATATCAATATATCAGCTAATATATACCATCATTTGTGTTTCAAACCTTAAAGATGATGTTGTACATCACACTCTTAACATAAATACAACATCGGGAGGCTTTGTATGTGAGAATATTGGGCTTAAACTGGGAAAATGTCACACGTTAGTAGTGGGTGGGTGTCTTGTTCGAAATGTAGAAACTGTGCAGACAATATTTTGGGAACAATTCAAATGAAAATTTGTTCCCATATATGTACACCTGCTCTGGCCAAGCCTGACAATGAACAGCTTGTCATTTGTAGACTGGGGCCCAGAGCAGCCCACAAAGATTTAAATTGGTGGTACCAGTTTAACCCTTTACCTAACATGAAAAGCAGACGACACTTGCCAAAAAATTATTGAATAACTAATTTTTTTCATTTTTTGTCTCAAAAACATAGGTCATGACCCCTCATTGGAACGAGCTCGACGAGCTCGTTCCAATGAGGGGTCATAACCTATGTTTTGGAAACAAAAAATGAAAAAATAATAAAAATTAATTGGCGATTTTTGAGAATAGCGCTGGCCGGTTTTGACCATTACGTTGGGTGAAGGGTTAAGAACATTATGAAACCCTCCTAAAGACAGCTGTGCCTACTAAGTTTATAAGCTTATTTTGGATATTAATGGGAGAGTGGGTGGTGGGTGTCTGGGAACGGTTTGTAGAAAATTTGCACGTAGTGGGTGGGTGGGTGTAAAAAGGAGCCGAATAAAAAATAGGACGTCACGTCTTGCAAATATTTAGTGCCCCCCCCCCATCCCCCCTCCTGCTCAGACTAGGAATTTATGTATATAAGTTTTCATACATAACGTTTGGAACGAAGTGGCTTGTAATTATTTCCTTATTTCAGTTAGAAAAGCAGAACATTTACATGTTTATACTTATAGAAAATATTTCATATTATTTCGACAAAATATCTTTTGCTCCTTCCAACAAAGAATTCAAACCAGAATTATGAAGTTATGAATGAATGAAAATGGAATCGATCGAGGTCAAAGGGCATTCGCATAAATTATAATTATATACGATACCCGTTCAAGTATATACAACGGGTGTTATACTCTATGGTTATCAGATAAATACATATATATATCGCCTATATTTTATTGTGACATTTACCCGTGGATTGTTTCCCTTAGCATCCAAATACAGGCTGCTTGTTGAGAATTGCGAATCAACTCAGAAAACAATTCCAACAATACAGTAATTATCAATTCTCGTGTATCGGTCTCGGGGCGAGTTGTTTTTTTTTTTGTTTTTTTATTTCCGTTAAACTGGGTGGCTGTTAATACTATGTGGCACATGAGCTGCAATTCCAGCTAGGTGGGCTTATTTCCGTTAAACTGGGTGGCTGTTAATACTATGTGGCATATGAGCTGCAATTCCAGCTAGGTGGGCTTATTTCAATTAAACTGTGTGGCTGTTAATACCTGGTAGCACACGAGCTGCAATTCCAGCTAGGTGGGCTTATTTCAGTTAAACAGTGTGGCTGTTAATATTATGTGGCACATGAGCTGCAATTCCAGCTAGGTGGGCTTATTTCAGTTAAACTGATTGGCTGTTAATACCTGGTAGCACATGAGCTGCAATTCCAGCTAGGTGAGCTTTTTACAGTTAAACTGTGTGGCTGTTAATACTATGTGGCACATGAGCTGCAATTCCAGTTAGGTTGGCTTATTTCCGTTAAACTGTGTGGCTGTTAATACCTGGTAGCACAAGAGCTGCAATTCCAGCTAGGTGGGCTTATTTCCGTTAAACTGGGTGGCTGTTAATACTATGTGGCACATGAGCTGCAATTCCAGCTAGGTGGGCTTATTTCAGTTAAACTGAGTGGCTGTTAATACCTCGTAGCACATGAGCTGCAATTCCAGGTAGGTGGGCTTATTTCCGTTAAACTGGGTGGCTGTTAATACTATGTGGCACATGAGCTGCAATTACAGCTAGGTGGGCTTATTTCAATTAAACTGTGTGGCTGTTAATACCTGGTAGCACATGAGCTGCAATTCCAGCTAGGTGGGCTTATTTCAGTTAAGCAGTGTGGCTGTTAATACTATGTGGCACATGAGCTGCAATTTCAGCTAGGAGGGCTTATTTCTGTTAAACTGTGTGGCTGTTAATACTATGTGGCACATGAGCTGCAATTCCAGCTAGGTGGGCTTATTTCAGTTGAACTGATTGGCTGTTAATACCTGGTAGCACATGAGCTGCAATTCTAGCTAGGTGAGCTTTTTGCAGTTAAACTGTGTGGCTGTTAATACTATGTGGCACATGAGCTGCAATTCCAGTTAGGTTGGCTTATTTCTGTTAAACGGTGTGGCTGTTAATACCTGGTAGCACATGAGCTGCAATTCCAGCTAGGTGGGCTTATTACAGTTAAACTGGGTGGCTGTTAATACTATGTGGCACATGAGCTGCAATTCCAGCTAGGTGGGATTATTTCCGTTAAAGTGTGTGGCTGTTAATACCTGGTGGCACATGAGCTGCAATTCCAGCTAGGTGGGCTTATTTCCGTTAAACTGGGTGGCTGTTAATACTATGTGGCACATGAGCTGCAATTCCAGCTAGGTGGGCTTATTTCCGTTAACCTGTGTGGCTGTTAATACTATGTGGCACATGAGCTGCAATTCCAGCTAGGTGGGCTTATTTCAGTTAAACTGGGTGGCTGTTAATACTATGTGGCACAAGAGCTGCAATTCAAGCTAGGTGTGCTTTTTACAGTTAAACGGTGTGTCTGTTAATACTTGGTAGAACATGAGCTGCGTTTCAAGCTAGGTGAGCTTATTTCAGTAAAACAGTGTGGCGGTTAAAACTTGATAGCACATGAGCTGCAATTCCAGCTAGGTTGGCTTATTACAGTTAAACTGTTTGGCTGTTAATACCTGGTAGCACATGAGTTGCGTTTCAAGCTAGGTGGGCTTATTTCAGTTAAATTGTGTGGCTGTTACTACTCTGTGTCACATGAGCTGCAATTCCAGCTAGGTGAGCTTTTTACAGTTGAACGGTGTGTCTGTTAATACTTGGTAGCACATGAGCTGCAATTCTAGAAAGGTGGGCTCATTTCAGTTAAACTATGTGGCTGTTAATACTATGTGGCACATGAGCTGCAATTCCAGCTAGGTGGGCTTATTTCAGTTAAACTGGGTGGCGGTTGATACTATGTGGCACATGAGCTGCAATTCCAGCTAGGTGGGGTTATTTCAGTTAAACTGTGTGGCTGTTAATACTATGTGGCGCATGAGCTGCAATGCACGCTAGGTGAGCTTTTTGCAGTTAAACGGTGTGTCTGTTAATACTTGGTAGCACATGAGCTGCGTTTCAAGCTAGGTGAGCTTATTTCAGTTAAACAGTGTGGCGGTTAAAACTTGATAGCACATTTTGTTAAAAGATTGGTAGAGCGACCTCAGGAGAATAGAATTTTCACACACCTGCTCCAGACCGGTTTCGACTTTGTCAGTCTCCACAGTAGACTGATTTGCGTTTTTATGTGATCTGGTATGTTGTCGCTCTATATACCTTTGTTTGGAGAATAAGATATCTGTATCCGGACGGATTTTTGTACCACTCTCGTCCCTTTGTTTGGAGGATAAGATATCTGTATCCGGAGGGATTTTTGTATCACTCTCGTTCCTTTGTTTGGAGAATAAGATATCTGTATCCGGGCGGATTTTTGTGTATCACTCTCGTCCCTTTGTTTGGAGGATAAGATATCTGTATCCGGGCGGATTTTTGTATCACTCTCGTCTCTTTGTTTGGGGAATAAGATATCTGTATTCGGGCGGATTTTTGTATCACTCTCGTCCCTTTGTTTGGAGAATAAGATATCTGTATCCGGGCGGATTTTTGTACCACTCTCGTCCCTTTGTTTGGAGAATAAGATATCTGTATCCGGGCGGATTTTTGTATCACTCTCGTCCCTTTGTTTGCAGAATAAGATATCTGCATCCTGGCGGATTTTTGTATCACTCTCGTCCCTTTGTTTGGAGGATAAGATATCTGTATCCGGACGGATTTTTGTATCACTCTCGTCCCTTTGTTTGGAGAATAAGATATCTGTATCCGCGCGGATTTTTGTACCACTCTCGTTCCTTTATTTAGTGGGTTAGGCGGATGCATTGTTTGTTGGCGGATTAAAGAAAGTATCAATTACCAGGCTACCAGCACTTTGTAAAACATGTACCCCTTCTCGCCTTCGGGCGTAACAAGAATCTAAAGGACCTACTTGTTAGAGCCAAAACGATTTAGTCCCCATAAAACCTGGATTTTGGGGAAAAATCACGTACCAAACGACCCCATGCACAGATAACAATTGCACCATCTGCAACTTGATAGTCATGTAAAGATATTTCAAAAGCACCCAAACTAAAGGCCGCTTCTCCCTCAGTGGGAAAGTGATATGCAGCCACAGCCACAAAAAGAAGAATAAGCACCCAAACTAAAGGCCGCTTCTCCCTCAGTGGAAAAGTGATATGCAGCCACAGCCACAAAAAGAAGAATAAGCACCCAAACTAAAGGCCGCTTCTCCCTCAGTGGGAAAGTGATATGCAGCCACAGCCACAAAAAGAAGAATAAGCACCCAAACTAAAGGCCGCTTCTCCCTCAGTGGGGAAGTGATATGCAGCCACAGCCACAAAAAGAAGAATAAGAAGAGAATTATGTATGAAGTATATTAGTATTTGTATTTATTATATATCAACAGATTTTCCCTTTGTAAATAAAAACCATATCTTACTCCCAGCACCTCGAAATTGTTATTCAACTCCAACGGCGATATCCTACTCCCAGTCATGAGGGACTACTTTTACCATTGAAGTCCAGCGATAACACCCAATCCACTTCGACAAATATTCTTCTTGATTTCCAACTGACAGCGAACAATAACTATGTACACATCCACACAAAGTTATAAGAAGTTGAACATGACTACTCATTCATGGTGATTGTTTGAATTATTTCTTTAAAATGTGTTGATTTCCTTCATAAGTCCATATCTCCCGTCACTTGAATTTCCATTTGAAAACGAGCGTCATTGCATTCTTTTCTGATGACGTCAAATTATCAGTTCATTCATTCATGTTTTTGTGTTCATGCGCCGATTTTTCTAACCGTCAAAACAAATTGAGCGACCTTGGGAAACTGCTCTTGGATGACGCAAGAGGGGTATTTGTGTTGCAGATATTATCAGGGAAATATAATAAATACAATAGTTCACTGCTTGAAGTAACGGACGATGTTTATTCCCTCGTGGGATGCGGAGATTCAACATCCCACTCGAGAATAAACATCGTACGTTACTCCAAGCAGTGAACTATTGTCTATTTAATTTAATACAGGGTATTGTATATTATCGAAAAAATGAAGAACAGACTATAGTTCAGGCCCGGCTAAATACCTATTGTTCTCATTAATACTCATTTCTTAACTGTTCAACATTAACATCTTCAATTTACCTTTACTACAATAATAGATGATAGATAGTTGAGAATAAACCATTGTGGGTATAAATACAGTTTTCATAATCAGGAGTTGCTAGCTGGGAGAAATCCAGGAGGTGTCAAGGTTAGGGCTGTCGCGATTATTCGATTAGTCGACTAACCGTCGACTATTGAAGTAGTCGACGTTTTTTATTTTTAGTCGATCGTCGTTCATTTTCAAGGTGGTACACGTCTACTACACGTCGGGGCTAAATTGCATTGTTTCGTGAGGTGAATGGTCAATGAAGGTGAATAACTTTAAATATCTAACCATAGTTAACATTCATATCCGGAAGACTGTATGACTGTCACTGACTGTGTAAGAAAGAACACTCACAGTTACTCGAGAAGAATAGATTCTTCTGAATTTCTCCAGGCTTGTACACACGAATGCACCCATTGGAAAACCCAAAGCGCGGAAGTGACAAAATTATGACGAAAGTCAGAACGTCAGATCACTTCTCAAAGTTCGGAACTTCAGACTAAGATCCAATTTTAACAACTGACGAGGGAATGCATAGATCTCAATGTTCAAAATTTCGAGAAACTTATTGCAGAAAGGAAACATATGCAGGAACGTTCTTTGGTAAATTCATTTTAATTCATCGGCTTCAATCTAGTTCAAATTTGGACCCGCAGTCAGTAATATTATTTTTGGGGTTGGTACGTCCTACAGGACGTACCAACCCCAAAAGTTATATTACGGACTGTGGGTCCAAGATTGGACTACATGTAGCTTCAGTCGGGACCGATTTGTTGTTCCCACAACCCCACTTCGTCTGAACACACTGGTGCCATTGTCATTTTCAGAGTTTTACGAACAGAAGAATCATTTGCGAAAAAATCATGGGAAGCGACTATTAATCGACTAACCGTCGATTACTTGTCACGATTAGTCGATTACAAAAAAATGATAGTCGCGACAGCCCTAGTCAAGGTATTATTTGAGTATTTGTAAGGTTGGAATTGCTTGTAAAAGCAAGGTAACTACAGGCTTGTCTCCCCTATTACTGCCCCTTCCCCACCCCCACACACACACTTTGGGTTTTTCTCCCGATCGAATGAATTCTAATTTAGGTTAATCGCGTTCGTGCGTAGACAGGACTGAACCGGTACAAGACAATTCGCAATTCGTCCTGCAAAAGGCTACAGTTTAGCCTCCTAAACAAATGAATTCTAATTTAGATTAGTTATGGGGCTGCATTGGTTTTGTTTATTTGATCGTTTACGGGTGTGGCGTGATGGAGGCAGACCTGAATTCGATTCGGTTCATGGTTGTGGTGGACTGTCAGTATTTTTGCAGTTCACAGTTTTGTAGCTGAATCACTCTGTCATTACTGTCAAGACGTAGAAGGGCTGCTCGCCAATGTGTGCGGTAGGTCAGTCGATAGTTTCAACGCGCAGACTCAGGGCAACACGTTGAAAATATGTATTGATCTACTTCCAAATAATGAATATAAATGCTTCCAGAATTTGTCTTTGAAATGACATAGTAGAAATCATCAAGGTTCAACGGGTTAAAAATGGCTCTTTATGAGTCATTTTCGCCTGAAATTGCTTCGAACTTGCACACCACTGTGTCACCAGAAGTTTCGTCCAGAATTGATTTATTATCTAATCAATCTTTCAGGAATTAAAATCACTGCACAATTGAGTGTCCTTTCATCTGCAGCATTGTGTTGTATTGGTGGCCGTGATTCAATCTTCACTGGGGTTCACACTCATCGAAAAGGTCACTAAGCCGATTGAAACATCCATAAAGTACACCAACACGGGCGTTTGAAGAACCCACGAGACGAAACGGCATCAGGCGCGAAAATGAAGACCTAATCAATATGTTAAAAATGAAGTTTAACTCATCGTAAACGTTTGCACATACTTTTCCCGAGTGCATCGTTCACTGCTTCTCATCAAAAATCAAGAAGTCATCGATGGTGCACAGCGTATCCATATGAATTTGTTTTGTCGTCTTCTAAATTATTATAAGTTTGTCATACTGTGGTAGAGCCACATCGAAAATAGGTGGAAAGTATGAATTACCTTCGATGACTTGATCCAGATCTCCAACAGAGTCCGTGAAGGAGACGTCTTGCTGCAGCAGCTGGTAGAATTCAAGTGACATTCTTTGTGGTGCATCAAGGGAGAGCAATTGATGGGAGTGTTCCTCCAATGTCCAGAGCAGGTGCCAGAAGAGAACATTCACCAACACTCCAATCCAACCCACGCACTGGCAACTCGTACCACACTCCTCCTTTGCCTATAAAAGTTTGTCATATGGTGATTAAAACTGTATTGAGATGGTAATAATCGAAACTGAGAATGGTTGAGCAAAAAAGCAAACTACCTTCCTACTAGACTAAAAGTGGATAAATGGGTGTTGACGAGAAAGCAGATTACCTTCCTATCAACTTTACATTAATGACGATGGATTGGCAATGAAGTGAGATCTAGATCTGTCAATATTTTTAACAAATCAGCCGCAGCGTTTCCAGTATGATGATCACGGCAGTGTAGAATCAATGGTTTATGATATTTTTCAGCTAATGGTAGAATTCGATTCAATAAAGACTTTTGAACTGCTATTTTCATGGATCTGCAGTGTACTTTGTCCCAACGACAAGATGTGGTGTAGTCCAACCCAACCTCTCCTAATGCAATTATTTTATCATTTTTCAGCTTCTCTTCCAATTTAACAGAAAAGGACTCAACTACATCGGGAACCAACAAATGGGGGGTGAATTCCTAATGACATGAAGATTCTGGAATCTCCAGCAACAATTTAATCAATGTATGGCCAGGATTGTGGGAAAACAAAGTTGGATATTGCCCATTTTAGTGTAAATCTTTCTCCGTTAAAGGTAGATTCAAATTGTTTTAAACTTGTGCAATTACTCTTCTTGAAAAGTTGATCGAGATGGCAATGAGAATCTACAAAGTTTAAATTTTGATCTTCCAGAGTTGTTACATGAATTATTTCTATACCTGTATAAGTAAATTCAGTGGAGAGATTCTTTAACTGGGTTAGTAACTGTTCTTCAAGATTTAAATTTAAAATGAGGTTGCAAAGAATTCTCCAATGCATTACAAAGATTATAAAGTTTGGTGGAGAAAGAGAGAATTGATGTTCCTGTACAGACTGTTCAGTGGAATACTCCGTATATTTTTTCATTAAACTTCTTTCATCATTACTAAACTCAACATTTGACTTATCATAAGCAGGGAAAAGACAGTTGTTAACAATATATTGTAATATTTCTGACAGGTTGTCCAAAAGTAAGAGGTTACAGAAAAAATAAAATAAACCATTCATGAGGTGGAACCACCGTTCAACTGTACAGTCTGTATCGGGACATGTAATTGGTGTTTTGTGCCAGCAAGCAGTGTGGAAGGCTAGAAACCATGGTAAATGGTCTTTTAAAACATGTCGCTTTAAATGAGCAGTTTTAGCAGGGCACAGTTGACAAACTTTTATTTTTCTTTTATTTTCATTTGCTGGTGTTTGTATATGTGTTGGTGCAACAGCATTGACGCTTTGAGCAACTGTGTCACGTGTTTGTATATGTGTTGGTGCAACAGTATTGACGCTTTGAGCAAGTGTGTCATGCGAGCCTTCACGAGAGTGTAAAGAGGGAGTACTTTCATTTTGAATTGTCTTTGCTGACTCTCCAGTTATACAGTCTGATTTATTGACATGGTTGGACGGGCTATGTGTTGCTACATCGAACTCATCCAAGTTATCAGCATCATCAGGATTGAAAACGAATTCATCAAGATCCATTTCTAAAACATGAATATAATAAGGCTTACTTGTATTTACAACAAAATTAACTAAAATAGTACTGTTCATTTTTTTTTTCATTTTTTACAATCAATCCAAGAAACGTGCAGGTTTATGGATTTTCCTGCCAAATGAAGAGACTGGTATCTGTTTGAAGAGTTTGGGCAGAATATTTTCATCTAAGAAAGTAATGCTATCAGGCTTAGAATCAGGGTCAATTTTGTAATTCGAATCTGATAATTTATTTCCTTGAGCTGCTACAACAAGTCTATCTGAAGCGTTTACCAATGCATTTTGAATGTCTGAAGAGCATGATTTGTCATGGGGGCTCTCATTCGTTGAGCTTGCTAATCTGCTACCGACACTCCATTTGAGTCAGCAAAAAGTTCTGACCCTGAAAATGGATGTGTTTGTTCGGCATCAGAAGTTGATACCACTTCACCACTAGAGTCAGCGAAAGGTTCCGACCCAGATGATGCAGGTACTGATAGACCAGAAGCAAGATCACAGCTTTTAGAATTTGAATCATTTTCAAAGAGATTGTGTCATAATTGACGTAACCACAAGGGTGAAACTCTATCTTGGCAACACTTCCGGCGATCATGATGAAGAAGAGATATTCCTTTCTTGCCTTGGACTTTGTACAGGGGTGCCTTTTCCTCAAGTATTAAAAATGGGCCCATCCATGGTGATCTTAATTTTGAGCTCACACCAATCTTTGTTGCAGAATTACGTTTATAGACAATGTCACCATCGAAATGTATTTCATTAACCCGTAGATCATAATTTCTTTTTTGTCATTTCTGATACTGTCCAAGATTATTGCGGGCACATTTATGGGCCTAGCCTAATGGGGTCTCAATTTCCTTTACCCATTCTGCAGGAGTTGAATTGTGAGGAAAATTTCTACCAAACATTAAATTTACTGGCTGAATGAGTTCACGACCGAACATCAAACGATTTGGTGTGTACCCTGTGCTGCGATTAACAGTTGCATGTAATGCCATAGCCAACAAAGGCAAGTCTCTATCCCAGTTTCTGTTTTTGTCTTCAAGGAAACAGTGGATCATCTGCAAGAGTGTTCGATTATAATGTTCGACCTGACCATTTGCAGATGGATGGTATGGGGTGGTTCTTTTCTTTGCAATTTCTAATAAATTTCAGTGAGACTCAAACAAGTGACTTTGAAAATTACTTCCCTGATCTGTTAGAATTTCAAGGGGACATCCAAAAGTAACAATGATGTAAACCAAAAATTTCTGTGCTACACTGACAGCACTCTGATCAGGGAGGGCAGCAAATTCGACCCACTTTGTAAATCGATTCACCATTACAAGTACATATTTGTTTCCATTACTGCTTTCATTAAAAGGTCCAAGGATGTCTAAATGGACCCTTTCCATTGGAAAACCTGCATGAAATGATTTTAGATGAGCTCTGGGATTGACAGTTGCCTTTTTGTTAGCATTACATACTGGACGTGTTTTCACGTAATCTTTACAATTTTCAGTCATACCGCACCAATAAAAGGACTGTTTAAGTCTCGTAAGAGTCTTGTCCTGCCCTAAATGTCCACTACTTTTTAAGTCATGACACATGTAAAGAACCTTTTCTTTCAAAGCATCAGGGACCACAAGAATCAGACGGTTTGGGTCATTTTCAACCCAGTTATAGTAAAGAACACTCTGTATGAACTTTAGTTGAGACTTACAAAGCCACATGGTTCGAACGTTTGGGCTGCATAAACGAAGTTCAGCATATGAAGGAGAAATGCCAATTTGTAACCAATTTATTATTACATTCAAATCAGGGTCTTGCCACTGAATCTCTTTTAACTGCTTGTGTGTGTATGACTTGAACCATGTACCACTACTAGAATTCACTTCACTTAAAGATTCATCAACCTGAGCTGAATCAACCTGAGAATTTATGACTCTAACAGCTAGGGAAATTACGTCATCCACATCATCCTGAAAACGAGACCATTGAGAATGAGCTTGACGACAGTATTCACAGCCTTTGCATGGCAAACTTTCCAATTGAGACCCAGCATTAAAACAATCACAGTCCACATTTTTTGAGGGAATTTGAGACAGCACATCAGCATTAATATGCTTTTTACCATCCCGGTGAACAATCTGCATATCAAACTGGGACAATTCCTCCATCCATCTAGCTAACTGTCCTTCTATATGTTTGAAACACATAAGCCAAACAAGACTATTATGATCAGTTCTTAAAATGAAAGATTGGACCAAAAGGTAATGTCTAACGTGACGACAGAATTTCACTATGGGCAATAACTCTTTCCCAGTTGTCCAATACTTGTGCTGTGGTTTCAACAGGATATGACTGGCATAAGCAATGACTCTTAATTTACCATCCTGTACTTGTGACAACTCGGCAGCTATCGAACAATCTGAAGCGTCAGTATCAAGGATGAATAACCCATTGGGAGAAGGATAAGACAAGACAGGTGGATTTGTTAACATTTCCTTAAACTTTTCAAAATCTGTTTGATGCTTGTCTTTTCAAAGATACTCTTTGCTATATGCTAGTTCAAATAAGACAGCTGATAATTGAGCAAAATCTTGCATGTGATCACGATGATAGTTGATGAAACCTAAGAAAGACTGCAATTGAGTTTGATTTTCAGGAGTTGGCCAATTTGACACTGCTTCAATTTTATCCTTAGAAACAGAAACTCCCTGACCACTAACTGTTTTTCCTAGGAACTCTACTTCTCTTTTGAACAAAGCACATTTTCAGGGTTTCAACTTTAACCCATGCTCCTCAAATCTTATCAACACCTTTTCTAAGGTAAAAAAGGCATCATCAAAATTTTTGCCCAGAACAATTATATCGTCGAGATAAACCAAAAGAATTTGCCAGTTGAGCCCTCGGAGCACAAGCACAATAGCTCTTTGAAATGTACTCGGGGCATTACACAAACCAAACCCCATTTGGATATGCTCGAAGAGGCCATAGCGTGTGACAAAGGTTGTTTTCTTAATTGCTTCCTCTGAGATGGGGATCTGATAGTAACCAGAGGCCATGTCAAGGGTTGAAAAATATTCCGTCCCATACAAAGTATCCAAACAATCCTCAATATTTGGAAGTGGGAAGCAGTCTTTGACAGTACACTCATTCAAGGCCCTATAATCGATGCACCAACAAACAGACCCATCTTTTTTACGAACAAGAACTGGTGCAGAAACCCAACAAGAAACCGATGGCCAAATAACACCAGCATCCAACATCTTTTGTAGATGTTCCACTAATGCAACCAATGTCAATGTCATGTTTAGCAAATACCTGAGAATAATTTATAAGAAGTTTTCCTAAATTGATTGCCTGACTAGTTTCCAGACTGACTACAGTTTTCAAAAATAACTCCTTTAAGTGACTGGGAACTTCAAGTTTAACCATTTCCAACTCATTAAACAAGGAACCATTTTCAGACTGGACACCAGCCATTCTGATAGCAACTTTATAACTCTTTTCTGCAATGGGTTCAGAAACAGCGTTGGTTTCTTCAGCATTCCCTACATGCAACCCTCGCTTGAAGTGAACAAAATGTTTACCATTATTGAGGACATTCACAAAAACTTGTGTGCCTCGTCCAACTGTTGCAGATATAAGTGTTTCCTTATGCTGAATTTTTGGTACAATTATAAAATCACTAGGCAAGGAACCATTAATTTTTAATTCCACAGACCCAATTGAATTTGATGGTATGGTAACACCTTTTTGTACTGTAGCTCGGAATACCTTGATCTCAGAATTTTTATTTTTTTTTGAATGAAACATTTCTTCTCCAGAAACATTGACAACATTATTTCTCAAATTTACAATGCACTTATTTTCAACAAGAAAATCAAGACCAAGGATTACTGGATCAGAAATTGGGGCAACACAAGCATCCCATTTAAAAGAATTAGAGCCAATACTAATTTCAACATTCTTAAATATTTTTCCAAGAACAGGTTGTTTGGAAATTCCATGTAGTTTGACAGATGTTGTAGGCAGTAAATTTGGACAATGTTTTTTAAAGAAACTTTCACTAACCAAGGTTAACATAGCGGCAGTATCTACTACTGCCAATGTGAGCTGATTAAAAATATTTACATTCACCACTAAACTAAAACCATCAACTTTTTGTACAAACATTTTCTCATATGAATTATCAGATTCTGCACACGATTGTTGACCCTGAGTTATCTGGATCAAGTTTGGGGTCGATTGCTTGGCCCTGTGCCATTTAAATTTTCTTTCTGCAGGAACTGTATGTCTCTTTCAGGAGGCTTAGTTGAGTTGTTACCTTCTCTAGGGGGTACCAAGAATGTTTCTAGAATACTGAGTGGGAGAAGTATATCTTGGTGTTGGCCTGAATGATAATTTATGTTGTGAAGAGAGAGAACGAGATCTGCCAAAAGTATTATCTGGAGATGACCAACAGACATTTTGACTGAAATTCTTAGTGCTAACTGGGTTACCTTGATTCAAAGGAGGTTTCCTGTCAAAATTGTAATTAGCTGATGAAGGACTTTGTTTTTTTTCATAAACAACAGCTGATAAGGACTTAAGCATATGTTTAATTTCTTTGACTTCTTCCTTCAAATCTGAGACAAGAGTATTCCGTTGAGGTTTTTCATTATTTTCCTCGGCACTTGACTCATTTGATGCGAAAGAAACTTGTCTATGAGCATAATTTGAAGCCCTATAGCCGAAAATTGTCTGTTGGTTAGCCAGCGAAGCTTTTACATATTTTAAGGCTTTATTTACAGTTTGGGGATTTTTCTCCATAGCCATTTTTTCTGCCTCTTTCTCCCTACAACCCCTTAAAAAACATTCGGTGGAAATCTGATCAATGGTTTTTTTGTTGGCATGTTTAAATCCATCAATTGCCATAAAATGAACCCTTTGAGAAAATTCTTCCAAATTTTCGTCATCTTTTTGACGCATGAACTATACCTGCATTCTGGCAGCAACAGGTTCATCTTTAAGGCAAAATCTTTCTTTAAGTTCTTTTTTAATTTTTTGTAATGCTTGCCCAACTGTAAAGCTCTCACATATTCAAGCTCAGTACCCGAGAGACAGTCAATTAGCCTTTCATTTTTCTTTTTAGTTTTCCATTTTCTACGTTTTGCAATTTGCTCAAATTGATATATAAATGGCTCCCATTTTAAAGTGCTGTCCCCTGTAAAAATTAACATTTTGGGGCGATTTGGGCTTTTACTATGTTTTCTATACTTACGAGATCAATTAGAATTGTAATCTGGAGAATCAGAATCAGAAATGTCTAAACAGTCATCCGACAATTAATCATATTCAGTGTCAGTGTCTGAATGGCTAGATGAACTGGAATAAGACAGTTTGTGTTTGTGATGAGATCTGCTCCTTCGAGAGGAGGACTTGTGAAGTGAGTCAGTAATTGTACTTGCAAATAAACTTGTTTTTGTTGAATCACCCTGATTATGTATTTCAAATTCGGATTTGGACGTTTTAGGGGTGCTATTTGAATTTTTTCAATAATGGCCATCTGCTGGAATGGCATCCATAATTCTTGACAAGTGAGGGTCAGCATAAGCATCTGTAGATGAATTGCTGAATTTACGGCTTGTCAAGTCTAACTTTTCTTGTTTTTCCCTTTTCAATTGAGATGCAAACTTATCATATTCTTGATTAAATTCCCATAGTTTACTATGTATCTCCCTAGTAGCGTCTTGTTTTACCCTTTCCATTTCCCGATCTTTGATTTTAAGTCTGGTTTGTAAAATTTCATTTTGTGCAACAGAGGCCTGAAATTTTCTAGTCCAGTTTTCATCGTTTTGAGTTAACATTTGTTCTAATTTGTCCAACCTTGACTTCATTGTGTTTAACTCCGGATTGTTAACAGGCTCTTTTAAACTAATTTTTTCTTGGGCTAGCCACTCAGCCCATGTTTCTAAAGAAATTTCTGTCTCTCTAATTAAGTCTTGCAGATCCAGTTGTTTTTTTTTTGTTCTCTACATTTTATTATTTTTTTTTATTTCATTTGCCCAATTCCATGTAAATTTTTTAATTCCTCTGCAGTGGCTGTTTGTATATAGATGGTAGTCATTTTGAAATAAAGTAAATAAAAAAATAATGTTCTATTTTATTTAAATTGAAAGTAAATTGAATTTAATTATGATGCATTGAAATACTGCAAAGAATAATTGCAAAATCAAAATCAATTGAAAAAAATTATTAAAATTTTTTTTATTTTTTTTGTCCCCATTAGGCTGCCATACTTTGCTCGAAAATTGTGATTTCCGTTTTTATTGTTTGCATTGGTAACGCGGGAAAATGGTTCAAAACCAAAATAAATGTCCACAAAACAAAGAAAAATGAATGAAAAACGTCAAAATAACAATTCCCAATCAACATAAACGAGGAAACGATTGTTGATCCTCCCCGTTTATTGAGAATTGATAAAAAAAATATCGGTGTTTGTCGTACTGAAAAGTGAGAACATTTTGGTATCTGTGAACGTTTTTCACAGAAGAAAATGATTTCCTAGCATGGGAAACGAAACATCTCGTCACCATATGTGGTAGAGGCATATCGAAAATAGGTGGAAAGTATGAATTACCTTCGATGACTTGATCCAGATCTCCAACAGAGTCCGTGAAGGAGACGTCTTGCTGCAGCAGCTGGTAGAATTCAAGTGACGTTCTTCATGGTGCATCAAGGGAGAGCAATCGATGGGGGTGTTCTTCCAATGTCCAGAGCAGGTGCCAGAAGAGAACATTCACCAACACTCCAATCCCACCCACGCACTGGCAACTCGTACCACAATACTACTTGATATTGCAACGTTTGAGAACAAAGGGGATCCAGTTAAGGTTGGGGACTTGCATCTTCTGCCTAAATTAAAACTTGAAGTGATATATTCCACTGCAAATAACTGGCATCAGAAAAACTGGCATTCGCCAAAATATTGACCACATTGTATTCTAATAGAGAACTTATGATTCTGCTCCTGGAGGATGTAATTTTATTGGCTATAGCCAAAAATGATTATTTCCGTTCGAAGATGACTGAAATGTTTCATGATTTCAAAATTATTATGTTTCCACAGAGCATTTTCGTAGGAATACCCCAAAAACTTATTCGATATTATCAACAAATCTATTCAAATCATTGTTGTCTCATATTTGTGTATCGTGATAAAACATCATTTGTTATCGGAAAGCACTTGTTCCCCAAGGTGCGACTTTTTCTTCAACCAGATATAGCATTTCAAACAGGATATGTGTCATTTTATGCCACCAACTCATGATATATTATCGATACGCAGAGGTGACCACGAATCAGCTCAGTTTAAGCCTCTCAAAGGTATTGGAAGTTCCACACGCAGTTTGGAGACTGGTGGTAATGGATTACACCAAAGGGAAATAATTCTATGGAAGATCCTTTCTTAATTGCAACAAATGGAATGATGCTTCTGCAACGGGGTTGAATAGTAATTTCGGATCGTCTCCAAGGACATAATTTATCCACATTGGAGGGGATTCTTCAAGTTCTTATTGATCCTAAGAATAAGAAAATATCGCGTTACTTTAATACTTGGACACGAGGCCTGGACAACGTGATTTTGACTAATTCTAGTGATATGGCTGTGATAAAAGAAATAGAGATCCTTCAGAAACTGGACAAAGATTTGCCGCAAGTGATTGGGTATCACAATAGCATCGAATCTCCAACAGAGGAACAAGCAAAAACTATTAAGATTCTTCGAAGGAATTAAATAAACTGCACTGAATGTCTAACAAATACACAGGGAAGTGTATTGCATTTATCTGTTATCAACCATCAATCCAGGAAATGATTTCAAATTTCAGTTCAAAGAGAGAAGATAAATAATAATAGTATAGTATAAACGGGTAATAACCAACTCTCGAGCCATTAGTTAAATTCTTAAAAAGTTCTGTCATTCTTATGGTCTGCAACAGGTTTATCCATTTCCTAAGACGACTTAGAAATGTCTGAAGCTCTTCGGAGAATCCCTCGTCTACTATGTTTCTAATTTGTCTTCTGTTTTGGGGTGTGCTGTATATCTTGTGTTATTGCGTTCGTTCTGTCTTTTTCATGGTGTGTTCAGTTTAAACAATATTTATTTCTGAGTTCAATATACTCAATAATAGAAAACAATTACAGGTGATATATGAAGAACAAAAAAGGAAAATGGATTCAGCAGCAAGCATATGCTTATGTGAGCTGTCTCCGTTGTATTTGCACACATTATTTATATATCAGCAAAACGAGAAAAAAATTGTTTTACATAAAGATTAGCTGGGATACTCCTGTGTTCGGGAACGATAAGTAGTGAAAGAGATTTAAAAAAGAAAAAAGAAAAGGGGGAAGACAAGAAATAGAATACAAAAATCAACACAATTGAGAAGAATAGATATTTGTGTGAGTTTGTATTCAGACAGAACCTGTTGATGGCAGAACTGTGAGTGGTAGTTAAGAGTTGGATAAGCCATAAGAGGACTAACAGCGCCTGTATGTTATTCACGCTCTTATGTTTTTCTTCGTCAGAAAAGAGAATATAGCTATGAAGGGTGACAGTAAATTTCGAACGCATTGTGATGGATTCCCAATCAGCTCGAGATTCACCGGCACCTCTCATATGTGAAGTAGTCCTCACAAAACTTTGGATGTTAGTAATTGGGTGAGATCAGGTAGCTAGGACTCAAGAAATCTATGTACAAACTTGCTGCCGTAAGATGGGACACCTCTAGTATATAATTAAGTATTTAATTAGTGTTTAGACCAGCTGGGCGCAGTAGTTTGAGAAGTTAATCACCGAGGGCAGGGGGGGGGGGGGGGAGAGGAGGTCCCATTAAACCATCAAACCAAGTACCTGCTCGACAGCTTTTGAGCTGGGTAGGGGGAAGTGTCTCGGTATTTCAGAGAATAATAACATCCCTCTACTGCCGTGTATCTAGGTGGCTGGGTGGTTGTAACGAACACCTACCAGTCTAAGTAATAATTAAGTATTAAGCCAAACTGGGCGCACTGGTTTGAGGAGTTATTCACCAAAAGCAAAGGGGTGAAATTCCCATTAAACCAGGTACCTTCTAGAAAAATGTTAGGACTGGGAAGAGGAGGTGGCACAATATTTCAAACCAGATTAACAGCCCTCTGCCCGCCCAGTATCAGGTCGTTGAATGGTTATGATTAAAACCTACCAGTTTCCTGAATGTAGTCATGGAGGCAACTCGCAATTCTCTGGTTAGTCTTGGCTTCGTAAAGCGGATTTCTATATAAGAAAATGTTCGTGTCGATGGGATTAGTAATGCGATCGAGAGTTTCGCGCCTTGCTTCTGTACACAGATAACAATTAAAAAGATAGTGTTCAGTAGATTCCCGATTGCCACAACTACAGTCTGGAGAACTTGTTAAATGAGTGTTATATAAATCCTCATTGAGATTGCTGCACCTTAGGCGCAATCTGCAATGGAGCACTTGCGTTCTGCGCGACTTATTAAAGTAAAAAGTACTGGGTATAAAAGGGTTTTCTCGATTGATATGGGATTTGAAGTTTGTTTGTAATCGAATTGTTTTCTCTGATTGCTATTGGTAAGCTGTTCCATAGCCGGGTAGTAGATGGTATAAATGATCTTTGATGTAATGCGGTACGACTTGAAGGTACAGACAAATCTATGTTGCCACGAAGTGAGTATTCGTGTGATGCTGACGAGGATGTCGGAATTAAAGAAGAAAGGTAGCGCATTTTCTAATGAGTCCCAGTCGTTTCTGAGCAGACGAGATTGTGTTGGATATGTGATTTCCCCACACCCGTGATCATTGAAGGTCAATCCCAGGTGTTTGTGTTCTGCGACTTCTTTTATACATGTGCCAGACATTAAAAGAGGAGGATGTGTGATTTCTGTACGTTTGCGCGTGATAACCAT
The DNA here is from genome assembly GCA_031216915.1 of Pictodentalium vernedei. Classification (NCBI taxonomy): domain Eukaryota; kingdom Metazoa; phylum Mollusca; class Scaphopoda; order Dentaliida; family Dentaliidae; genus Pictodentalium; species Pictodentalium vernedei. The sequence goes on along the minus strand of CM062294.1, from coordinate 1,070,624 downwards.
TGATTCGGTTTTTTGGGGGTTAAAGTACACTAACCATTTATTTGCCCAGCTTTCGATCTTTCTTATATCATCAGATATAATCTCCGCAGCTCAGCCCGGGTCCTCTACAATAACTTAAAGGGAGGTATCGTCTGCAAAAAGCCGAATGTCGCATAAAATGTCTTCCACAATATCGTTAATGTAAATTAGGAAGAGAATATATTGATCCTTGTGGAACTCGCGCAGAAACTGCTCTCCACGCAGACGAGTTTGATTTGATTACAACGCGTTGTTGTCTTTGATTCAGGTATGATTTGAACCACTCTAGCAAACTGACTGTGATGCCTATTTTTGTAATTTTAGTAATAATCCTTTGTGCCACACCTTGTCGAAAGTCTTGCTAAAATCACAAAAAACGAATCGTATTTCTTTGCCTTCATCGAGAGCCTGGCTGGTTGTATTGTATATTTCGGAAAGTTGAAGTACTGGTGAGTCTTTTGGAATAAACCCAGACTGGAATTGAGTCAGGAGAGAATTAAATTCGAGAAAGGAAAATACCTTCTTGAAAATACATCTTTCGAAGACTTTACCTGTGCAACTAAGAAGAGATATGGGTCGATAGTTGTCCACGTATTTTGGGGAGTCCTTTTTGAATATCGGTGAAACATTCGCTCTTTTCTATTGGGGTGGAAAATAACGTTCAATGAGGAGACGGTTACAAATTTGTGTAAGTGGCATCGATAAGGACCTAGAGCACTCCTTCAGTACCCATGGATAAACATTATCGGGGCCACATGCTTTGGAAAATTTTAGCAGGCGCAATGCTTCTAGTATATCTTCTTCTTCAAGTACAATTTCGGAGAATTCAGGGCGGGTCGAGTTAAACGAGATGGGTGGGAGTGGAGTGTTAGAATCGTCAATACTGGAGATAGAACAGAAGTATTCGTTGAAGACATCAGCTTTAGCAATAGATGGCGAGATAGTGCAGCCATCATGGTAGAGATCTGGTATGCCAGACGTTTTCTTGCCAAGTATGAGAGGGTGTTGTCTGACAGTTGAGGGTATTCTCTGTTCTTAAGAAATATTTTGCCTTTGATTTTTTTATGAGTGATGTGGTTTCGTTTCTTTTACGGCGGTACCTTTCCCATGCATGAGGAGTATTTCGCGACTTTGCCAACCTGTGAAGGCGCTTCCGTTGTCTGATTAGTCGCCGAATCTCAGAGTGCATCCACGTGGGTTTATTCTGTCTGCTTGTAATCAATTTATTTGGAATGAAATTTGATGCTAGATTTTCCAAGTGAGATACAAACTGGTCAACGATCTGAGCCGGATGGGCATGGTTAATAATATCATCCCAATTACTCCCTAGTAGACTGTTGTTTAGACCGTCGAAGTCTGCCTCATTATAGAGCCATATAGGTCGTTTGATAGATTGTGGTCGTTTATTGGGAAATTTAAGATTTGCTAATACTGGACAGTGATATCGAACCATCTCGGCATAAAAAGGGTCTACGACACTTTGCGAAATTATAATTTGGGGGTCATTTGTAATTATTAAATCTAATAATGATGACGACATTTCGGTAAAAAATGTTGGCTGGTTGATTAATTCAAATAAATTGTGCTGCTGCAGTATATTCTGGATTGGCCCATTCTGAGTTGAGAGCTGATTATCATTAAAGTCACCTTTTACAATCATTGGCAGTGTGTTCGCATCGAGTGCCCGTTCTATGGATGTTGAGATTAGATCCCATGTAGCAACATCGGAGTTGGGGGGACGGTAAAAAGTCGCAAGAAAGAAACCTTTGGTACCACAGCTGACCTGGAGCCAGATACATTCAACATTATCAATTTCCAAGTCAGGCCGATGTTTATAGGTGTGTTTGACGTAACATAATATTCTTCTCTCATAAAAAAGGCCTACACTTAGTCCATTTCATAAATTTACATTCCATCGGCTGGCATATTCCACTTGGTCGAGAAAGCCAACCTGCTGTTCGCTTTTCCTGTCAACTGAAATATTCCAGCCGATACAATCTAAAAATGCCATAAATATTCATTGTCTTTGAATCAACTCAGCTGAGAGTTGATTTGATCGATTCCTTGAAAATACAATCTCTATAACGTCCTCTGAGTGCTAGAATGTCCCGTGTCCCATATAGGGCATTGTCCCATAGAGGATATTGTCCCATAGAGGACATTGTCCCATAGAGGGCATTGTCCCATAGAGGACATAGGACATTCTAGCATTCAGCCGAAGATAAGTAGACACGTTTGTCATCACAATAATCTGTCACATTGGGGACATTGTCCCATAGAGTACATAGGACATTCTAGCACTACGGCGACGATAAGTAAACACGTTTGTCATCACAATAATCTGTCCCATTGGGGACATTGTCCCATAGAGTACATATGACATTCTAGCACTCACGCGACGATAAGTAAACACGTTTGTCATCACAATAATCTGTCCCATTGGGGACATTGTCCCATAGAGTACATAGGACATTCTAGCACTCACGCGACGATAAGTAAACACGTTTGTCATCACAATAATCTGTCCCATTGGAGACATTGTCCCATAGAGTACATAGGACATTCTAGCACTCACGCGACGATAAGTAAACACGTTTGTCATCACAATAATCTGTCCCATTGGAGACATTGTCCCATAGAGTACATAGGACATTCTAGCACTCACGCGACGATAAATAAACACGTTTGTCATCACAATAATCTGTTCCATTGGGGACATTGTCCCATAGAGTACATAGGACATTCTAGCACTCACGCGACGATAAGTAAACACGTTTGTCATCACAATAATCTGTCCCATTGGGGACATTGTCCCATAGAGTACATATGACATTCTAGCACTCACGCGACGATAAGTAAACACGTTTGTCATCACAATAATCTGCCTCATTGGGGACATTGTCCCATAGAGTACATAGGACATTCTAGCACTCACGCGACGATAAGTAAACACGTTTGTCATCACAATAATCTGTCCCATTGGGGACATTGTCCCATAGAGTACATAGGACATTCTAGCACTCACGCGACGATAAGTAAACACGTTTGTCATCACAATAATATGTCCCATTGGGGACATTGTCCCATAGAGTACATAGGACATTCTAGCACTCACGCGACGATAAGTAAACACGTTTGTCACCACAATAATCTGTCCCATAGGGAACATTGTCCCATAGAGTACATATGACATTCTAGCACTCACGCGACGATAAGTAAACACGTTTGTCATCACAATAATCTGTCCCATTGGGGACATTGTCCCATAGAGTATATATGACATTCTAGCACTCACGCGACGATAAGTAAACACGTTTGTCATCACAATAATCTGTCCCATTGGGGACATTGTCCCATAGAGTACATAGGACATTCTAGCACTCACGCGACGATAAGTAAACACGTTTGTCATCACAATAATCTGTCCCATTGGGGACATTGTCCCATAGAGTACATAGGACATTCTAGCACTCACGCGACGATAAGTAAACACGTTTGTCATCACAATAATCTGTCCCATTGGGGACATTGTCCCATAGAGTACATAGGACATTCTAGCACTCACGCGACGATAAGTAAACACGTTTGTCATCACAATAATCTGTCCCATTGGGGACATTGTCCCATAGAGTACATAGGACATTCTAGCACTCACGCGACGATAGGTAAACACGTTTGTCATCACAATAATCTGTCCCATTGGGGACATTGTCCCAAAGAGAACAGAGGACATTCTAGCACTCAGGCGACGATAAGTAAACACGTTAGTCATCACAATAATCTGTTCCATTGGGGACATTGTCCCATAGAGTATATATGACATTCTAGCACTCACGCGACGATAAGTAAACACGCTTGTCATCACAATAATCTGTCCCATCGGGGACATTGTCCCATAGAGTACATAGGACATTCTAGCAATCAGGCGACGATAAGTAAACACGTTAGTCATCACAATAATCTGTCCCATTGGGGACATTGTCCCATAGAGTACACAGGACATTCTAGCAATCAGGCGACGATAAGTAAACACGTTAGTCATCACAATAATCTGTCCCATTGGGGACATTGTCCCATAGAGTACATAGGACATTCTAGCAATCAGGCGACGATAAGTAAACACGTTAGTCATCACAATAATCTGTCCCATTGGGGACATTGTCCCATAGAGTACATAGGACATTCTAGCACTCACGCGACGATAAGTAAACACGTTTGTCATCACAATAATCTGTCCCATTGGGGACATTGTCCCATAGAGTACATAGGACATTCTAGCACTCAGGCGACGATAAGTAAACACGTTAGTCATCACAATAATCTGTCCCATTGGGGACATTGTCCCATAGAGTACATATGACATTCTAGCACTCACGCGACGATAAGTAAACACGTTTGTCATCACAATAATCTGTCACATTGGGGACATTGTCCCATAGAGTACACAGGACATTCTAGCACTCACGCGACGATAAGTAAACACGTTTGTCATCACAATAATCTGTCCCATTGGGGACATTGTCCCATAGAGTACATAGGACATTCTAGCACTCACGCGACGATAAGTAAACACGTTTGTCATCACGATAATCTGTCCCATTGGGGACATTGTTCTCATAGAGTACATAGGACATTCTAGCACTCACGCGACGATAAGTAAACACGTTTGTCATCACAATAATCTGTCACATTGGGGACATTGTCCCTTAGAGTACATAGGACATTCTAGCATTCATGCGACGATAAGTAAACACGTTAGTCATCACAATAATCCGTCCCCTTGAGGACATTGTCCCATAGAGTACATAGGACATTCTAGCACTCACACGACGATAAGTAAACACGTTAGTCATCACAATAATCTGTCACATTGGGGACATTGTTCCCATAGAGTACATAGGACATTCTAGCACTCACGCGACGATAAGTAAACACGTTAGTCATCACAATAATCTGTCACATTGGGGACATTGTCCCTTAGAGTACATAGGACATTCTAGCATTCATGCGACGATAAGTAAACACGTTAGTCATCACAATAATCCGTCCCCTTGAGGACATTGTCCCATAGAGGACATAGGACATTCTAGCACTCAGGCGACGATAAGTAAACACGTTAGTCATCACAATAATCTGTCCCATTGGGGACATTGTCCCATAGAGTACATAGGACATTCTAGCACTCACTCGACTATAAGTAAACACGTCTATCATCACAATAATCTTTCACATTGGGGACATTGTCCCATAGAGTACATAGGACATTCTAGCACTCAGGCGACGATAAGTAAACACGTTTGTCATCACAATAATCTGTTCCATCGGGGACATTGTCCCATAGAGTACATAGGACATCCTAGCACTCCCGCGACGATAAGGAAACACGTTTGTCATCACGATAATCTGTCCCATGGGGGACATTGTCCCATAGAGTACATAGGACATTCTAGCACTCACGCGACGATAAGTAAACACGTTAGTCATCACAATATTCTGTCTCATTGGGGACATTGTCCCATAGAGTACATAGGACATTCTAGCACTCACGCGACGATAAGTAAACACGTTTGTCATCACAATAATCTGTCTTATTGGGGACATTGTCCCATAGAGTACATAGGACATTCTAGCACTCACGCGACGATAAGTAAACACGTTTGTCATCACAATAATCTGTCTCATTGGGGACATTGTCCCATAGAGTACATAGGACATTCTAGCACTCACGCGACGATAAGTAAACACGTTTGTAATCACAATAATCTGTCTCATTGGGGACATTGTCCCATAGAGTACATAGGACATTCTAGCACTCACGCGATGATAAGTAAACACGTTTGTCATCACAATAATCTGCCTCATTGGGGACATTGTCCCATAGAGTACATAGGACATTCTAGCACTCTCGCGACGATAAGTAAACACGTTTGTCATCACAATAATCTGTCTCATTGGGGACATTGTCCCATAGAGTACACAGGACATTCTAGCACTCACGCGACGATAAGTAAACACGTTTGTCATCACAATAATCTGTCTCATTGGGGACATTGTCCCATAGAGTACATAGGACATTCTAGCACTCACGCGACGATACGTAAACACGTTTGTCATCACGATAATCTGTCCCATTGGGGACATTGTCCCATAGAGTACATAGGACATTCTAGCACTCACGCGACGATAAGTAAACACGTTAGTCATCACAATATTCTGTCTCATTGGGGACATTGTCCCATAGAGTACATAGGACATTTTAGCACTCACGCGACGATAAGTAAACACGTTAGTCATCACAATAATCTGTCTCATTGGGGACATTGTCCCATAGAGTACATAGGACGTTCTCGCACTCAGGCGACGATAAGTAAACACGTTTGTCATCACAATAATCTGTCTCATTGGGGACATTGTCCCATAGAGTACATAGGACATTCTAGCACTCACGCGACGATAAGTAAAAACGTTTGTCATCACAATAATCTGCCTCATTGGGGACATTGTCCCATAGAGTACATAGGACATTCTAGCACTCACGCAACGATAAGTAAACACGTTTGTAATCACAATAGTCTGCCTCATTGGGGACATTGTCCCATAGAGTACATAGGACATTCTAGCACTCACGCGACGATAAGTAAACACGTTTGTCATCACAATAATCTGTCCCATTGGGGACATTGTCCCATAGAGTACATAGGACATTCTGGCACTCACGCGACGATAAGTAAACACGTTCGTCATCACAATAATCTGCCTCATTGGGGAAATTGTCCCATAGAGTACATAGGACATTCTAGCACTCACGCGACGATAAGTAAACACGTTTGTCATCACAATAATCTGTCCCATTGGGGACATTGTCCCATAGAGTACACAGGACATTCTAGCACTCAGGCGACGATAAGTAAACACGTTTGTCATCAAAATAATCTGTCTCATTGGGGACATTGTCCCAAAGAGTACATAGGACATTCTAGCACTCACGCCACGATAAGTAAACACGTTTGTCATCACAATAAATTGTCACATTGGGGGCATTGTCCCATAGAGTACATAGGACATTCCAGCACTCACGCGACGATAAGTAAACACATTAGTCATCACAATAATCTGTCCCATTGGGGACATATTCATCACAATAAACTGTCCCATTGGGGACATTGTCCCATAGAGTACATAGCACATTCTAGTACTCACGCGACGATAAGTAAACACGTTTCTCATCACAATAATCTGTCCCATTGGGGACATTGTCCCATACAGTGCATAGGACATTCTAGCACTCACTCGACTATAAGTAAACACGTTTGTCATCACAATAAATTGTCACATTGGGGACATTGCCCCATAGAGTACATAGACATTCTAGCACTCACGCGACGATAAGTAAACACGTTTGTCATCACAATAATCTGTCCCATTGGGGACATTGTCCCATAGAGTACATAGGACATTCTAGCACTCACGCGTCGATAAGTAAACACGTTTGTCATCACAATAATCTGTCACATTGGGGACATTATCCCATACAGTACATAGGACATTCTAGCACTCAGGCAACGATAAGTAAACACGTTTGTCATCACAATAATCTGTCACATTGGGGACATTGTCCCATAGAGTACATAGGACATTCTAGCACTCACGCGACGATAAGTAAACACGTTTGTCATCACAATAATCTGTCCCATTGGGGACATTGTCCCATAGAGTACATAGGACATTCTAGCACTCACGCGACGATAAGTAAACACGTTTGTCATCACAATAATCTGTCACATTGGGGACATTGTCCCTTAGAGTACATAGGACATTCTAGCATTCATGGGACGATAAGTAAACACGTTAGTCATCACAATATTCCGTCCCCTTGAGGATATTGTCCCATAGAGTACATAGGACATTCTAGCACTCCAGCGACGATAAGGAAACACGTTTGTCATCACGATAATCTATCCCATCGGGGACATTGTCCCATAGAGTACATAGGACATCCTAGCACTCCCGCGACGATAAGGAAACACGTTTGTCATCAGGATAATCTGTCCCATGGGGGACATTGTCCCATAGAGTACATAGGACATTCTAGCACTCACGCGACGATAAGTAAACACGTTAGTCATCACAATATTCTGTCTCATTGGGGACATTGTCCCATAGAGTACATAGGACGTTCTCGCACTCAGGCGACGATAAGTAAACACGTTTGTCATCAAAATAATCTGTCTCATTGGGGACATTGTCCCATAGAGTACATAGGACATTCTAGCACTCTCGCGACGATACGTAAACACGTTTGTCATCACAATAATCTGCCTCATTGGGGACATTGTCCCATAGAGTACATAGGACATTCTAGCACTCACGCGACGATAAGTAAACACGTTTGTCATCACAATAATCTGTCTCATTGGGGACATTGTCCCATAGAGTACATAGGACATTCTAGCACTCAGGCGGCGATAAGTAAACACGTTAGTCATCACAATAATCTGTTCCATCGGGGACATTGTCCCATAGAGTACATAGGACATTCTAGCACTCACGCGACGATAAGTAAACACGTTTGTCATCACAATCATCTGTCCCATTGGAGACATTGTCCCATAGAGTACATAGGACATTCTAGCACTCACGCCACGATAAGTAAACTCGTCTGTCATCACAATAATCTGTCCCATTTGGGGACTGTGTCCCATGGAGTACATAGGACATACTAGCACTCACGCAACGATAAGCAAAGACGTTTGTCATCACAATAATCTGTCCCATTGGGGACATTGTCCCATAGAGTACATAGGAAATCCCAGCACTCACGCGACGATAAGTAAACTCGTCTGTCATCACAATAATCTGTCCCATTGGGGACATATTCATCACAATAAACTGTCCCATTGGGGACATTGTCCCATAGAGTACATAGTACATTCTAGTACTCACGCGACGATAAGTAAACACGTTTGTCATCACAATAATCTGTCCCATTGGGGACATTGTCCCATAGAGTACACAGGACATTCTAGCACTCACGCGACGATAAGTAAACTCGTCGGTCATCACAATAATCTGTCCCATTGGGGACATATTCATCACTATAATCTGTCCCATTGGGGACATTCTCCCATAGAGTACATAGGATGTTCTCGCACTCAGGCGACGATAAGTAAACACGTTTGTCATCACAATAATCTGTCCCATTGGGGACATTGTCCCATAGAGTACACAGGACATTCTAGCACTCACGCGACGATAAGTAAAAACGTTTGTCATCACAATAATCTGTCCCATTGAGGACATTGTCCCATTGAGTACATAGGACATTCTAGCACTCACGCGACGATAAGTAAACACGTTTGTCATCACAATAATCTGTCCTATTGGGGATATTGTCCCATAGAGTACATAGGACATTCTAGCTCTCAGGAGACGATAAGTAAACACGTTTGTCATCACAATAATCTGTCCCTTTGGGAACATTGTTCCATAGACGACATAGGACATTCCAGCACTCACGCGACGATAAGTAAACACGTTAGTCATCACAATAATCTGTCCCATTGAGGACATTGTCCCATAGAGTACATAGGACATTCTAGCACTCAGGCGACGATAAGTAAACCCGTCTTCATCACAATAATCGATCCCATTGGAGACATTGTCCCATAGAGTACATAGGACATCCTAGCACTCACGCGACGATAAGTAAACACGTTTGTCATCACAATAATCTGTCCCGTTTGGGACATTGTCCCATAGAGTACATAGGACATTCTAGCACTCACGCGACGATAAGTAAACACGTTTGTCATCACAATAATCTGTCCCGTTGGGGACATTGTCCCATAGAGTACATAGGACATCCTAGCACTCACGCGACGATAAGTAAACACGTTAGTCATCACAATAATCTGTCCCAACGGGGACATTGTCCCATAGCGTACATAAGACATCCTAGCACTCACGTGACGATAAGTAAACACGTTTGTCATCACAATAATCTGTCCCATTGGGGACATTGTCCCATAGAGTACATAGGACGTTCTCGCAATCAGGCGACGATAAGTAAACACGTTTGTCATCACAATAATCTGTCCCATTGAGGACATTGTCCCATTGAGTACATAGGACATTCTAGCACTCACGCGACGATAAGTAAACACGTCTGTCATCACAATAATCTGTCCCATTGGGGACATTGTCCCATAGAGAACATTGGACATTCTAGCACTCAGAAGACGATAAGTAAACACGTTTGTCATCACTATAATCTGTCCCATTGGGAACATTGTCCCATAGAGGACATAGGACATTCTAGCACTCACGCGACGATAAGTAAACACGTTTGTCATCACAATAATCTGTCCCATTGGGGACATTGTCCCATAGAGTACATATGACATTCTAGCACTCACGCGACGATAAGTAAACACGTTTGTCATCACAATAATCTGTCCCATTGGGGACATTGTCCCATAGAGTGCATAGGACATTCTAGAACTCACGCGACGATAAGTAAACACGTTTGTCATCACAATAATCTGTCCCATTGGGGACATTGTCCCATAGAGTACATAGGACATTCTAGCACTCACGCGACGATAAGTAAACACGTTTGTCATCACAATAATCTGTCCCATTGGGGAGATTGTCCCATAGAGTACATAGGACATTCTAGCACTCACGCGACGATAAGTAAACACGTTTGTCATCACAATAATCTGTCCCATTGGGGACATTGTCCCATAGAGTACATAGGACATTCTAGCACTCACGCGACGATAGGTAAACACGTTTGTCATCACAATAATCTGTCCCATTGGGGACATTGTCCCATAGAGTACATAGGACATTCTAGCACTCACGCGACGATAAGTAAACACGTTTGTCATCACAATAATCTGTCCCATTGGGGACATTGTCCCATAGAGTACATAGGACATTCTAGCACTCACGCGACGATAGGTAAACACGTTTGTCATCACAATAATCTGTCCCATTGGGGACATTGCCCATAAAGTACATAGGACATTCTAGCACTCACGCGACGATAAGTAAACACGTTTGTCATCACAATAATCTGTCACATTGGGGACATTGTCCCATAGAGTGCATAGGACATTCTAGCAATCACGCGACGATAAGTAAACACGTTTGTCATCACAATAATCTGTCCCATTGGGGACATTGTCCCATAGAGTACATAGGACATTCTAGCACTCAGGCGTCGAAAAGTAAACACGTTAGTCATCACAATAATCTGTCACATTGGGGACATTGTCCCATAGAGTACATAGGACATTCTAGCACTCACGCGACGATAAGTAAACACGTTTGTCATCACAATAATCTGTCTCATTGAGGACATTGTCCAATAGAGTACATAGGACATTCTAGCAATCAGGCGACGATAAGTAAACACGTTTGTCATCACAATAATCTGTCACATTGGGGACATTGTCCCATAGAGTACATAGGACATTCTAGCAATCAGGCGACGATAAGTAAACACGTTTGTCATCACAATAATCTGCCTCATTGGGGACATTGTCCCATAGAGTACATAGGACATTCTAGCACTCACGCGACGATAAGTAAACACGTTTGTCATCACAATAATCTGTCTCATTGGGGACATTGTCCCATAGAGTACACAGGACATTCTAGCACTCACGCGACGATAAGTAAACACGTTTGTCATCACAATAATCTGTCTCATTGGGGACATTGTCCCATAGAGTACATAGGACATTCTAGCACTCACGCGACGATAAGTAAACACGTTTGTCATCACAATAATCTGCCTCATTGGGGACATTGTCCCATAGAGTACATAGGACATTCTAGCACTCACGCGACGATAAGTAAACACGTTTGTCATCACAATAATCTGTCCCATTGGGGACATTGTCCCATAGAGTACATAGGACATTCTAGCACTCACGCGACGATAAGTAAACACGTTTGTCATCAAAATAATCTGTCTCATTGGGGACATTGTCCCATAGAGTACATAGGACATTCTAGCACTCACGCGACGATACGTAAACACGTTTGTCATCACGATAATCTGTCCCATTGGGGACATTGTCCCATAGAGTACATAGGACATTCTAGCACTCACGCGACGATAAGTAAACACGTTAGTCATCACAATATTCTGTCTCATTGGGGACATTGTCCCATAGAGTACATAGGACATTTTAGCACTCACGCGACGATAAGTAAACACGTTGGTCATCACAATAATCTGTCCCATTGGGGACATTGTCCCATAGAGTACATAGGACATCCCAGCACTCACGCGACGATAAGTAAACTCGTCTGTCATCAGAATAATCTGTCCCATTGGGGACATATTCATCACAATAAACTGTCCCATTGGGGACATTGTCCCATAGAGTACATAGTAAATTCTAGTACTCACGCGACGATAAGTAAACACGTTTGTCATCACGATAATCTGTCCCATTGGGGACATTGTCCCATAGAGTACATAGGACATTCTAGCACTCACGCGACGATAAGTAAACACGTTTGTCATCACAATAATCTGTCCCATTGGGGACATTGTCCCATAGAGTACATAGGACATTCTAGCATTCACGCGACGATAAGTAAAAACGTTTGTCATCACAATAATCTGCCTCATTGGGGACATTGTCCCATAGAGTACATAGGACATTCTAGCACTCACGCCACGATAAGTAAACTCGTCTGTCATCACAATAATCTGTCCCATTTGGGGACTGTGTCCCATGGAGTACATAGGACATACTAGCACTCACGCAACGATAAGCAAAGACGTTTGTCATCACAATAATCTGTCCCATTGGGGACATTGTCCCATAGAGTACATAGGACATTCTAGCACTCACGCCACGATAAGTAAACTCGTCTGTCATCACAATAATCTGTCCCATTTGGGGACTGTGTCCCATGGAGTACATAGGACATACTAGCACTCACGCAACGATAAGTAAACACGTTTGTCATCACAATAATCTGCCTCATTGGGGACATTGTCCCATAGAGTACATAGGACATTCTAGCACTCACGCGACGATAAGTAAACACGTTTGTCATCACAATAATCTGTCCCATTGGGGACATTGTCCCATAGAGTACATAGGACATTCTGGCACTCACGCGACGATAAGTAAACACGTTTGTCATCACAATAATCTGCCTCATTGGGGACATTGTCCCATAGAGTACATAGGACATTCTAGCACTCACGCGACGATAAGTAAACACGTTTGTCATCACAATAATCTGTCACATTGGGGACATTGTCCCATAGAGTACATAGGACATTCTAGCCCTCACGCGACGATAAGTAAACACGTTTGTCATCACAATAATCTGTCACATTGGGGACATTCTCCCATAGAGTACATAGGATGTTCTCGCACTCAGGCGACGATAAGTAAACACGCTTGTCATCACAATAATCTGTCCCATCGGGGACATTGTCCCATAGAGTACATAGGACATTCTAGCAATCAGGCGACGATAAGTAAACACGTTAGTCATCACAATAATCTGTCCCATCGGGGACATTGACCCATAGAGTACATAGGACATTCCAGCACTCACGCGACGATAAGTAAACTCGTCTGTCATCACAATAATCTGTCCCATTGGGGACATATTCATCACAATAAACTGTCCCATTGGGGACATTGTCCCATAGAGTACATAGCACATTCTAGTACTCACGCGACGATAAGTAAACACGTTTCTCATCACAATAATCTGTCCCATTGGGGACATTGTCCCATAGAGTGCATAGGACATTCTAGCACTCACTCGACTATAAGTAAACACGTTTGTCATCACAATAAATTGTCACATTGGGGACATTGCCCCATAGAGTACATAGACATTCTAGCACTCACGCAACGATAAGTAAACACGTTTGTCATCACAATAATCTGTCCCATTGGGGACATTGTCCCATAGTGTACATAGGACATTCTAGCACTCACGCGACGATAAGTAAACACGTTTGTCATCACAATAATCTGTCACATTGGGGACATTATCCCATACAGTACATAGGACATTCTAGCACTCAGGCAACGATAAGTAAACACGTTTGTCATCACAATAATCTGTCACATTGGGGACATTGTCCCATAGAGTACATAGGACATTCTAGCACTCACGCGACGATAAGTAAACACGTTTGTCATCACAATAATCTGTCCCATTGGGGACATTGTCCCATAGAGTACATAGGACATTCTAGCACTCACGCGACGATAAGTAAACACGTTTGTCATCACAATAATCTGTCACATTGGGGACATTGTCCCTTAGAGTACATAGGACATTCTAGCATTCATGCGACGATAAGTAAACACGTTAGTCATCACAATATTCCGTCCCCTTGAGGACATTGTCCCATAGAGTACATAGGACATTCTAGCACTCCCGCGACGATAAGGAAACACGTTTGTCATCACGATAATCTATCCCATCGGGGACATTGTCCCATAGAGTACATAGGACATCCTAGCACTCCCGCGACGATAAGGAAACACGTTTGTCATCAGGATAATCTGTCCCATGGGGGACATTGTCCCATAGAGTACATAGGACATTCTAGCACTCACGCGACGATAAGTAAACACGTTAGTCATCACAATATTCTGTCTCATTGGGGACATTGTCCCATAGAGTACATAGGACATTCTAGCACTCAGGCGACGATAAGTAAACACGTTTGTCATCACAATAATCTGTCCCATCGGGGATATTGTCCCATAGAGTACATAGCACGTTCTAGCACTCACGCGACGATAAGTAAACACGTTAGTCATCACAATATTCTGTCTCATTGGGGACATTGTCCCATAGAGTACATAGGACATTCTAGCACTCAGGCGACGATAAGTAAACACGTTTATCATCACAATAATCTGTCCCATTGGGGACATTGCCCCATAGAGTACATAGGACATTCTAGCACTCAGGCGACGATAAGTAAACACGTTTGTCATCACAATAATCTGTCCCATTGGGGACATTGCCCCATAGAGTACATAGGACATTCTAGCACTCACGCGACTATAAGGAAACACGTTTGTCATCACAATAATCTGTCCCATTGGGGACATTGTCCCATAGAGTACATAGGACATTCTAGCACTCACGCGACGATAAGTAAACACGTTTGTCATCACAATAATCTGTCCCATTGGGGACATTGTCCCATAGAGTACATAGGACATTCTAGCACTCAGGCGACGATAAGTAAACACGTTTGTCATCACAATAATCTGTCCCATTGGGGACATTGCCCCATAGAGTACATAGGACATTCTAGCACTCACGCCACGATAAGTAAACTCGTCTGTCATCACAATAATCTGTCCCATTTGGGGACTGTGTCCCATGGAGTACATAGGACATGCTAGCAATCACGCAACGATAAGCAAAGACGTTTGTCATCACAATAATCTGTCCCATTGGGGACATTGTCCCATAGAGTACATAGGACATTCTAGCACTCACGCCACGATAAGTAAACACGTTTGTCATCACAATAAATTGTCACGTTGGGGGCATTGTCCCATAGAGTACATAGAACATTCTAGCACTCACTCGACGATAAGTAAACACGTTAGTCATCACAATAATCTGTCCCATTGGGGACATTGTCCCATAGAGTACATAGGACATCCCAGCACTCACGCGACGATAAGTAAACTCGTCTGTCATCAGAATAATCTGTCCCATTGGGGACATATTCATCACAATAAACTGTCCCATTGGGGACATTGTCCCATAGAGTACATAGTACATTCTAGTACTCACGCGACGATAAGTAAACACGTTTGTCATCACGATAATCTGTCCCATTGGGGACATTGTCCCATAGAGTACATAGGACATTCTAGCACTCACGCGACGATAAGTAAACACGTTTGTCATCACAATAATCTGTCCCATTGGGGACATTGTCCCATAGAGTACATAGGACATTCTAGCATTCACGCGACGATAAGTAAAAACGTTTGTCATCACCATAATCTGCCTCATTGGGGACATTGTCCCATAGAGTACATAGGACATTCTAGCACTCACGCCACGATAAGTAAACTCGTCTGTCATCACAATAATCTGTCCCATTTGGGGACTGTGTCCCATGGAGTACATAGGACATACTAGCACTCACGCAACGATAAGCAAAGACGTTTGTCATCACAATAATCTGTCCCATTGGGGACATTGTCCCATAGAGTACATAGGACATTCTAGCACTCACGCCACGATAAGTAAACTCGTCTCTCATCACAATAATCTGTCCCATTTGGGGACTGTGTCCCATGGAGTACATAGGACATACTAGCACTCACGCAACGATAAGCAAAGACGTTTGTCATCACAATAATCTGTCCCATTGGGGACATTGTCCCATAGAGTACATAGGACATCCCAGCACTCACGCGACGATAAGTAAACTCGTCTCTCATCACAATAATCTGTCCCATTGGGGACATATTCATCACAATAAACTGTCCCATTGGGGACATTGTCCCATAGAGTACATAGGACATTCTAGCACTCACGCCACGATAAGTAAACTCGTCTGTCATCACAATAATCTGTCCCATTTGGGGACTGTGTCCTATTGAGTACATAGGACATACTAGCACTCACGCAACGATAAGCAAAGACGTTTGTCATCACAATAATCTGTCCCATTCGGGACATTGTCCCATAGAGTACATAGGACATCCCAGCACTCACGCGACGATAAGTAAACTCGTCTGTCATCACAATAATCTGTCCCATTGGGGACATATTCATCACAATAAACTGTCCCATTGGGGACATTGTCCCATAGAGTACATAGTATATTCTAGTACTCACGCGACGATAAGTAAACACGTTTGTCAAGACAATAATCTGTCCCATTGGGGACATTGTCCCATAGAGTACATAGGACATTCTAGCACTCACGCGACGATAAGTAAACACGTTTGTCATCACAATAATCTGTCCCATTGGGGACATTCTCCCATAGAGTACATAGGATGTTCTCGCACTCAGGCGACGATAAGTAAACACGTTTGTCATCAAAATAATCTGTTCCATTTAGGACATTGTCCCATTGAGTACATAGGAAATTCTAGCACTCAGGAGACGATAAGTAAACACGTTTGTCATCACAATAATCTGTCCCTTTGGGAACATTGTCCCATAGACGACATAGGACATTCCAGCACTCACGCGACGATAAGTAAACACGTTAGTCATCACAATAATCTGTCCCATTGAGGACATTGTCCCATAGAGTACATAGGACATTCTAGCACTCAGGCGACGATAAGTAAACCCGTCTTCATCACAATAATCTGTCCCATTGGAGACATTGTCCCATAGAGTACATAGGACATCCTAGCACTCACGCGACGATAAGTAAACACGTTTGTCATCACAATAATCTGTCCCGTTTGGGACATTGTCCCATAGAGTACATAGGACATTCTAGCACTCACGCGACGATAAGTAAACACGTTTGTCATCACAACAATCTGTCCCGTTGGGGACATTGTCCCATAGAGTACATAGGACATCCTAGCACTCACGCGACGATAAGTAAACACGTTAGTCATCACAATAATCTGTCCCAACGGGGACATTGTCCCATAGCGTACATAGGACATCCTAGCACTCACGTGACGATAAGTAAACACGTTTGTCATCACAATAATCTGTCCCATTGGGGACATTGTCCCATAGAGTACATAGGACGTTCTCGCACTCAGGCGACGATAAGTAAACACGTTTGTCATCACAATAATCTGTCCCATTGAGGACATTGTCCCATTGAGTACATAGGACATTCTAGCACTCACGCGACGATAAGTAAACACGTCTGTCATCACAATAATCTGTCCCATTGGGGACATTGTCCCATAGAGAACATTGGACATTCTAGCACTGAGAAGACGATAAGTAAACACGTTTGTCATCACTATAATCTGTCCCATTGGGAACATTGTCCCATAGAGGACATAGGACATTCTAGCACTCACGCGACGATAAGTAAACACGTTTGTCATCACAATAATCTGTCACGTTGGGAACTTTGTCCCATAGAGGACAT
Organism: Pictodentalium vernedei; assembly: GCA_031216915.1. Lineage (NCBI taxonomy): Eukaryota > Metazoa > Mollusca > Scaphopoda > Dentaliida > Dentaliidae > Pictodentalium > Pictodentalium vernedei. The sequence goes on along the minus strand of CM062294.1, from coordinate 1,052,482 downwards.
AGGACATTCTAGCGCTCACGCGACGATAAGTAAACACGTTTGTCATCACAATAATCTGTCCCATTGGGGACATTGTCCCATAGAGTACATAGGACATTCTAGCACTCACTCGACGATAAATAAACACGTTTGTCATCACAATAATCTGTCCCATTGGGGACATTGTCCCATAGAGTACATAGGACATTCTAGCACTCACGCGACGATAAGTAAACACGTTTGTCATCACAATAATATGTCCCATTGGGGACATTGTCCCATAGAGTACACAGGACATTCTAGCACTCACGCGACGATAAGTAAACACGTTTGTCATCACAATAATCTGTCTCATTGGGGACATTGTCCCATAGAGTACATAGGACATTCTAGCAATCAGGCGACGATAAGTAAACACGTTTGTCATCACAATAATCTGTCACATTGGGGACATTGTCCCATAGAGTACATAGGACATTCTAGCAATCAGGCGACGATAAGTAAACACGTTTGTCATCACAATAATCTGCCTCATTGGGGACATTGTCCCATAGAGTACATAGGACATTCTAGCACTCACGCGACGATAAGTAAACACGTTTGTCATCACAATAATCTGTCTCATTGGGGACATTGTCCCATAGAGTACACAGGACATTCTAGCACTCACGCGACGATAAGTAAACACGTTTGTCATCACAATAATCTGTCTCATTGGGGACATTGTCCCATAGAGTACATAGGACATTCTAGCACTCACGCGACGATAAGTAAACACGTTTGTCATCACAATAATCTGCCTCATTGGGGACATTGTCCCATAGAGTACATAGGACATTCTAGCACTCACGCGACGATAAGTAAACACGTTTGTCATCACAATAATCTGTCCCATTGGGGACATTGTCCCATAGAGTACATAGGACATTCTAGCACTCACGCGACGATAAGTAAACACGTTTGTCATCACAATAATCTGTCTCATTGGGGACATTGTCCCATAGAGTACATAGGACGTTCTCGCACTCAGGCGACGATAAGTAAACACGTTTGTCATCAAAATAATCTGTCTCATTGGGGACATTGTCCCATAGAGTACATAGGACATTCTAGCACTCACGCGACGATACGTAAACACGTTTGTCATCACGATAATCTGTCCCATTGGGGACATTGTCCCATAGAGTACATAGGACATTCTAGCACTCACGCGACGATAAGTAAACACGTTAGTCATCACAATATTCTGTCTCATTGGGGACATTGTCCCATAGAGTACATAGGACATTTTAGCACTCACGCGACGATAAGTAAACACGTTAGTCATCACAATAATCTGTCTCATTGGGGACATTGTCCCATAGAGTACATAGGACGTTCTCGCACTCAGGCGACGATAAGTAAACACGTTTGTCATCACAATAATCTGTCTCATTGGGGACATTGTCCCATAGAGTACATAGGACATTCTAGCACTCACGCGACGATAAGTAAACACGTTTGTCATCACAATAATCTGTCCCATTGGGGACATTGTCCCATAGAGTACATAGGACATTCTGGCACTCACGCGACGATAAGTAAACACGTTTGTCATCACAATAATCTGTCCCATTGGGGACATTGTCCCATAGAGTACATAGGACATTCTAGCAATCAGGCGACGATAAGTAAACACGTTAGTCATCACAATAATCTGTCCCATCGGGGACATTGTCCCATAGAGTACATAGGACATTCCAGCACTCACGCGACGATAAGTAAACTCGTCTGTCATCACAATAATCTGTCCCATTGGGGACATATTCATCACAATAAACTGTCCCATTGGGGACATTGTCCCATAGAGTACATAGCACATTCTAGTACTCACGCGACGATAAGTAAACACCTTTCTCATCACAATAATCTGTCCCATTGGGGACATTGTCCCATAGAGTGCATAGGACATTCTAGCACTCACTCGACTATAAGTAAACACGTTTGTCATCACAATAAATTGTCACATTGGGGACATTGCCCCATAGAGTACATAGACATTCTAGCACTCACGCAACGATAAGTAAACACGTTTGTCATCACAATAATCTGTCCCATTGGGGACATTGTCCCATAGAGTACATAGGACATTCTAGCACTCACGCGACGATAAGTAAACACGTTTGTCATCACAATAATCTGTCACATTGGGGACATTATCCCATACAGTACATAGGACATTCTAGCACTCAGGCAACGATAAGTAAACACGTTTGTCATCACAATAATCTGTCACATTGGGGACATTGTCCCATAGAGTACATAGGACATTCTAGCACTCACGCGACGATAAGTAAACACGTTTGTCATCACAATAATCTGTCCCATTGGGGACATTGTCCCATAGAGTACATAGGACATTCTAGCACTCACGCGACGATAAGTAAACACGTTTGTCATCACAATAATCTGTCACATTGGGGACATTGTCCCTTAGAGTACATTGGACATTCTAGCATTCATGCGACGATAAGTAAACACGTTAGTCATCACAATATTCCGTCCCCTTGAGGACATTGTCCCATAGAGTACATAGGACATTCTAGCACTCCCGCGACGATAAGGAAACACGTTTGTCATCACGATAATCTATCCCATCGGGGACATTGTCCCATAGAGTACATAGGACATCCTAGCACTCCCGCGACGATAAGGAAACACGTTTGTCATCAGGATAATCTGTCCCATGGGGGACATTGTCCCATAGAGTACATAGGACATTCTAGCACTCACGCGACGATAAGTAAACACGTTAGTCATCACAATATTCTGTCTCATTGGGGACATTGTCCCATAGAGTACATAGGACATTCTAGCACTCAGGCGACGATAAGTAAACACGTTTGTCATCACAATAATCTGTCCCATCGGGGATATTGTCCCATAGAGTACATAGGACGTTCTAGCACTCACGCGACGATAAGTAAACACGTTAGTCATCACAATATTCTGTCTCATTGGGGACATTGTCCCATAGAGTACATAGGACATTCTAGCACTCAGGCGACGATAAGTAAACACGTTTGTCATCACAATAATCTGTCCCATCGGGGACATTGTCCCATAGAGTACATAGGACATTCTAGCACTCAGGCGACGATAAGTAAACACGTTTGTCATCACACTAATCTGTCCCATTGGGGACATTGCCCCATAGAGTACATAGGACATTCTAGCACTCAGGCGACGATAAGTAAACACGTTTGTCATCACAATAATCTGTCCCATCGGGGACATTGTCCCATAGAGTACATAGGACATTCTAGCACTCACGCGACGATAAGTAAACACGTTTGTCATCACAATAATCTGTCCCATTGGGGACATTGTCCCATAGAGTACATAGGACATTCTAGCACTCAGGCGACGATAAGTAAACACGTTTGTCATCACAATAATCTGTCCCATTGGGGACATTGCCCCATAGAGTACATAGGACATTCTAGCACTCACGCCACGATAAGTAAACTCGTCTGTCATCACAATAATCTATCCCATTTGGGGACTGTGTCCCATGGAGTACATAGGACATACTAGCAATCACGCAACGATAAGCAAAGACGTTTGTCATCACAATAATCTGTCCCATTGGGGACATTGTCCCATAGAGTACATAGGACATTCTAGCACTCACGCCACGATAAGTAAACACGTTTGTCATCACAATAAATTGTCACATTGGGGGCATTGTCCCATAGAGTACATAGAACATTCTAGCACTTACTCGACGATAAGTAAACACGTTAGTCACCACAATAATCTGTCCCATTGGGGACATTGTCCCATAGAGTACATAGGACATCCCAGCACTCACGCGACGATAAGTAAACTCGTCTGTCATCAGAATAATCTGTCCCATTGGGGACATATTCATCACAATAAACTGTACCATTGGGGACATTGTCCCATAGAGTACATAGTACATTCTAGTACTCACGCGACGATAAGTAAACACGTTTGTCATCACGATAATCTGTCCCATTGGGGACATTGTCCCATAGAGTACATAGGACATTCTAGCACTCACGCGACGATAAGTAAACACGTTTGTCATCACAATAATCTGTCCCATTGGGGACATTGTCCCATAGAGTACATAGGACATTCTAGCACTCACGCGACGATAAGTAAAAAACGTTTGTCATCACAATAATCTGCCTCATTGGGGACATTGTCCCATAGAGTACATAGGACATTCTAGCACTCACGCCACGATAAGTAAACTCGTCTGTCATCACAATAATCTGTCCCATTTGGGGACTGTGTCCCATGGAGTACATAGGACATACTAGCACTCACGCAACGATAAGCAAAGACGTTTGTCATCACAATAATCTGTCCCATTGGGGACATTGTCCCATAGAGTACATAGGACATTCTAGCAATCAGGCGACGATAAGTAAACACGTTAGTCATCACAATAATCTGTCCCATCGGGGACATTGTCCCATAGAGTACATAGGACATTCCAGCACTCACGCGACGATAAGTAAACTCGTCTGTCATCACAATAATCTGTCCCATTGGGGACATATTCATCACAATAAACTGTCCCATTGGGGACATTGTCCCATAGAGTACATAGCACATTCTAGTACTCACGCGACGATAAGTAAACACCTTTCTCATCACAATAATCTGTCCCATTGGGGACATTGTCCCATAGAGTGCATAGGACATTCTAGCACTCACTCGACTATAAGTAAACACGTTTGTCATCACAATAAATTGTCACATTGGGGACATTGCCCCATAGAGTACATAGACATTCTAGCACTCACGCAACGATAAGTAAACACGTTTGTCATCACAATAATCTGTCCCATTGGGGACATTGTCCCATAGAGTACATAGGACATTCTAGCACTCACGCGACGATAAGTAAACACGTTTGTCATCACAATAATCTGTCACATTGGGGACATTATCCCATACAGTACATAGGACATTCTAGCACTCAGGCAACGATAAGTAAACACGTTTGTCATCACAATAATCTGTCACATTGGGGACATTGTCCCTTAGAGTACATAGGACATTCTAGCATTCATGCGACGATAAGTAAACACGTTAGTCATCACAATATTCCGTCCCCTTGAGGACATTGTCCCATAGAGTACATAGGACATTCTAGCACTCCCGCGACGATAAGGAAACACGTTTGTCATCACGATAATCTATCCCATCGGGGACATTGTCCCATAGAGTACATAGGACATCCTAGCACTCCCGCGACGATAAGGAAACACGTTTGTCATCAGGATAATCTGTCCCATGGGGGACATTGTCCCATAGAGTACATAGGACATTCTAGCACTCACGCGACGATAAGTAAACACGTTAGTCATCACAATATTCTGTCTCATTGGGGACATTGTCCCATAGAGTACATAGGACATTCTAGCACTCAGGCGACGATAAGTAAACACGTTTGTCATCACAATAATCTGTCCCATCGGGGATATTGTCCCATAGAGTACATAGGACGTTCTAGCACTCACGCGACGATAAGTAAACACGTTAGTCATCACAATATTCTGTCTCATTGGGGACATTGTCCCATAGAGTACATAGGACATTCTAGCACTCAGGCGACGATAAGTAAACACGTTTGTCATCACAATAATCTGTCCCATCGGGGACATTGTCCCATAGAGTACATAGGACATTCTAGCACTCAGGCGACGATAAGTAAACACGTTTGTCATCACACTAATCTGTCCCATTGGGGACATTGCCCCATAGAGTACATAGGACATTCTAGCACTCACGCGACTATAAGGAAACACGTTTGTCATCACAATAATCTGTCCCATTGGGGACATTGTCCCATAGAGTACATAGGACATTCTAGCACTCACGCGACGATAAGTAAACACGTTTGTCATCACAATAATCTGTCCCATTGGGGACATTGTCCCATAGAGTACATAGGACATTCTAGCACTCAGGCGACGATAAGTAAACACGTTTGTCATCACAATAATCTGTCCCATTGGGGACATTGCCCCATAGAGTACATAGGACATTCTAGCACTCACGCCACGATAAGTAAACTCGTCTGTCATCACAATAATCTATCCCATTTGGGGACTGTGTCCCATGGAGTACATAGGACATACTAGCAAACACGCAACGATAAGCAAAGACGTTTGTCATCACAATAATCTGTCCCATTGGGGACATTGTCCCATAGAGTACATAGGACATTCTAGCACTCACGCCACGATAAGTAAACACGTTTGTCATCACAATAAATTGTCACATTGGGGGCATTGTCCCATAGAGTACATAGAACATTCTAGCACTTACTCGACGATAAGTAAACACGTTAGTCACCACAATAATCTGTCCCATTGGGGACATTGTCCCATAGAGTACATAGGACATCCCAGCACTCACGCGACGATAAGTAAACTCGTCTGTCATCAGAATAATCTGTCCCATTGGGGACATATTCATCACAATAAACTGTACCATTGGGGACATTGTCCCATAGAGTACATAGTACATTCTAGTACTCACGCGACGATAAGTAAACACGTTTGTCATCACGATAATCTGTCCCATTGGGGACATTGTCCCATAGAGTACATAGGACATTCTAGCACTCACGCGACGATAAGTAAACACGTTTGTCATCACAATAATCTGTCCCATTGGGGACATTGTCCCATAGAGTACATAGGACATTCTAGCACTCACGCGACGATAAGTAAAAAACGTTTGTCATCACAATAATCTGCCTCATTGGGGACATTGTCCCATAGAGTACATAGGACATTCTAGCACTCACGCCACGATAAGTAAACTCGTCTGTCATCACAATAATCTGTCCCATTTGGGGACTGTGTCCCATGGAGTACATAGGACATACTAGCACTCACGCAACGATAAGCAAAGACGTTTGTCATCACAATAATCTGTCCCATTGGGGACATTGTCCCATAGAGTACATAGGACATTCTAGCACTCACGCCACGATAAGTAAACTCGTCTGTCATCACAATAATCTGTCCCATTTGGGGACTGTGTCCCATGGAGTACATAGGACATACTAGCACTCACGCAACGATAAGCAAAGACGTTTGTCATCACAATAATCTGTCCCATTGGGGACATTGTCCCATAGAGTACATAGGACATCCCAGCACTCACGCGACGATAAGTAAACTCGTCTGTCATCACAATAATCTGTCCCATTGGGGACATATTCATCACAATAAACTGTCCCATTGGGGACATTGTCCCATAGAGTACATAGTATATTCTAGTACTCACGCGACGATAAGTAAACACGTTTGTCAAGACAATAATCTGTCCCATTGGGGACATTGTCCCATAGAGTACATAGGACATTCTAGCACTCACGCGACGATAAGTAAACACGTTTGTCATCACAATAATCTGTCCCATTGGGGACATTCTCCCATAGAGTACATAGGATGTTCTCGCACTCTGGCGACGATAAGTAAACACGTTTGTCATCAAAATAATCTGTTCCATTTAGGACATTGTCCCATTGAGTACATAGGAAATTCTAGCACTCAGGAGACGATAAGTAAACACGTTTGTCATCACAATAATCTGTCCCTTTGGGAACATTGTCCCATAGACGACATAGGACATTCCAGCACTCACGCGACGATAAGTAAACACGTTAGTCATCACAATAATCTGTCCCATCGGGGACATTGTCCCATAGAGTACATAGGACATTCTAGCACTCAGGCGACGATAAGTAAACACGTTTGTCATCACACTAATCTGTCCCATTGGGGACATTGCCCCATAGAGTACATAGGACATTCTAGCACTCACGCGACTATAAGGAAACACGTTTGTCATCACAATAATCTGTCCCATTGGGGACATTGTCCCATAGAGTACATAGGACATTCTAGCACTCACGCGACGATAAGTAAACACGTTTGTCATCACAATAATCTGTCCCATTGGGGACATTGTCCCATAGAGTACATAGGACATTCTAGCACTCAGGCGACGATAAGTAAACACGTTTGTCATCACAATAATCTGTCCCATTGGGGACATTGCCCCATAGAGTACATAGGACATTCTAGCACTCACGCCACGATAAGTAAACTCGTCTGTCATCACAATAATCTATCCCATTTGGGGACTGTGTCCCATGGAGTACATAGGACATACTAGCAAACACGCAACGATAAGCAAAGACGTTTGTCATCACAATAATCTGTCCCATTGGGGACATTGTCCCATAGAGTACATAGGACATTCTAGCACTCACGCCACGATAAGTAAACACGTTTGTCATCACAATAAATTGTCACATTGGGGGCATTGTCCCATAGAGTACATAGAACATTCTAGCACTTACTCGACGATAAGTAAACACGTTAGTCACCACAATAATCTGTCCCATTGGGGACATTGTCCCATAGAGTACATAGGACATCCCAGCACTCACGCGACGATAAGTAAACTCGTCTGTCATCAGAATAATCTGTCCCATTGGGGACATATTCATCACAATAAACTGTACCATTGGGGACATTGTCCCATAGAGTACATAGTACATTCTAGTACTCACGCGACGATAAGTAAACACGTTTGTCATCACGATAATCTGTCCCATTGGGGACATTGTCCCATAGAGTACATAGGACATTCTAGCACTCACGCGACGATAAGTAAACACGTTTGTCATCACAATAATCTGTCCCATTGGGGACATTGTCCCATAGAGTACATAGGACATTCTAGCACTCACGCGACGATAAGTAAAAAACGTTTGTCATCACAATAATCTGCCTCATTGGGGACATTGTCCCATAGAGTACATAGGACATTCTAGCACTCACGCCACGATAAGTAAACTCGTCTGTCATCACAATAATCTGTCCCATTTGGGGACTGTCTCCCATGGAGTACATAGGACATACTAGCACTCACGCAACGATAAGCAAAGACGTTTGTCATCACAATAATCTGTCCCATTGGGGACATTGTCCCATAGAGTACATAGGACATTCTAGCACTCACGCCACGATAAGTAAACTCGTCTGTCATCACAATAATCTGTCCCATTTGGGGACTGTGTCCCATGGAGTACATAGGACATACTAGCACTCACGCAACGATAAGCAAAGACGTTTGTCATCACAATAATCTGTCCCATTGGGGACATTGTCCCATAGAGTACATAGGACATCCCAGCACTCACGCGACGATAAGTAAACTCGTCTGTCATCACAATAATCTGTCCCATTGGGGACATATTCATCACAATAAACTGTCCCATTGGGGACATTGTCCCATAGAGTACATAGTATATTCTAGTACTCACGCGACGATAAGTAAACACGTTTGTCAAGACAATAATCTGTCCCATTGGGGACATTGTCCCATAGAGTACATAGGACATTCTAGCACTCACGCGACGATAAGTAAACACGTTTGTCATCACAATAATCTGTCCCATTGGGGACATTCTCCCATAGAGTACATAGGATGTTCTCGCACTCTGGCGACGATAAGTAAACACGTTTGTCATCAAAATAATCTGTTCCATTTAGGACATTGTCCCATTGAGTACATAGGAAATTCTAGCACTCAGGAGACGATAAGTAAACACGTTTGTCATCACAATAATCTGTCCCTTTGGGAACATTGTCCCATAGACGACATAGGACATTCCAGCACTCACGCGACGATAAGTAAACACGTTAGTCATCACAATAATCTGTCCCATTGAGGACATTGTCCCATAGAGTACATAGGACATTCTAGCACTCAGGCGACGATAAGTAAACCCGTCTTCATCACAATAATCTGTCCCATTGGAGACATTGTCCAATAGAGTACATAGGACATCCTAGCACTCACGCGACGATAAGTAAACACGTTTGTCATCACAATAATCTGTCCCGTTTGGGACATTGTCCCATAGAGTACATAGGACATTCTAGCACTCACGCGACGATAAGTAAACACGTTTGTCATCACAATAATCTGTCCCGTTGGGGACATTGTCCCATAGAGTACATAGGACATCCTAGCACTCACGCGACGATAAGTAAACACGTTAGTCATCACAATAATCTGTCCCATTGGGGACATTGTCCCATAGAGTACATAGGACGTTCTCGCACTCAGGCGACGATAAGTAAACACGTTTGTCATCACAATAATCTGTCCCAACGGGGACATTGTCCCATAGCGTACATAGGACATCCTAGCACTCACGTGGCGATAAGTAAACACGTTTGTCATCACAATAATCTGTCCCATTGGGGACATTGTCCCATAGAGTACATAGGACGTTCTCGCACTCAGGCGACGATAAGTAAACACGTTTGTCATCACAATAATCTGTCCCATTGAGGACATTGTCCCATTGAGTACATAGGACATTCTAGCACTCACGCGACGATAAGTAAACACGTCTGTCATCACAATAATCTGTCCCATTGGGGACATTGTCCCATAGAGAACATTGGACATTCTAGCACTGAGAAGACGATAAGTAAACACGTTTGTCATCACTATAATCTGTCCCATTGGGAACATTGTCCCATAGAGGACATAGGACATTCTAGCACTCACGCGACGATAAGTAAACACGTTTGTCATCACAATAATCTGTCACGTTGGGAACTTTGTCCCATAGAGGACATAGGACATTCTAGCGCTCACGCGACGATAAGTAAACACGTTTGTCATCACAATAATCTGTCCCATTGGGGACATTGTCCCATAGAGTACATAGGACATTCTAGCACTCACTCGACGATAAATAAACACGTTTGTCATCACAATAATCTGTCCCATTGGGGACATTGTCCCATAGAGTACATAGGACATTCTAGCACTCACGCGACGATAAGTAAACACGTTTGTCATCACAATAATATGTCCCATTGGGGACATTGTCCCATAGAGTACACAGGACATTCTAGCACTCACGCGACGATAAGTAGACACGTTTGTCATCACAATAATCTGTCCCATTGGGGACATTGTCCCACAGAGTACATAGGACATTCTAGCACTCACGCGACGATAAGTAAACACGTTTCTCATCACAATAATATGTCCCATTGGGGACATTGTCCCATAGAGTACATAGGACATTCTAGCACTCACGCGACGATAAGTAAACACGTTTGTCACCAAAATAATCTGTCCCATAGGGAACATTGTCCCATAGAGTACATATGACATTCTAGCACTCACGCGACGATAAGTAAACACGTTTGTCATCACAATAATCTGTCCCATTGGGGACATTGTCCCATAGAGTACATATGACATTCTAGCACTCACGCGACGATAAGTAAACACGTTTGTCATCACAATAATCTGTCCCATTGGGGACATTGTCCCATAGAGTGCATAGGACATTCTAGCACTCACGCGACGATAAGTAAACACGTTTGTCATCACAATAATCTGTCCCATTGGGGACATTGTCCCATAGAGTACATAGGACATTCTAGCACTCACGCGACGATAAGTAAAGACGTTTGTCATCACAATAATCTGTCCCATTGGGGACATTGTCCCATAGAGTACATAGGACATTCTAGCACTCACGCGACGATAAGTAAACACGTTTGTCATCACAATAATCTGTCCCATTGGGGACATTGTCCCATAGAGTACACAGGACATTCTAGCACTCACGCGACGATAGGTAAACACGTTTGTCATCACAATAATCTGTCCCATTGGGGACATTGTCCCATAGAGTACATAGGACATTCTAGCACTCACGCGACGATAAGTAAACACGTTTGTCATCACAATAATCTGTCCCATTGGGGACATTGTCCCATAGAATACATAGGACATTCTAGCACTCACGCGACGATAGGTAAACACGTTTGTCATCACAATAATCTGTCCCATTGCGGACATTGCCCATAAAGTACATAGGACATTCTAGCACTCACGCGACGATAAGTAAACACGTTTGTCATCACAATAATCTGTCACATTGGGGACATTGTCCCATAGAGTGCATAGGACATTCTAGCACTCACGCGACGATAAGTAAACACGTTTGTCATCACAATAATCTGTCCCATTGGGGACATTGTCCCATAGAGTACATAGGACATTCTAGCACTCAGGCGTCGAAAAGTAAACACGTTAGTCATCACAATAATCTGTCACATTGGGGACATTGTCCCATAGAGTACATAGGACATTCTAGCACTCACGCGACGATAAGTAAACAGGTTTGTCACCACAATAATCTGTCACATTGGGGACATTGTCCCATAGAGTACATAGGACATTCTAGCACTCACGCGACGATAAGTAAACACGTTTGTCATCACAATAATCTGTCCCATTGGGGACATTGTCCCATAGAGTACATAGGACATTCTAGCACTCACGCGACGATAGGTAAACACGTTTGTCATCACAATAATCTGTCCCATTGGGGACATTGTCCCATAGAGTACATAGGACATTCTAGCACTCACGCGACGATAGGTAAACACGTTTGTCATCACAATAATCTGTCCTATTGGGGGGGACATTGTCCCATAGAGTACATAGGACATTGTAGCACTCACGCGACGATAAGTAAACACGTTTGTCATCACAATAATCTGTCCCATTGGGGACATTGTCCCATAGAGTACATAGGACATTCTAGCACTCACGCGACGATAGGTAAACACGTTTGTCATCACAATAATCTGTCCCATTGGGGACATTGTCCCATAGAGTGCATAGGACATTCTAGCACTCACGCGACGATAAGTAAACACGTTTGTCATCACAATAATCTGTCCCATTGGGGACATTGTCCCATAGAGTACATAGGACATTCTAGCACTCACGCGACGATAAGTAAACACGTTTGTCATCACAATAATCTGTCCCATTGGGGACATTGTCCCATAGAGTACATAGGACATTCTAGCACTCACGCGACGATAAGTAAACACGTTTGTCATCACAATAATCTGTCCCATTGGGGACATTGTTCCATAGAGTACACAGGACATTCTAGCACTCACGCGACGATAGGTAAACACGTTTGTCATCACAATAATCTGTCCCATTGGGGACATTGTCCCATAGAGTACATAGGACATTCTAGCACTCAGGCGTCGAAAAGTAAACACGTTAGTCATCACAATAATCTGTCACATTGGGGACATTGTCCCATAGAGTACATAGGACATTCTAGCACTCACGCGACGATAAGTAAACACGTTTGTCATCACAATAATCTGTCTCATTGGGGACATTGTCCCATAGAGTACATAGGACATTCTAGCAATCAGGCGACGATAAGTAAACACGTTTGTCATCACAATAATCTGTCACATTGGGGACATTGTCCCATAGAGTACATAGGACATTCTAGCAATCAGGCGACGATAAGTAAACACGTTTGTCATCACAATAATCTGCCTCATTGGGGACATTGTCCCATAGAGTACATAGGACATTCTAGCACTCACGCGACGATAAGTAAACACGTTTGTCATCACAATAATCTGTCCCATTGGGGACATTGTCCCATAGAGTACATAGGACATTCTAGCACTCACGCGACGATAGGTAAACGCGTTTGTCATCACAATAATCTGTCCCATTGGGGACATTGTCCCATAGAGTACATAGGACATTCTAGCACTCACGCGACGATAGGTAAACACGTTTGTCATCACAATAATCTGTCCTATTGGGGGGGACATTGTCCCATAGAGTACATAGGACATTGTAGCACTCACGCGACGATAAGTAAACACGTTTGTCATCACAATAATCTGTCCCATTGGGGACATTGTCCCATAGAGTACATAGGACATTCTAGCACTCACGCGACGATAGGTAAACACGTTTGTCATCACAATAATCTGTCCCATTGGGGACATTGCCCATAAAGTACATAGGACATTCTAGCACTCACGCGACGATAAGTAAACACGTTTGTCATCACAATAATCTGTCACATTGGGGACATTGTCCCATAGAGTGCATAGGACATTCTAGCACTCACGCGACGATAAGTAAACACGTTTGTCACCAAAATAATCTGTCCCATAGGGAACATTGTCCCATAGAGTACATATGACATTCTAGCACTCACGCGACGATAAGTAAACACGTTTGTCATCACAATAATCTGTCCCATTGGGGACATTGTCCCATAGAGTACATATGACATTCTAGCACTAACGCGACGATAAGTAAACACGTTTGTCATCACAATAATCTGTCCCATTGGGGACATTGTCCCATAGAGTGCATAGGACATTCTAGCACTCACGCGACGATAAGTAAACACGTTTGTCATCACAATAATCTGTCCCATTGGGGACATTGTCCCATAGAGTACATAGGACATTCTAGCACTCACGCGACGATAAGTAAACACGTTTGTCATCACAATAATCTGTCCCATTGGGGACATTGTCCCATAGAGTACATAGGACATTCTAGCACTCACGCGACGATAAGTAAACACGTTTGTCATCACAATAATCTGTCCCATTGGGGACATTGTTCCATAGAGTACACAGGACATTCTAGCACTCACGCGACGATAGGTAAACACGTTTGTCATCACAATAATCTGTCCCATTGGGGACATTGTGCCATAGAGTACATAGGACATTCTAGCACTCAGGCGTCGAAAAGTAAACACGTTAGTCATCACAATAATCTGTCACATTGGGGACATTGTCCCATAGAGTACATAGGACATTCTAGCACTCACGCGACGATAAGTAAACACGTTTGTCATCACAATAATCTGTCTCATTGGGGACATTGTCCCATAGAGTACATAGGACATTCTAGCAATCAGGCGACGATAAGTAAACACGTTTGTCATCACAATAATCTGTCACATTGGGGACATTGTCCCATAGAGTACATAGGACATTCTAGCAATCAGGCGACGATAAGTAAACACGTTTGTCATCACAATAATCTGCCTCATTGGGGACATTGTCCCATAGAGTACATAGGACATTCTAGCACTCACGCGACGATAAGTAAACACGTTTGTCATCACAATAATCTGTCTCATTGGGGACATTGTCCCATAGAGTACACAGGACATTCTAGCACTCACGCGACGATAAGTAAACACGTTTGTCATCACAATAATCTGTCTCATTGGGGACATTGTCCCATAGAGTACATAGGACATTCTAGCACTCACGCGACGATAAGTAAACACGTTTGTCATCACAATAATCTGCCTCATTGGGGACATTGTCCCATAGAGTACATAGGACATTCTAGCACTCACGCGACGATAAGTAAACACGTTTGTCATCACAATAATCTGTCCCATTGGGGACATTGTCCCATAGAGTACATAGGACATTCTAGCACTCACGCGACGATAAGTAAACACGTTTGTCATCACAATAATCTGTCTCATTGGGGACATTGTCCCATAGAGTACATAGGACGTTCTCGCACTCAGGCGACGATAAGTAAACACGTTTGTCATCAAAATAATCTGTCTCATTGGGGACATTGTCCCATAGAGTACATAGGACATTCTAGCACTCACGCGACGATACGTAAACACGTTTGTCATCACGATAATCTGTCCCATTGGGGACATTGTCCCATAGAGTACATAGGACATTCTAGCACTCAAGCGACGATAAGGAAACACGTTAGTCATCACAATATTCTGTCTCATTGGGGACATTGTCCCATTGAGTACATAGGACATTTTAGCACTCACGCGACGATAAGTAAACACGTTAGTCATCACAATAATCTGTCTCATTGGGGACATTGTCCCATAGAGTACATAGGACGTTCTCGCACTCAGGCGACGATAAGTAAACACGTTTGTCATCACAATAATCTGTCTCATTGGGGACATTGTCCCATAGAGTACATAGGACATTCTAGCACTCACGCGACGATAAGTAAAAACGTTTGTCATCACAATAATCTGCCTCATTGGGGACATTGTCCCATAGAGTACATAGGACATTCTAGCACTCACGCAACGATAAGTAAACACGTTTGTCATCACAATAATCTGCCTCATTGGGGACATTGTCCCATAGAGTACATAGGACATTCTAGCACTCACGCGACGATAAGTAAACACGTTTGTCATCACAATAATCTGTCCCATTGGGGACATTGTCCCATAGAGTACATAGGACATTCTGGCACTCACGCGACGATAAGTAAACACGTTTGTCATCACCATAATCTGCCTCATTGGAGACATTGTCCCATAGAGTACATAGGACATTCTAGCACTCACGCGACGATAAGTAAACACGTTTGTCATCACAATAATCTGTCACATTGGGGACATTGTCCCATAGAGTACATAGGACATTCTAGCACTCACGCGACGATAAGTAAACACGTTTGTCATCACAATAATCTGTCACATTGGGGACATTCTCCCATAGAGTACATAGGATGTTCTCGCACTCAGGCGACGATAAGTAAACACGCTTGTCATCACAATAATCTGTCCCATCGGGGACATTGTCCCATAGAGTACATAGGACATTCTAGCAATCAGGCGACGATAAGTAAACACGTTAGTCATCACAATAATCTGTCCCATCGGGGACATTGTCCCATAGAGTACATAGGACATTCCAGCACTCACGCGACGATAAGTAAACTCGTCTGTCATCACAATAATCTGTCCCATTGGGGACATATTCATCACAATAAACTGTCCCATTGGGGACATTGTCCCATAGAGTACATAGCACATTCTAGTACTCACGCGACGATAAGTAAACACGTTTCTCATCACAATAATCTGTCCCATTGGGGACATTGTCCCATAGAGTGCATAGGACATTCTAGCACTCACTCGACTATAAGTAAACACGTTTGTCATCACAATAAATTGTCACATTGGGGACATTGCCCCATAGAGTACATAGACATTCTAGCACTCACGCAACGATAAGTAAACACGTTTGTCATCACAATAATCTGTCCCATTGGGGACATTGTCCCATAGAGTACATAGGACATTCTAGCACTCACGCGACGATAAGTAAACACGTTTGTCATCACAATAATGTGTCACATTGGGGACATTATCCCATACAGTACATAGGACATTCTAGCACTCAGGCAACGATAAGTAAACACGTTTGTCATCACAATAATCTGTCACATTGGGGACATTGTCCCATAGAGTACATAGGACATTCTAGCACTCACGCGACGATAAGTAAACACGTTTGTCATCACAATAATCTGTCTCATTGGGGACATTGTCCCATAGAGTACACAGGACATTCTAGCACTCACGCGACGATAAGTAAACACGTTTGTCATCACAATAATCTGTCTCATTGGGGACATTGTCCCATAGAGTACATAGGACATTCTAGCACTCACGCGACGATAAGTAAACACGTTTGTCATCACAATAATCTGCCTCATTGGGGACATTGTCCCATAGAGTACATAGGACATTCTAGCACTCACGCGACGATAAGTAAACACGTTTGTCATCACAATAATCTGTCTCATTGGGGACATTGTCCCATAGAGTACATAGGACGTTCTCGCACTCAGGCGACGATAAGTAAACACGTTTGTCATCAAAATAATCTGTCTCATTGGGGACATTGTCCCATAGAGTACATAGGACATTCTAGCACTCACGCGACGATACGTAAACACGTTTGTCATCACGATAATCTGTCCCATTGGGGACATTGTCCCATAGAGTACATAGGACATTCTAGCACTCACGCGACGATAAGTAAACACGTTTGTCATCACAATAATCTGTCTCATTGGGGACATTGTCCCATAGAGTACATAGGACATTCTAGCACTCACGCGACGATAAGTAAAAACGTTTGTCATCACAATAATCTGCCTCATTGGGGACATTGTCCCATAGAGTACATAGGACATTCTAGCACTCACGCAACGATAAGTAAACACGTTTGTCATCACAATAATCTGCCTCATTGGGGACATTTTCCCATAGAGTACATAGGACATTCTAGCACTCACGCGACGATAAGTAAACACGTTTGTCATCACAATAATCTGTCCCATTGGGGACATTGTCCCATAGAGTACATAGGACATTCTGGCACTCACGCGACGATAAGTAAACACGTTTGTCATCACAATAATCTGCCTCATTGGGGACATTGTCCCATAGAGTACATAGGACATTCTAGCACTCACGCGACGATAAGTAAACACGTTTGTCATCACAATAATCTGTCACATTGGGGACATTGTCCCATAGAGTACATAGGACATTCTAGCACTCACGCGACGATAAGTACACACGTTTGTCATCACAATAATCTGTCACATTGGGGACATTCTCCCATAGAGTACATAGGATGTTCTCGCACTCAGGCGACGATAAGTAAACACGCTTGTCATCACAATAATCTGTCCCATCGGGGACATTGTCCCATAGAGTACATAGGACATTCTAGCAATCAGGCGACGATAAGTAAACACGTTAGTCATCACAATAATCTGTCCCATCGGGGACATTGTCCCATAGAGTACATAGGACATTCCAGCACTCACGCGACGATAAGTAAACTCGTCTGTCATCACAATAATCTGTCCCATTGGGGACATATTCATCACAATAAACTGTCCCATTGGGGACATTGTCCCATAGAGTACATAGCACATTCTAGTACTCACGCGACGATAAGTAAACACGTTTCTCATCACAATAATCTGTCCCATTGGGGACATTGTCCCATAGAGTGCATAGGACATTCTAGCACTCACTCGACTATAAGTAAACACGTTTGTCATCACAATAAATTGTCACATTGGGGACATTGCCCCATAGAGTACATAGACATTCTAGCACTCACGCAACGATAAGTAAACACGTTTGTCATCACAATAATCTGTCCCATTGGGGACATTGTCCCATAGAGTACATAGGACATTCTAGCACTCACGCGACGATAAGTAAACACGTTTGTCATCACAATAATGTGTCACATTGGGGACATTATCCCATACAGTACATAGGACATTCTAGCACTCAGGCAACGATAAGTAAACACGTTTGTCATCACAATAATCTGTCACATTGGGGACATTGTCCCATAGAGTACATAGGACATTCTAGCACTCACGCGACGATAAGTAAACACGTTTGTCATCACAATAATCTGTCCCATTGGGGACATTGTCCTATAGAGTACATCGGACATTCTAGCACTCACGCGACGATAAGTAAACACGTTTGTCATCACAATAATCTGTCCCATTGGGGACATTCTCCCATAGAGTACATAGGATGTTCTCGCACTCAGGCGACGATAAGTAAACACGTTTGTCATCAAAATAATCTGTCCCTTTGGGAACATTGTCCCATAGACGACATAGGACATTCCAGCACTCACGCGACGATAAGTAAACACGTTAGTCATCACAATAATCTGTCCCATTGAGGACATTGTCCCATAGAGTACATAGGACATTCTAGCACTCAGGCGACGATAAGTAAACACGTTTGTCATCACAATAATCTGTCCCTTTGGGAACATTGTCCCATAGACGACATAGGACATTCCAGCACTCACGCGACGATAAGTAAACACGTTAGTCATCACAATAATCTGTCCCATTGAGGACATTGTCCCATAGAGTACATAGGACATTCTAGCACTCAGGCGACGATAAGTAAACACGTTTGTCATCACAATAATCTGTCACATTGGGGACATTGTCCCATAGAGTACATAGGACATTCTAGCACTCGCGCGACGATAAGTAAACACGTTTGTCATCACAATAATCTGTCCCATTGGGAACATTGTCCCATAGAGGACATAGGACATTCTAGCACTCACGCGACGATAAGTAAACACGTTTGTCATCACAATAATCTGTCACATTGGGGACATTGTCCCATAGAGTACATAGGACATCCTAGCACTCACGCGACGATAAGTAAACACGTTAGTCATCACAATAATCTGTCCCAACGGGGACATTGTCCCATAGCGTACATAGGACATCCTAGAACTCACGTGACGATAAGTAAACACGTTTGTCATCACAATAATCTGTCCCATTGGGGACATTGTCCCATAGAGTACATAGGACGTTCTCGCACTCAGGCGACGATAAGTAAACACGTTTGTCATCACAATAATCTGTCCCATTGAGGACATTGTCCCATTGAGTACATAGGACATTCTAGCACTCACGCGACGATAAGTAAACACGTCTGTCATCACAATAATCTGTCCCATTGGGGACATTGTCCCATAGAGAACATTGGACATTCTAGCACTCAGAAGACGATAAGTAAACACGTTTGTCATCACTATAATCTGTCCCATTGGGAACATTGTCCCATAGAGGACATAGGACATTCTAGCACTCAGGCGACGATAAGTAAACACGTTTGTCATCACAATAATCTGTCACGTTGGGAACTTTGTCCCATAGAGGAATAGGACATTCTAGCGCTCACGCGACGATAAGTAAACACGTTTGTCATCACAATAATCTGTCCCATTGGGGACATTGTCCCATAGAGTACATAGGACATTCTAGCACTAACGCGACGATAAGTAAACACGTTTGTCATCACAATAATCTGTCCCATTGGGGACATTGTCCCATAGAGTACATATGACATTCTAGCACTAACGCGACGATAAGTAAACACGTTTGTCATCACAATAATCTGTCCCATTGGGGACATTGTCCCATAGAGTGCATAGGACATTCTAGCACTCACGCGACGATAAGTAAACACGTTTGTCATCACAATAATCTGTCCCATTGGGGACATTGTCCCATAGAGTACATAGGACATTCTAGCACTCACGCGACGATAAGTAAACACGTTTGTCATCACAATAATCTGTCCCATTGGGGACATTGTCCCATAGAGTACATAGGACATTCTAGCACTCACGCGACGATAAGTAAACACGTTTGTCATCACAATAATCTGTCCCATTGGGGACATTGTTCCATAGAGTACACAGGACATTCTAGCACTCACGCGACGATAAGTAAAAACGTTTGTCATCACAATAATCTGCCTCATTGGGGACATTGTCCCATAGAGTACATAGGACATTCTAGCACTCACGCAACGATAAGTAAACACGTTTGTCATCACAATAATCTGCCTCATTGGGGACATTTTCCCATAGAGTACATAGGACATTCTAGCACTCACGCGACGATAGGTAAACACGTTTGTCATCACAATAATCTGTCCCATTGGGGACATTGTCCCATAGAGTACATAGGACATTCTAGCACTCAGGCGTCGAAAAGTAAACACGTTAGTCATCACAATAATCTGTCACATTGGGGACATTGTCCCATAGAGTACATAGGACATTCTAGCACTCACGCGACGATAAGTAAACACGTTTGTCATCACAATAATCTGTCTCATTGGGGACATTGTCCCATAGAGTACATAGGACATTCTAGCAATCAGGCGACGATAAGTAAACACGTTTGTCATCACAATAATCTGTCACATTGGGGACATTGTCCCATAGAGTACATAGGACATTCTAGCAATCAGGCGACGATAAGTAAACACGTTTGTCATCACAATAATCTGCCTCATTGGGGACATTGTCCCATAGAGTACATAGGACATTCTAGCACTCACGCGACGATAAGTAAACACGTTTGTCATCACAATAATCTGTCTCATTGGGGACATTGTCCCATGGAGTACACAGGACATTCTAGCACTCACGCGACGATAAGTAAACACGTTTGTCATCACAATAATCTGTCCCATTGGGGACATTGTCCCATAGAGTACATAGGACATTCTAGCACTCACGCGACGATAAGTAAACACGTTTGTCATCACAATAATCTGTCACATTGGGGACATTGTCCCATAGAGTACATAGGACATTCTAGCACTCGCGCGACGATAAGTAAACACGTTTGTCATCACAATAATCTGTCCCATTGGGAACATTGTCCCATAGAGGACATAGGACATTCTAGCACTCACGCGACGATAAGTAAACACGTTTGTCATCACAATAATCTGTCACATTGGGGACATTGTCCCATAGAGGACATAGGACATCCTAGCACTCACGCGACGATAAGTAAACACGTTAGTCATCACAATAATCTGTCCCAACGGGGACATTGTCCCATAGCGTACATAGGACATCCTAGCACTCACGTGACGATAAGTAAACACGTTTGTCATCACAATAATCTGTCCCATTGGGGACATTGTCCCATAGAGTACATAGGACGTTCTCGCACTCAGGCGACGATAAGTAAACACGTTTGTCATCACAATAATCTGTCCCATTGAGGACATTGTCCCATTGAGTACATAGGACATTCTAGCACTCACGCGACGATAAGTAAACACGTCTGTCATCACAATAATCTGTCCCATTGGGGACATTGTCCCATAGAGAACATTGGACATTCTAGCACTCAGAAGACGATAAGTAAACACGTTTGTCATCACTATAATCTGTCCCATTGGGAACATTGTCCCATAGAGGACATAGGACATTCTAGCACTCAGGCGACGATAAGTAAACACGTTTGTCATCACAATAATCTGTCACGTTGGGAACTTTGTCCCATAGAGGAATAGGACATTCTAGCGCTCACGCGACGATAAGTAAACACGTTTGTCATCACAATAATCTGTCCCATTGGGGACATTGTCCCATAGAGTACATAGGACATTCTAGCACTAACGCGACGATAAGTAAACACGTTTGTCATCACAATAATCTGTCCCATTGGGGACATTGTCCCATAGAGTACATATGACATTCTAGCACTAACGCGACGATAAGTAAACACGTTTGTCATCACAATAATCTGTCCCATTGGGGACATTGTCCCATAGAGTGCATAGGACATTCTAGCACTCACGCGACGATAAGTAAACACGTTTGTCATCACAATAATCTGTCCCATTGGGGACATTGTCCCATAGAGTACATAGGACATTCTAGCACTCACGCGACGATAAGTAAACACGTTTGTCATCACAATAATCTGTCCCATTGGGGACATTGTCCCATAGAGTACATAGGACATTCTAGCACTCACGCGACGATAAGTAAACACGTTTGTCATCACAATAATCTGTCCCATTGGGGACATTGTTCCATAGAGTACACAGGACATTCTAGCACTCACGCGACGATAGGTAAACACGTTTGTCATCACAATAATCTGTCCCATTGGGGACATTGTCCCATAGAGTACATAGGACATTCTAGCACTCAGGCGTCGAAAAGTAAACACGTTAGTCATCACAATAATCTGTCACATTGGGGACATTGTCCCATAGAGTACATAGGACATTCTAGCACTCACGCGACGATAAGTAAACACGTTTGTCATCACAATAATCTGTCTCATTGGGGACATTGTCCCATAGAGTACATAGGACATTCTAGCAATCAGGCGACGATAAGTAAACACGTTTGTCATCACAATAATCTGTCACATTGGGGACATTGTCCCATAGAGTACATAGGACATTCTAGCAATCAGGCGACGATAAGTAAACACGTTTGTCATCACAATAATCTGCCTCATTGGGGACATTGTCCCATAGAGTACATAGGACATTCTAGCACTCACGCGACGATAAGTAAACACGTTTGTCATCACAATAATCTGTCTCATTGGGGACATTGTCCCATAGAGTACACAGGACATTCTAGCACTCACGCGACGATAAGTAAACACGTTTGTCATCACAATAATCTGTCTCATTGGGGACATTGTCCCATAGAGTACATAGGACATTCTAGCACTCACGCGACGATAAGTAAACACGTTTGTCATCACAATAATCTGCCTCATTGGGGACATTGTCCCATAGAGTACATAGGACATTCTAGCACTCACGCGACGATAAGTAAACACGTTTGTCATCACAATAATCTGTCCCATTGGGGACATTGTCCCATAGAGTACATAGGACATTCTAGCACTCACGCGACGATAAGTAAACACGTTTGTCATCACAATAATCTGTCTCATTGGGGACATTGTCCCATAGAGTACATAGGACGTTCTCGCACTCAGGCGACGATAAGTAAACACGTTTGTCATCAAAATAATCTGTCTCATTGGGGACATTGTCCCATAGAGTACATAGGACATTCTAGCACTCACGCGACGATACGTAAACACGTTTGTCATCACGATAATCTGTCCCATTGGGGACATTGTCCCATAGAGTACATAGGACATTCTAGCACTCAAGCGACGATAAGGAAACACGTTAGTCATCACAATATTCTGTCTCATTGGGGACATTGTCCCATTGAGTACATAGGACATTTTAGCACTCACGCGACGATAAGTAAACACGTTAGTCATCACAATAATCTGTCTCATTGGGGACATTGTCCCATAGAGTACATAGGACGTTCTCGCACTCAGGCGACGATAAGTAAACACGTTTGTCATCACAATAATCTGTCTCATTGGGGACATTGTCCCATAGAGTACATAGGACATTCTAGCACTCACGCGACGATAAGTAAAAACGTTTGTCATCACAATAATCTGCCTCATTGGGGACATTGTCCCATAGAGTACATAGGACATTCTAGCACTCACGCAACGATAAGTAAACACGTTTGTCATCACAATAATCTGCCTCATTGGGGACATTGTCCCATAGAGTACATAGGACATTCTAGCACTCACGCGACGATAAGTAAACACGTTTGTCATCACAATAATCTGTCCCATTGGGGACATTGTCCCATAGAGTACATAGGACATTCTGGCACTCACGCGACGATAAGTAAACACGTTTGTCATCACCATAATCTGCCTCATTGGAGACATTGTCCCATAGAGTACATAGGACATTCTAGCACTCACGCGACGATAAGTAAACACGTTTGTCATCACAATAATCTGTCACATTGGGGACATTGTCCCATAGAGTACATAGGACATTCTAGCACTCACGCGACGATAAGTAAACACGTTTGTCATCACAATAATCTGTCACATTGGGGACATTCTCCCATAGAGTACATAGGATGTTCTCGCACTCAGGCGACGATAAGTAAACACGCTTGTCATCACAATAATCTGTCCCATCGGGGACATTGTCCCATAGAGTACATAGGACATTCTAGCAATCAGGCGACGATAAGTAAACACGTTAGTCATCACAATAATCTGTCCCATCGGGGACATTGTCCCATAGAGTACATAGGACATTCCAGCACTCACGCGACGATAAGTAAACTCGTCTGTCATCACAATAATCTGTCCCATTGGGGACATATTCATCACAATAAACTGTCCCATTGGGGACATTGTCCCATAGAGTACATAGCACATTCTAGTACTCACGCGACGATAAGTAAACACGTTTCTCATCACAATAATCTGTCCCATTGGGGACATTGTCTCATAGAGTGCATAGGACATTCTAGCACTCACTCGACTATAAGTAAACACGTTTGTCATCACAATAAATTGTCACATTGGGGACATTGCCCCATAGAGTACATAGACATTCTAGCACTCACGCAACGATAAGTAAACACGTTTGTCATCACAATAATCTGTCCCATTGGGGACATTGTCCCATAGAGTACATAGGACATTCTAGCACTCACGCGACGATAAGTAAACACGTTTGTCATCACAATAATGTGTCACATTGGGGACATTATCCCATACAGTACATAGGACATTCTAGCACTCAGGCAACGATAAGTAAACACGTTTGTCATCACAATAATCTGTCACATTGGGGACATTGTCCCATAGAGTACATAGGACATTCTAGCACTCACGCGACGATAAGTAAACACGTTTGTCATCACAATAATCTGTCTCATTGGGGACATTGTCCCATAGAGTACACAGGACATTCTAGCACTCACGCGACGATAAGTAAACACGTTTGTCATCACAATAATCTGTCTCATTGGGGACATTGTCCCATAGAGTACATAGGACATTCTAGCACTCACGCGACGATAAGTAAACACGTTTGTCATCACAATAATCTGCCTCATTGGGGACATTGTCCCATAGAGTACATAGGACATTCTAGCACTCACGCGACGATAAGTAAACACGTTTGTCATCACAATAATCTGTCTCATTGGGGACATTGTCCCATAGAGTACATAGGACGTTCTCGCACTCAGGCGACGATAAGTAAACACGTTTGTCATCAAAATAATCTGTCTCATTGGGGACATTGTCCCATAGAGTACATAGGACATTCTAGCACTCACGCGACGATACGTAAACACGTTTGTCATCACGATAATCTGTCCCATTGGGGACATTGTCCCATAGAGTACATAGGACATTCTAGCACTCACGCGACGATAAGTAAACACGTTTGTCATCACAATAATCTGTCTCATTGGGGACATTGTCCCATAGAGTACATAGGACATTCTAGCACTCACGCGACGATAAGTAAAAACGTTTGTCATCACAATAATCTGCCTCATTGGGGACATTGTCCCATAGAGTACATAGGACATTCTAGCACTCACGCAACGATAAGTAAACACGTTTGTCATCACAATAATCTGCCTCATTGGGGACATTGTCCCATAGAGTACATAGGACATTCTAGCACTCACGCGACGATAAGTAAACACGTTTGTCATCACAATAATCTGTCCCATTGGGGACATTGTCCCATAGAGTACATAGGACATTCTGGCACTCACGCGACGATAAGTAAACACGTTTGTCATCACAATAATCTGCCTCATTGGGGACATTGTCCCATAGAGTACATAGGACATTCTAGCACTCACGCGACGATAAGTAAACACGTTTGTCGTCACAATAATCTGTCACATTGGGGACATTGTCCCATAGAGTACATAGGACATTCTAGCACTCACGCGACGATAAGTACACACGTTTGTCATCACAATAATCTGTCACATTGGGGACATTCTCCCATAGAGTACATAGGATGTTCTCGCACTCAGGCGACGATAAGTAAACACGCTTGTCATCACAATAATCTGTCCCATCGGGGACATTGTCCCATAGAGTACATAGGACATTCTAGCAATCAGGCGACGATAAGTAAACACGTTAGTCATCACAATAATCTGTCCCATCGGGGACATTGTCCCATAGAGTACATAGGACATTCCAGCACTCACGCGACGATAAGTAAACTCGTCTGTCATCACAATAATCTGTCCCATTGGGGACATATTCATCACAATAAACTGTCCCATTGGGGACATTGTCCCATAGAGTACATAGCACATTCTAGTACTCACGCGACGATAAGTAAACACGTTTCTCATCACAATAATCTGTCCCATTGGGGACATTGTCCCATAGAGTGCATAGGACATTCTAGCACTCACTCGACTATAAGTAAACACGTTTGTCATCACAATAAATTGTCACATTGGGGACATTGCCCCATAGAGTACATAGACATTCTAGCACTCACGCAACGATAAGTAAACACGTTTGTCATCACAATAATCTGTCCCATTGGGGACATTGTCCCATAGAGTACATAGGACATTCTAGCACTCACGCGACGATAAGTAAACACGTTTGTCATCACAATAATGTGTCACATTGGGGACATTATCCCATACAGTACATAGGACATTCTAGCACTCAGGCAACGATAAGTAAACACGTTTGTCATCACAATAATCTGTCACATTGGGGACATTGTCCCATAGAGTACATAGGACATTCTAGCACTCACGCGACGATAAGTAAACAGGTTTGTCATCACAATAATCTGTCCCATTGGGGACATTGTCCCATAGAGTACATAGGACATTCTAGCACTCACGCGACGATAAGTAAACACGTTTGTCATCACAATAATCTGTCCCATTGGGGACATTCTCCCATAGAGTACATAGGATGTTCTCGCACTCAGGCGACGATAAGTAAACACGTTTGTCATCAAAATAATCTGTCCCTTTGGGAACATTGTCCCATAGACGACATAGGACATTCCAGCTCTCACGCGACGATAAGTAAACACGTTAGTCATCACAATAATCTGTCCCATTGAGGACATTGTCCCATAGAGTACATAGGACATTCTAGCACTCAGGCGACGATAAGTAAACACGTTTGTCATCACAATAATCTGTCCCTTTGGGAACATTGTCCCATAGACGACATAGGACATTCCAGCACTCACGCGACGATAAGTAAACACGTTAGTCATCACAATAATCTGTC
Organism: Pictodentalium vernedei; assembly: GCA_031216915.1. Taxonomy (NCBI): domain Eukaryota; kingdom Metazoa; phylum Mollusca; class Scaphopoda; order Dentaliida; family Dentaliidae; genus Pictodentalium; species Pictodentalium vernedei. Next base: position 1,024,243 of record CM062294.1, on the reverse strand, counting down.
CCATTGAGGACATTGTCCCATAGAGTACATAGGACATTCTAGCACTCAGGCGACGATAAGTAAACACGTTTGTCATCACAATAATCTGTCACATTGGGGACATTGTCCCATAGAGTACATAGGACATTCTAGCACTCACGCGACGATAAGTAAACACGTTTGTCATCACAATAATCTGTCTCATTGGGGACATTGTCCCATAGAGTACATAGGACATTCTAGCAATCAGGCGACGATAAGTAAACACGTTTGTCATCACAATAATCTGTCACATTGGGGACATTGTCCCATAGAGTACATAGGACATTCTAGCAATCAGGCGACGATAAGTAAACACGTTTGTCATCACAATAATCTGCCTCATTGGGGACATTGTCCCATAGAGTACATAGGACATTCTAGCACTCACGCGACGATAAGTAAACACGTTTGTCATCACAATAATCTGTCTCATTGGGGACATTGTCCCATAGAGTACACAGGACATTCTAGCACTCACGCGACGATAAGTAAACACGTTTGTCATCACAATAATCTGTCTCATTGGGGACATTGTCCCATAGAGTACATAGGACATTCTAGCACTCACGCGACGATAAGTAAACACGTTTGTCATCACAATAATCTGCCTCATTGGGGACATTGTCCCATAGAGTACATAGGACATTCTAGCACTCACGCGACGATAAGTAAACACGTTTGTCATCACAATAATCTGTCCCATTGGGGACATTGTCCCATAGAGTACATAGGACATTCTAGCACTCACGCGACGATAAGTAAACACGTTTGTCATCACAATAATCTGTCTCATTGGGGACATTGTCCCATAGAGTACATAGGACGTTCTCGCACTCAGGCGACGATAAGTAAACACGTTTGTCATCAAAATAATCTGTCTCATTGGGGACATTGTCCCATAGAGTACATAGGACATTCTAGCACTCACGCGACGATACGTAAACACGTTTGTCATCACGATAATCTGTCCCATTGGGGACATTGTCCCATAGAGTACATAGGACATTCTAGCACTCAAGCGACGATAAGGAAACACGTTAGTCATCACAATATTCTGTCTCATTGGGGACATTGTCCCATTGAGTACATAGGACATTTTAGCACTCACGCGACGATAAGTAAACACGTTAGTCATCACAATAATCTGTCTCATTGGGGACATTGTCCCATAGAGTACATAGGACGTTCTCGCACTCAGGCGACGATAAGTAAACACGTTTGTCATCACAATAATCTGTCTCATTGGGGACATTGTCCCATAGAGTACATAGGACATTCTAGCACTCACGCGACGATAAGTAAAAACGTTTGTCATCACAATAATCTGCCTCATTGGGGACATTGTCCCATAGAGTACATAGGACATTCTAGCACTCACGCAACGATAAGTAAACACGTTTGTCATCACAATAATCTGCCTCATTGGGGACATTGTCCCATAGAGTACATAGGACATTCTAGCACTCACGCGACGATAAGTAAACACGTTTGTCATCACAATAATCTGTCCCATTGGGGACATTGTCCCATAGAGTACATAGGACATTCTGGCACTCACGCGACGATAAGTAAACACGTTTGTCATCACCATAATCTGCCTCATTGGAGACATTGTCCCATAGAGTACATAGGACATTCTAGCACTCACGCGACGATAAGTAAACACGTTTGTCATCACAATAATCTGTCACATTGGGGACATTGTCCCATAGAGTACATAGGACATTCTAGCACTCACGCGACGATAAGTAAACACGTTTGTCATCACAATAATCTGTCACATTGGGGACATTCTCCCATAGAGTACATAGGATGTTCTCGCACTCAGGCGACGATAAGAAAACACGCTTGTCATCACAATAATCTGTCCCATCGGGGACATTGTCCCATAGAGTACATAGGACATTCTAGCAATCAGGCGACGATAAGTAAACACGTTAGTCATCACAATAATCTGTCCCATCGGGGACATTGTCCCATAGAGTACATAGGACATTCCAGCACTCACGCGACGATAAGTAAACTCGTCTGTCATCACAATAATCTGTCCCATTGGGGACATATTCATCACAATAAACTGTCCCATTGGGGACATTGTCCCATAGAGTACATAGCACATTCTAGTACTCACGCGACGATAAGTAAACACGTTTCTCATCACAATAATCTGTCCCATTGGGGACATTGTCCCATAGAGTGCATAGGACATTCTAGCACTCACTCGACTATAAGTAAACACGTTTGTCATCACAATAAATTGTCACATTGGGGACATTGCCCCATAGAGTACATAGACATTCTAGCACTCACGCAACGATAAGTAAACACGTTTGTCATCACAATAATCTGTCCCATTGGGGACATTGTCCCATAGAGTACATAGGACATTCTAGCACTCACGCGACGATAAGTAAACACGTTTGTCATCACAATAATGTGTCACATTGGGGACATTATCCCATACAGTACATAGGACATTCTAGCACTCAGGCAACGATAAGTAAACACGTTTGTCATCACAATAATCTGTCACATTGGGGACATTGTCCCATAGAGTACATAGGACATTCTAGCACTCACGCGACGATAAGTAAACACGTTTGTCATCACAATAATCTGTCTCATTGGGGACATTGTCCCATAGAGTACACAGGACATTCTAGCACTCACGCGACGATAAGTAAACACGTTTGTCATCACAATAATCTGTCTCATTGGGGACATTGTCCCATAGAGTACATAGGACATTCTAGCACTCACGCGACGATAAGTAAACACGTTTGTCATCACAATAATCTGCCTCATTGGGGACATTGTCCCATAGAGTACATAGGACATTCTAGCACTCACGCGACGATAAGTAAACACGTTTGTCATCACAATAATCTGTCTCATTGGGGACATTGTCCCATAGAGTACATAGGACGTTCTCGCACTCAGGCGACGATAAGTAAACACGTTTGTCATCAAAATAATCTGTCTCATTGGGGACATTGTCCCATAGAGTACATAGGACATTCTAGCACTCACGCGACGATACGTAAACACGTTTGTCATCACGATAATCTGTCCCATTGGGGACATTGTCCCATAGAGTACATAGGACATTCTAGCACTCACGCGACGATAAGTAAACACGTTTGTCATCACAATAATCTGTCTCATTGGGGACATTGTCCCATAGAGTACATAGGACGTTCTCGCACTCAGGCGACGATAAGTAAACACGTTTGTCATCACAATAATCTGTCTCATTGGGGACATTGTCCCATAGAGTACACAGGACATTCTAGCACTCACGCGACGATAAGTAAACACGTTTGTCATCACAATAATCTGTCTCATTGGGGACATTGTCCCATAGAGTACATAGGACATTCTAGCACTCACGCGACGATAAGTAAACACGTTTGTCATCACAATAATCTGCCTCATTGGGGACATTGTCCCATAGAGTACATAGGACATTCTAGCACTCACGCGACGATAAGTAAACACGTTTGTCATCACAATAATCTGTCTCATTGGGGACATTGTCCCATAGAGTACATAGGACGTTCTCGCACTCAGGCGACGATAAGTAAACACGTTTGTCATCAAAATAATCTGTCTCATTGGGGACATTGTCCCATAGAGTACATAGGACATTCTAGCACTCACGCGACGATACGTAAACACGTTTGTCATCACGATAATCTGTCCCATTGGGGACATTGTCCCATAGAGTACATAGGACATTCTAGCACTCACGCGACGATAAGTAAACACGTTTGTCATCACAATAATCTGTCTCATTGGGGACATTGTCCCATAGAGTACATAGGACGTTCTCGCACTCAGGCGACGATAAGTAAACACGTTTGTCATCAAAATAATCTGTCTCATTGGGGACATTGTCCCATAGAGTACATAGGACATTCTAGCACTCACGCGACGATACGTAAACACGTTTGTCATCACGATAATCTGTCCCATTGGGGACATTGTCCCATAGAGTACATAGGACATTCTAGCACTCAAGCGACGATAAGGAAACACGTTAGTCATCACAATATTCTGTCTCATTGGGGACATTGTCCCATTGAGTACATAGGACATTTTAGCACTCACGCGACGATAAGTAAACACGTTAGTCATCACAATAATCTGTCTCATTGGGGACATTGTCCCATAGAGTACATAGGACGTTCTCGCACTCAGGCGACGATAAGTAAACACGTTTGTCATCACAATAATCTGTCTCATTGGGGACATTGTCCCATAGAGTACATAGGACATTCTAGCACTCACGCGACGATAAGTAAAAACGTTTGTCATCACAATAATCTGCCTCATTGGGGACATTGTCCCATAGAGTACATAGGACATTCTAGCACTCACGCAACGATAAGTAAACACGTTTGTCATCACAATAATCTGCCTCATTGGGGACATTGTCCCATAGAGTACATAGGACATTCTAGCACTCACGCGACGATAAGTAAACACGTTTGTCATCACAATAATCTGTCCCATTGGGGACATTGTCCCATAGAGTACATAGGACATTCTGGCACTCACGCGACGATAAGTAAACACGTTTGTCATCACCATAATCTGCCTCATTGGAGACATTGTCCCATAGAGTACATAGGACATTCTAGCACTCACGCGACGATAAGTAAACACGTTTGTCATCACAATAATCTGTCACATTGGGGACATTGTCCCATAGAGTACATAGGACATTCTAGCACTCACGCGACGATAAGTAAACACGTTTGTCATCACAATAATCTGTCACATTGGGGACATTCTCCCATAGAGTACATAGGATGTTCTCGCACTCAGGCGACGATAAGTAAACACGCTTGTCATCACAATAATCTGTCCCATCGGGGACATTGTCCCATAGAGTACATAGGACATTCTAGCAATCAGGCGACGATAAGTAAACACGTTAGTCATCACAATAATCTGTCCCATCGGGGACATTGTCCCATAGAGTACATAGGACATTCCAGCACTCACGCGACGATAAGTAAACTCGTCTGTCATCACAATAATCTGTCCCATTGGGGACATATTCATCACAATAAACTGTCCCATTGGGGACATTGTCCCATAGAGTACATAGCACATTCTAGTACTCACGCGACGATAAGTAAACACGTTTCTCATCACAATAATCTGTCCCATTGGGGACATTGTCCCATAGAGTGCATAGGACATTCTAGCACTCACTCGACTATAAGTAAACACGTTTGTCATCACAATAAATTGTCACATTGGGGACATTGCCCCATAGAGTACATAGACATTCTAGCACTCACGCAACGATAAGTAAACACGTTTGTCATCACAATAATCTGTCCCATTGGGGACATTGTCCCATAGAGTACATAGGACATTCTAGCACTCACGCGACGATAAGTAAACACGTTTGTCATCACAATAATGTGTCACATTGGGGACATTATCCCATACAGTACATAGGACATTCTAGAACTCAGGCAACGATAAGTAAACACGTTTGTCATCACAATAATCTGTCACATTGGGGACATTGTCCCATAGAGTACATAGGACATTCTAGCACTCACGCGACGATAAGTAAACACGTTTGTCATCACAATAATCTGTCTCATTGGGGACATTGTCCCATAGAGTACACAGGACATTCTAGCACTCACGCGACGATAAGTAAACACGTTTGTCATCACAATAATCTGTCTCATTGGGGACATTGTCCCATAGAGTACATAGGACATTCTAGCACTCACGCGACGATAAGTAAACACGTTTGTCATCACAATAATCTGCCTCATTGGGGACATTGTCCCATAGAGTACATAGGACATTCTAGCACTCACGCGACGATAAGTAAACACGTTTGTCATCACAATAATCTGTCTCATTGGGGACATTGTCCCATAGAGTACATAGGACGTTCTCGCACTCAGGCGACGATAAGTAAACACGTTTGTCATCAAAATAATCTGTCTCATTGGGGACATTGTCCCATAGAGTACATAGGACATTCTAGCACTCACGCGACGATACGTAAACACGTTTGTCATCACGATAATCTGTCCCATTGGGGACATTGTCCCATAGAGTACATAGGACATTCTAGCACTCACGCGACGATAAGTAAACACGTTTGTCATCACAATAATCTGTCTCATTGGGGACATTGTCCCATAGAGTACATAGGACATTCTAGCACTCACGCGACGATAAGTAAAAACGTTTGTCATCACAATAATCTGCCTCATTGGGGACATTGTCCCATAGAGTACATAGGACATTCTAGCACTCACGCAACGATAAGTAAACACGTTTGTCATCACAATAATCTGCCTCATTGGGGACATTGTCCCATAGAGTACATAGGACATTCTAGCACTCACGCGACGATAAGTAAACACGTTTGTCATCACAATAATCTGTCCCATTGGGGACATTGTCCCATAGAGTACATAGGACATTCTGGCACTCACGCGACGATAAGTAAACACGTTTGTCATCACAATAATCTGCCTCATTGGGGACATTGTCCCATAGAGTACATAGGACATTCTAGCACTCACGCGACGATAAGTAAACACGTTTGTCGTCACAATAATCTGTCACATTGGGGACATTGTCCCATAGAGTACATAGGACATTCTAGCACTCACGCGACGATAAGTACACACGTTTGTCATCACAATAATCTGTCACATTGGGGACATTCTCCCATAGAGTACATAGGATGTTCTCGCACTCAGGCGACGATAAGTAAACACGCTTGTCATCACAATAATCTGTCCCATCGGGGACATTGTCCCTTAGAGTACATAGGACATTCTAGCAATCAGGCGACGATAAGTAAACACGTTAGTCATCACAATAATCTGTCCCATCGGGGACATTGTCCCATAGAGTACATAGGACATTCCAGCACTCACGCGACGATAAGTAAACTCGTCTGTCATCACAATAATCTGTCCCATTGGGGACATATTCATCACAATAAACTGTCCCATTGGGGACATTGTCCCATAGAGTACATAGCACATTCTAGTACTCACGCGACGATAAGTAAACACGTTTCTCATCACAATAATCTGTCCCATTGGGGACATTGTCCCATAGAGTGCATAGGACATTCTAGCACTCACTCGACTATAAGTAAACACGTTTGTCATCACAATAAATTGTCACATTGGGGACATTGCCCCATAGAGTACATAGACATTCTAGCACTCACGCAACGATAAGTAAACACGTTTGTCATCACAATAATCTGTCCCATTGGGGACATTGTCCCATAGAGTACATAGGACATTCTAGCACTCACGCGACGATAAGTAAACACGTTTGTCATCACAATAATGTGTCACATTGGGGACATTATCCCATACAGTACATAGGACATTCTAGCACTCAGGCAACGATAAGTAAACACGTTTGTCATCACAATAATCTGTCACATTGGGGACATTGTCCCATAGAGTACATAGGACATTCTAGCACTCACGCGACGATAAGTAAACAGGTTTGTCATCACAATAATCTGTCCCATTGGGGACATTGTCCCATAGAGTACATAGGACATTCTAGCACTCACGCGACGATAAGTAAACACGTTTGTCATCACAATAATCTGTCCCATTGGGGACATTCTCCCATAGAGTACATAGGATGTTCTCGCACTCAGGCGACGATAAGTAAACACGTTTGTCATCACAATAATCTGTCCCTTTGGGAACATTGTCCCATAGACGACATAGGACATTCCAGCACTCACGCGACGATAAGTAAACACGTTAGTCATCACAATAATCTGTCCCATTGAGGACATTGTCCCATAGAGTACATAGGACATTCTAGCACTCAGGCGACGATAAGTAAACACGTTTGTCATCACAATAATCTGTCACATTGGGGACATTGTCCCATAGAGTACATAGGACATTCTAGCACTCACGCGACGATAAGTAAACACGTTTGTCATCACAATAATCTGTCTCATTGGGGACATTGTCCCATAGAGTACATAGGACATTCTAGCAATCAGGCGACGATAAGTAAACACGTTTGTCATCACAATAATCTGTCACATTGGGGACATTGTCCCATAGAGTACATAGGACATTCTAGCAATCAGGCGACGATAAGTAAACACGTTTGTCATCACAATAATCTGCCTCATTGGGGACATTGTCCCATAGAGTACATAGGACATTCTAGCACTCACGCGACGATAAGTAAACACGTTTGTCATCACAATAATCTGTCTCATTGGGGACATTGTCCCATAGAGTACACAGGACATTCTAGCACTCACGCGACGATAAGTAAACACGTTTGTCATCACAATAATCTGTCTCATTGGGGACATTGTCCCATAGAGTACATAGGACATTCTAGCACTCACGCGACGATAAGTAAACACGTTTGTCATCACAATAATCTGCCTCATTGGGGACATTGTCCCATAGAGTACATAGGACATTCTAGCACTCACGCGACGATAAGTAAACACGTTTGTCATCACAATAATCTGTCCCATTGGGGACATTGTCCCATAGAGTACATAGGACATTCTAGCACTCACGCGACGATAAGTAAACACGTTTGTCATCACAATAATCTGTCTCATTGGGGACATTGTCCCATAGAGTACATAGGACGTTCTCGCACTCAGGCGACGATAAGTAAACACGTTTGTCATCAAAATAATCTGTCTCATTGGGGACATTGTCCCATAGAGTACATAGGACATTCTAGCACTCACGCGACGATACGTAAACACGTTTGTCATCACGATAATCTGTCCCATTGGGGACATTGTCCCATAGAGTACATAGGACATTCTAGCACTCAAGCGACGATAAGGAAACACGTTAGTCATCACAATATTCTGTCTCATTGGGGACATTGTCCCATTGAGTACATAGGACATTTTAGCACTCACGCGACGATAAGTAAACACGTTAGTCATCACAATAATCTGTCTCATTGGGGACATTGTCCCATAGAGTACATAGGACGTTCTCGCACTCAGGCGACGATAAGTAAACACGTTTGTCATCACAATAATCTGTCTCATTGGGGACATTGTCCCATAGAGTACATAGGACATTCTAGCACTCACGCGACGATAAGTAAAAACGTTTGTCATCACAATAATCTGCCTCATTGGGGACATTGTCCCATAGAGTACATAGGACATTCTAGCACTCACGCAACGATAAGTAAACACGTTTGTCATCACAATAATCTGCCTCATTGGGGACATTGTCCCATAGAGTACATAGGACATTCTAGCACTCACGCGACGATAAGTAAACACGTTTGTCATCACAATAATCTGTCCCATTGGGGACATTGTCCCATAGAGTACATAGGACATTCTGGCACTCACGCGACGATAAGTAAACACGTTTGTCATCACCATAATCTGCCTCATTGGAGACATTGTCCCATAGAGTACATAGGACATTCTAGCACTCACGCGACGATAAGTAAACACGTTTGTCATCACAATAATCTGTCACATTGGGGACATTGTCCCATAGAGTACATAGGACATTCTAGCACTCACGCGACGATAAGTACACACGTTTGTCATCACAATAATCTGTCACATTGGGGACATTCTCCCATAGAGTACATAGGATGTTCTCGCACTCAGGCGACGATAAGTAAACACGCTTGTCATCACAATAATCTGTCCCATCGGGGACATTGTCCCATAGAGTACATAGGACATTCTAGCAATCAGGCGACGATAAGTAAACACGTTAGTCATCACAATAATCTGTCCCATCGGGGACATTGTCCCATAGAGTACATAGGACATTCCAGCACTCACGCGACGATAAGTAAACTCGTCTGTCATCACAATAATCTGTCCCATTGGGGACATATTCATCACAATAAACTGTCCCATTGGGGACATTGTCCCATAGAGTACATAGCACATTCTAGTACTCACGCGACGATAAGTAAACACGTTTCTCATCACAATAATCTGTCCCATTGGGGACATTGTCCCATAGAGTGCATAGGACATTCTAGCACTCACTCGACTATAAGTAAACACGTTTGTCATCACAATAAATTGTCACATTGGGGACATTGCCCCATAGAGTACATAGACATTCTAGCACTCACGCAACGATAAGTAAACACGTTTGTCATCACAATAATCTGTCCCATTGGGGACATTGTCCCATAGAGTACATAGGACATTCTAGCACTCACGCGACGATAAGTAAACACGTTTGTCATCACAATAATGTGTCACATTGGGGACATTATCCCATACAGTACATAGGACATTCTAGCACTCAGGCAACGATAAGTAAACACGTTTGTCATCACAATAATCTGTCACATTGGGGACATTGTCCCATAGAGTACATAGGACATTCTAGCACTCACGCGACGATAAGTAAACACGTTTGTCATCACAATAATCTGTCCCATTGGGGACATTGTCCCATAGAGTACATAGGACATTCTAGCACTCACGCGACGATAAGTAAACACGTTTGTCATCACAATAATCTGTCCCATTGGGGACATTCTCCCATAGAGTACATAGGATGTTCTCGCACTCAGGCGACGATAAGTAAACACGTTTGTCATCAAAATAATCTGTCCCTTCGGGAACATTGTCCCATAGACGACATAGGACATTCCAGCTCTCACGCGACGATAAGTAAACACGTTAGTCATCACAATAATCTGTCCCATTGAGGACATTGTCCCATAGAGTACATAGGACATTCTAGCACTCAGGCGACGATAAGTAAACACGTTTGTCATCACAATAATCTGTCCCTTTGGGAACATTGTCCCATAGACGACATAGGACATTCCAGCACTCACGCGACGATAAGTAAACACGTTAGTCATCACAATAATCTGTCCCATTGAGGACATTGTCCCATAGAGTACATAGGACATTCTAGCACTCAGGCGACGATAAGTAAACACGTTTGTCATCACAATAATCTGTCACATTGGGGACATTGTCCCATAGAGTACATAGGACATTCTAGCACTCGCGCGACGATAAGTAAACACGTTTGTCATCACAATAATCTGTCCCATTGGGAACATTGTCCCATAGAGGACATAGGACATTCTAGCACTCACGCGACGATAAGTAAACACGTTTGTCATCACAATAATCTGTCACATTGGGGACATTGTCCCATAGAGTACATAGGACATCCTAGCACTCACGCGACGATAAGTAAACACGTTAGTCATCACAATAATCTGTCCCAACGGGGACATTGTCCCATAGCGTACATAGGACATCCTAGCACTCACGTGACGATAAGTAAACACGTTTGTCATCACAATAATCTGTCCCATTGGGGACATTGTCCCATAGAGTACATAGGACGTTCTCGCACTCAGGCGACGATAAGTAAACACGTTTGTCATCACAATAATCTGTCCCATTGAGGACATTGTCACATTGAGTACATAGGACATTCTAGCACTCACGCGACGATAAGTAAACACGTCTGTCATCACAATAATCTGTCCCATTGGGAACATTGTCCCATAGAGAACATTGGACATTCTAGCACTCAGAAGACGATAAGTAAACACGTTTGTCATCACTATAATCTGTCCCATTGGGAACATTGTCCCATAGAGGACATAGGACATTCTAGCACTCAGGCGACGATAAGTAAACACGTTTGTCATCACAATAATCTGTCACGTTGGGAACTTTGTCCCATAGAGGAATAGGACATTCTAGCGCTCACGCGACGATAAGTAAACACGTTTGTCATCACAATAATCTGTCCCATTGGGGACATTGTCCCATAGAGTACATAGGACATTCTAGCACTCACTCGACGATAAATAAACACGTTTGTCATCTCAATAATCTGTCCCATTGGGGACATTGTCCCATAGAGTACATAGGACATTCTAGCACTCACGCGACGATAAGTAAACACGTTTGTCATCACAATAATATGTCCCATTGGGGACATTGTCCCATAGAGTACATAGGACATTCTAGCACTCACGCGACGATAAGTAAACACGTTTGTCACCAAAATAATCTGTCCCATAGGGAACATTGTCCCATAGAGTACATATGACATTCTAGCACTCACGCGACGATAAGTAAACACGTTTGTCATCACAATAATCTGTCCCATTGGGGACATTGTCCCATAGAGTACATATGACATTCTAGCACTCACGCGACGATAAGTAAACACGTTTGTCATCACAATAATCTGTCCCATTGGGGACATTGTCCCATAGAGTACATAGGACATTCTAGCACTCACGCGACGATAAGTAAACACGTTTGTCATCACAATAATCTGTCCCATTGGGGACATTGTCCCATAGAGTACATAGGACATTCTAGCACTCACGCGACGATAAGTAAACACGTTTGTCATCACAATAATCTGTCCCATTGGGGACATTGTCCCATAGAGTACATAGGACATTCTAGCACTCACGCGACGATAAGTAAACACGTTTGTCATCACAATAATCTGTCCCATTGGGGACATTGTCCCATAGAGTACATAGGACATTCTAGCACTCACGCGACGATAGGTAAACTCGTTTGTCATCACAATAATCTGTCCCATTGGGGACATTGTCCCATAGAGTACATAGGACATTCTAGCACTCACGCGACGATACGTAAACACGTTTGTCATCACAATAATCTGTCCCACTGGGGACATTGTCCCATAGAGTACATAGGACATTCTAGCACTCACGCGACGATAGGTAAACACGTTTGTCATCACAATAATCTGTCCCATTGGGGACATTGCCCATAAAGTACATAGGACATTCTAGCACTCACGCGACGATAAGTAAACACGTTTGTCATCACAATAATCTGTCACATTGGGGACATTGTCCCATAGAGTACATAGGACATTCTAGCACTCACGCGACGATAAGTAAACACGTTTGTCATCACAATAATCTGTCCCATTGGGGACATTGTCCCATAGAGTACATAGGACATTCTAGCACTCAGGCGTCGAAAAGTAAACACGTTAGTCATCACAATAATCTGTCACATTGGGGACATTGTCCCATAGAGTACATAGGACATTCTAGCACTCACGCGACGATAAGTAAACACGTTTGTCACCACAATAATCTGTCACATTGGGGACATTGTCCCATAGAGTACATAGGACATTCTAGCACTCACGCGACGATAAGTAAACACGTTTGTCATCACAATAATCTGTCCCATTGGAAACATTGTCCCATAGAGCACATATGACATTCTAGCACTCACGCGACGATAAGTAAACACGCTTGTCATCACAATAATCTGTCCCATCGGGGACATTGTCCCATAGAGTACATAGGACATTCTAGCAATCAGGCGACGATAAGTAAACACGTTAGTCATCACAATAATCTGTCCCATTGGGGACATTGTCCCATAGAGTACACAGGACATTCTAGCAATCAGGCGACGATAAGTAAACACGTTAGTCATCACAATAATCTGTCCCATTGGGGACATTCTCCCATAGAGTACATAGGACATTCTAGCACTCACGCGACGATAAGTAAACACGTTTGTCATCACGATAATCTGTCCCATTGGGGACATTGTCCCATAGAGTACATAGGACATTCTAGCACTCAGGCGACGATAAGTAAACACGTTAGTCATCACAATAATCTGTCCCATTGGGGACATTGTCCCATAGAGTACATAGGACATTCTAGCACTCACGCGACGATAAGTAAACACGTTTGTCATCACAATAATCTGTCCCATTGGGGACATTGTCCCTTAGAGTACAGAGGACATTCTAGCATTCATGCGACGATAAGTAAACACGTTAGTCATCACAATAATCCGTCCCCTTGAGGACATTGTCCCATAGAGTACATAGGACATTCTAGCACTCACACGACGATAAGTAAACACGTTAGTCACCACAATAATCTGTCACATTGGGGACATTGTCCCTTAGAGTACATAGGACATTCTAGCATTCATGCGACGATAAGTAAACACGTTAGTCATCACAATAATCCGTCCCCTTGAGGACATTGTCCCATAGAGGACATAGGACATTCTAGCACTCAGGCGACGATAAGTAAACACGTTTGTCATCACAATAATCTGTCACATTGGGGACATTGTCCCATGGAGTACATAGGACATTCTAGCACTCACTCGACTATAAGTAAACACGTCTATCATCACAATAATCTTTCACATTGGGGACATTGTCCCATAGAGTACATAGGACATTCTAGCACTCAGGCGACGATAAGTAAACACGTTTGTCATCACAATAATCTGTTCCATCGGGGACATTGTCCCATAGAGTACATAGGACATCCTAGCACTCCCGCGACGATAAGGAAACACGTTTGTCATCACGATAATCTGTCCCATGGGGGACATTGTCCCATAGAGTACATAGGACATTCTAGCACTCACGCGACGATAAGTAAACACGTTAGTCATCACAATATTCTGTCTCATTGGGGACATTGTCCCATAGAGTACATAGGACATTCTAGCACTCACGCGACGATAAGTAAACACGTTTGTCATCACAATAATCTGTCCCATTGGGGACATTGTCCCATAGAGTACATAGGACATTCTGGCACTCACGCGACGATAAGTAAACACGTTTGTCATCACAATAATCTGCCTCATTGGGGACATTGTCCCATAGAGTACATAGGACATTCTAGCACTCACGCGACGATAAGTAAACACGTTTGTCATCACAATAATCTGCCTCATTGGGGACATTGTCCCATAGAGTACATAGGACATTCTAGCACTCACGCGACGATAAGTAAACACGTTTGTCATCACAATAATCTGTCCCATTGGGGACATTGTCCCATAGAGTACATAGGACATTCTGGCACTCACGCGACGATAAGTAAACACGTTTGTCATCACAATAATCTGCCTCATTGGGGACATTGTCCCATAGAGTACATAGGACATTCTAGCACTCACGCGACGATAAGTAAACACGTTTGTCATCACAATAATCTGTCCCATTGGGGACATTGTCCCATAGAGTACATAGGACATTCTAGCACTCACTCGACGATAAGTAAACACGTTTGTCATCACAATAATCTGTCCCATTGGGGACATTGTCCCATAGAGCACATAGGACATTCTAGCACTCACGCGACGATAAGTAAACACGTTTGTCATCACAATAATCTGTCCCATTGGGGACATTGTCCCATAGAGTACACAGGACATTCTAGCACTCAGGCGACGATAAGTAAACACGTTTGTCATCAAAATAATCTGTCTCATTGGGGACATTGTCCCATAGAGTACATAGGACATTCTAGCACTCACGCCACGATAAGTAAACACGTTTGTCATCACAATAAATTGTCACATTGGGGACATTGTCCCATAGAGTACATAGGACATTCTAGCACTCACGCGACGATAAGTAAACACGTTTGTCATCACAATAATCTGTCCCATTGGGGGCATTGTCCCATGGAGTACATAGGACATTCTAGCACTCAGGCGACGATAAGTAAACACGTTTGTCATCACAATAATCTGTCCCATTGGGGGCATTGTCCCATAGAGTACATAGGACATTCTAGCACTCACGCCACGATAAGTAAACACGTTTGTCATCACAATAATCTGTCCCATTGGGGGCATTGTCCCATGGAGTACATAGAACATTCTAGCACTCACGCGACGATAAGTAAACACGTTAGTCATCACAATAATCTGTCTCATTGGGGACATTGTCCCATAGAGTACATAGGACATTCTAGCACTCACTCGACGATAAATAAACACGTTTGTCATCACAATAATCTGTCCCATTGGGGACATTGTCCCATAGAGTACATAGGACATTCTAGCACTCACGCGACGATAAGTAAACACGTTTGTCATCACGATAATCTGTCCCATTGGGGACATATTCATCACAATAAACTGTCCCATTGGGGACATTGTCCCATAGAGTACATAGCACATTCTAGTACTCACGCGACGATAAGTAAACACGTTTGTCATCACAATAATCTGTCCCATTGGGGACATTGTCCCATAGAGTACATAGGACATTCTAGCACTCACGCGACGATAAGTAAACACGTTTGTCATCACGATAATCTGTCCCATTGGGGACATTGTCCCATAGAGTACATAGGACATTCTAGCACTCACTCGAGTATAAGTAAAAACGTTTGTCATCACAATAAATTGTCACATTGGGGACATTGCCCCATAGAGTACATAGACATTCTAGCACTCACGCGACGATAAGTAAACACGTTTGTCATCACAATAATCTGTCCCTTTGGGAACATTGTCCCATAGACGACATAGGACATTCCAGCACTCACGCGACGATAAGTAAACACGTTAGTCATCACAATAATCTGTCCCATTGAGGACATTGTCCCATAGAGTACATAGGACATTCTAGCACTCAGGCGACGATAAGTAAACACGTTTGTCATCACAATAATCTGTCCCTTTGGGAACATTGTCCCATAGACGACATAGGACATTCCAGCACTCACGCGACGATAAGTAAACACGTTAGTCATCACAATAATCTGTCCCATTGAGGACATTGTCCCATAGAGTACATAGGACATTCTAGCACTCAGGCGACGATAAGTAAACACGTTTGTCATCACAATAATCTGTCACATTGGGGACATTGTCCCATAGAGTACATAGGACATTCTAGCACTCGCGCGACGATAAGTAAACACGTTTGTCATCACAATAATCTGTCCCATTGGGAACATTGTCCCATAGAGGACATAGGACATTCTAGCACTCACGCGACGATAAGTAAACACGTTTGTCATCACAATAATCTGTCACATTGGGGACATTGTCCCATAGAGTACATAGGACATCCTAGCACTCACGCGACGATAAGTAAACACGTTAGTCATCACAATAATCTGTCCCAACGGGGACATTGTCCCATAGCGTACACAGGACATCCTAGCACTCACGTGACGATAAGTAAACACGTTTGTCATCACAATAATCTGTCCCATTGGGGACATTGTCCCATAGAGTACATAGGACGTTCTCGCACTCAGGCGACGATAAGTAAACACGTTTGTCATCACAATAATCTGTCCCATTGAGGACATTGTCCCATTGAGTACATAGGACATTCTAGCACTCACGCGACGATAAGTAAACACGTCTGTCATCACAATAATCTGTCCCATTGGGGACATTGTCCCATAGAGAACATTGGACATTCTAGCACTCAGAAGACGATAAGTAAACACGTTTGTCATCACTATAATCTGTCCCATTGGGAACATTGTCCCATAGAGGACATAGGACATTCTAGCACTCAGGCGACGATAAGTAAACACGTTTGTCATCACAATAATCTGTCACGTTGGGAACTTTGTCCCATAGAGGAATAGGACATTCTAGCGCTCACGCGACGATAAGTAAACACGTTTGTCATCACAATAATCTGTCCCATTGGGGACATTGTCCCATAGAGTACATAGGACATTCTAGCACTAACGCGACGATAAGTAAACACGTTTGTCATCACAATAATCTGTCCCATTGGGGACATTGTCCCATAGAGTACATATGACATTCTAGCACTAACGCGACGATAAGTAAACACGTTTGTCATCACAATAATCTGTCCCATTGGGGACATTGTCCCATAGAGTGCATAGGACATTCTAGCACTCACGCGACGATAAGTAAACACGTTTGTCATCACAATAATCTGTCCCATTGGGGACATTGTCCCATAGAGTACATAGGACATTCTAGCACTCACGCGACGATAAGTAAACACGTTTGTCATCACAATAATCTGTCCCATTGGGGACATTGTCCCATAGAGTACATAGGACATTCTAGCACTCACGCGACGATAAGTAAACACGTTTGTCATCACAATAATCTGTCCCATTGGGGACATTGTTCCATAGAGTACACAGGACATTCTAGCACTCACGCGACGATAGGTAAACACGTTTGTCATCACAATAATCTGTCCCATTGGGGACATTGTCCCATAGAGTACATAGGACATTCTAGCACTCAGGCGTCGAAAAGTAAACACGTTAGTCATCACAATAATCTGTCACATTGGGGACATTGTCCCATAGAGTACATAGGACATTCTAGCACTCACGCGACGATAAGTAAACACGTTTGTCATCACAATAATCTGTCTCATTGGGGACATTGTCCCATAGAGTACATAGGACATTCTAGCAATCAGGCGACGATAAGTAAACACGTTTGTCATCACAATAATCTGTCACATTGGGGACATTGTCCCATAGAGTACATAGGACATTCTAGCAATCAGGCGACGATAAGTAAACACGTTTGTCATCACAATAATCTGCCTCATTGGGGACATTGTCCCATAGAGTACATAGGACATTCTAGCACTCACGCGACGATAAGTAAACACGTTTGTCATCACAATAATCTGTCTCATTGGGGACATTGTCCCATAGAGTACACAGGACATTCTAGCACTCACGCGACGATAAGTAAACACGTTTGTCATCACAATAATCTGTCTCATTGGGGACATTGTCCCATAGAGTACATAGGACATTCTAGCACTCACGCGACGATAAGTAAACACGTTTGTCATCACAATAATCTGCCTCATTGGGGACATTGTCCCATAGAGTACATAGGACATTCTAGCACTCACGCGACGATAAGTAAACACGTTTGTCATCACAATAATCTGTCCCATTGGGGACATTGTCCCATAGAGTACATAGGACATTCTAGCACTCACGCGACGATAAGTAAACACGTTTGTCATCACAATAATCTGTCTCATTGGGGACATTGTCCCATAGAGTACATAGGACGTTCTCGCACTCAGGCGACGATAAGTAAACACGTTTGTCATCAAAATAATCTGTCTCATTGGGGACATTGTCCCATAGAGTACATAGGACATTCTACCACTCACGCGACGATACGTAAACACGTTTGTCATCACGATAATCTGTCCCATTGGGGACATTGTCCCATAGAGTACATAGGACATTCTAGCACTCAAGCGACGATAAGGAAACACGTTAGTCATCACAATATTCTGTCTCATTGGGGACATTGTCCCATTGAGTACATAGGACATTTTAGCACTCACGCGACGATAAGTAAACACGTTAGTCATCACAATAATCTGTCTCATTGGGGACATTGTCCCATAGAGTACATAGGACGTTCTCGCACTCAGGCGACGATAAGTAAACACGTTTGTCATCACAATAATCTGTCTCATTGGGGACATTGTCCCATAGAGTACATAGGACATTCTAGCACTCACGCGACGATAAGTAAAAACGTTTGTCATCACAATAATCTGCCTCATTGGGGACATTGTCCCATAGAGTACATAGGACATTCTAGCACTCACGCAACGATAAGTAAACACGTTTGTCATCACAATAATCTGCCTCATTGGGGACATTGTCCCATAGAGTACATAGGACATTCTAGCACTCACGCGACGATAAGTAAACACGTTTGTCATCACAATAATCTGTCCCATTGGGGGCATTGTCCCATAGAGTACATAGGACATTCTAGCACTCACGCCACGATAAGTAAACACGTTTGTCATCACAATAATCTGTCCCATTGGGGGCATTGTCCCATGGAGTACATAGAACATTCTAGCACTCACGCGACGATAAGTAAACACGTTAGTCATCACAATAATCTGTCTCATTGGGGACATTGTCCCATAGAGTACATAGGACATTCTAGCACTCACTCGACGATAAATAAACACGTTTGTCATCACAATAATCTGTCCCATTGGGGACATTGTCCCATAGAGTACATAGGACATTCTAGCACTCACGCGACGATAAGTAAACACGTTTGTCATCACGATAATCTGTCCCATTGGGGACATATTCATCACAATAAACTGTCCCATTGGGGACATTGTCCCATAGAGTACATAGCACATTCTAGTACTCACGCGACGATAAGTAAACACGTTTGTCATCACAATAATCTGTCCCATTGGGGACATTGTCCCATAGAGTACATAGGACATTCTAGCACTCACGCGACGATAAGTAAACACGTTTGTCATCACGATAATCTGTCCCATTGGGGACATTGTCCCATAGAGTACATAGGACATTCTAGCACTCACTCGAGTATAAGTAAAAACGTTTGTCATCACAATAAATTGTCACATTGGGGACATTGCCCCATAGAGTACATAGACATTCTAGCACTCACGCGACGATAAGTAAACACGTTTGTCATCACAATAATCTGTCCCTTTGGGAACATTGTCCCATAGACGACATAGGACATTCCAGCACTCACGCGACGATAAGTAAACACGTTAGTCATCACAATAATCTGTCCCATTGAGGACATTGTCCCATAGAGTACATAGGACATTCTAGCACTCAGGCGACGATAAGTAAACACGTTTGTCATCACAATAATCTGTCCCTTTGGGAACATTGTCCCATAGACGACATAGGACATTCCAGCACTCACGCGACGATAAGTAAACACGTTAGTCATCACAATAATCTGTCCCATTGAGGACATTGTCCCATAGAGTACATAGGACATTCTAGCACTCAGGCGACGATAAGTAAACACGTTTGTCATCACAATAATCTGTCACATTGGGGACATTGTCCCATAGAGTACATAGGACATTCTAGCACTCGCGCGACGATAAGTAAACACGTTTGTCATCACAATAATCTGTCCCATTGGGAACATTGTCCCATAGAGGACATAGGACATTCTAGCACTCACGCGACGATAAGTAAACACGTTTGTCATCACAATAATCTGTCACATTGGGGACATTGTCCCATAGAGTACATAGGACATCCTAGCACTCACGCGACGATAAGTAAACACGTTAGTCATCACAATAATCTGTCCCAACGGGGACATTGTCCCATAGCGTACATAGGACATCCTAGCACTCACGTGACGATAAGTAAACACGTTTGTCATCACAATAATCTGTCCCATTGGGGACATTGTCCCATAGAGTACATAGGACGTTCTCGCACTCAGGCGACGATAAGTAAACACGTTTGTCATCACAATAATCTGTCCCATTGAGGACATTGTCCCATTGAGTACATAGGACATTCTAGCACTCACGCGACGATAAGTAAACACGTCTGTCATCACAATAATCTGTCCCATTGGGGACATTGTCCCATAGAGAACATTGGACATTCTAGCACTCAGAAGACGATAAGTAAACACGTTTGTCATCACTATAATCTGTCCCATTGGGAACATTGTCCCATAGAGGACATAGGACATTCTAGCACTCAGGCGACGATAAGTAAACACGTTTGTCATCACAATAATCTGTCACGTTGGGAACTTTGTCCCATAGAGGAATAGGACATTCTAGCGCTCACGCGACGATAAGTAAACACGTTTGTCATCACAATAATCTGTCCCATTGGGGACATTGTCCCATAGAGTACATAGGACATTCTAGCACTAACGCGACGATAAGTAAACACGTTTGTCATCACAATAATCTGTCCCATTGGGGACATTGTCCCATAGAGTACATATGACATTCTAGCACTAACGCGACGATAAGTAAACACGTTTGTCATCACAATAATCTGTCCCATTGGGGACATTGTCCCATAGAGTGCATAGGACATTCTAGCACTCACGCGACGATAAGTAAACACGTTTGTCATCACAATAATCTGTCCCATTGGGGACATTGTCCCATAGAGTACATAGGACATTCTAGCACTCACGCGACGATAAGTAAACACGTTTGTCATCACAATAATCTGTCCCATTGGGGACATTGTCCCATAGAGTACATAGGACATTCTAGCACTCACGCGACGATAAGTAAACACGTTTGTCATCACAATAATCTGTCCCATTGGGGACATTGTTCCATAGAGTACACAGGACATTCTAGCACTCACGCGACGATAGGTAAACACGTTTGTCATCACAATAATCTGTCCCATTGGGGACATTGTCCCATAGAGTACATAGGACATTCTAGCACTCAGGCGTCGAAAAGTAAACACGTTAGTCATCACAATAATCTGTCACATTGGGGACATTGTCCCATAGAGTACATAGGACATTCTAGCACTCACGCGACGATAAGTAAACACGTTTGTCATCACAATAATCTGTCTCATTGGGGACATTGTCCCATAGAGTACATAGGACATTCTAGCAATCAGGCGACGATAAGTAAACACGTTTGTCATCACAATAATCTGTCACATTGGGGACATTGTCCCATAGAGTACATAGGACATTCTAGCAATCAGGCGACGATAAGTAAACACGTTTGTCATCACAATAATCTGCCTCATTGGGGACATTGTCCCATAGAGTACATAGGACATTCTAGCACTCACGCGACGATAAGTAAACACGTTTGTCATCACAATAATCTGTCTCATTGGGGACATTGTCCCATAGAGTACACAGGACATTCTAGCACTCACGCGACGATAAGTAAACACGTTTGTCATCACAATAATCTGTCTCATTGGGGACATTGTCCCATAGAGTACATAGGACATTCTAGCACTCACGCGACGATAAGTAAACACGTTTGTCATCACAATAATCTGCCTCATTGGGGACATTGTCCCATAGAGTACATAGGACATTCTAGCACTCACGCGACGATAAGTAAACACGTTTGTCATCACAATAATCTGTCCCATTGGGGACATTGTCCCATAGAGTACATAGGACATTCTAGCACTCACGCGACGATAAGTAAACACGTTTGTCATCACAATAATCTGTCTCATTGGGGACATTGTCCCATAGAGTACATAGGACGTTCTCGCACTCAGGCGACGATAAGTAAACACGTTTGTCATCAAAATAATCTGTCTCATTGGGGACATTGTCCCATAGAGTACATAGGACATTCTAGCACTCACGCGACGATACGTAAACACGTTTGTCATCACGATAATCTGTCCCATTGGGGACATTGTCCCATAGAGTACATAGGACATTCTAGCACTCAAGCGACGATAAGGAAACACGTTAGTCATCACAATATTCTGTCTCATTGGGGACATTGTCCCATTGAGTACATAGGACATTTTAGCACTCACGCGACGATAAGTAAACACGTTAGTCATCACAATAATCTGTCTCATTGGGGACATTGTCCCATAGAGTACATAGGACGTTCTCGCACTCAGGCGACGATAAGTAAACACGTTTGTCATCACAATAATCTGTCTCATTGGGGACATTGTCCCATAGAGTACATAGGACATTCTAGCACTCACGCGACGATAAGTAAAAACGTTTGTCATCACAATAATCTGCCTCATTGGGGACATTGTCCCATAGAGTACATAGGACATTCTAGCACTCACGCAACGATAAGTAAACACGTTTGTCATCACAATAATCTGCCTCATTGGGGACATTGTCCCATAGAGTACATAGGACATTCTAGCACTCACGCGACGATAAGTAAACACGTTTGTCATCACAATAATCTGTCCATTGGGGACATTGTCCCATAGAGTACATAGGACATTCTGGCACTCACGCGACGATAAGTAAACACGTTTGTCATCACCATAATCTGCCTCATTGGAGACATTGTCCCATAGAGTACATAGGACATTCTAGCACTCACGCGACGATAAGTAAACACGTTTGTCATCACAATAATCTGTCACATTGGGGACATTGTCCCATAGAGTACATAGGACATTCTAGCACTCACGCGACGATAAGTAAACACGTTTGTCATCACAATAATCTGTCACATTGGGGACATTCTCCCATAGAGTACATAGGATGTTCTCGCACTCAGGCGACGATAAGTAAACACGCTTGTCATCACAATAATCTGTCCCATCGGGGACATTGTCCCATAGAGTACATAGGACATTCTAGCAATCAGGCGACGATAAGTAAACACGTTAGTCATCACAATAATCTGTCCCATCGGGGACATTGTCCCATAGAGTACATAGGACATTCCAGCACTCACGCGACGATAAGTAAACTCGTCTGTCATCACAATAATCTGTCCCATTGGGGACATATTCATCACAATAAACTGTCCCATTGGGGACATTGTCCCATAGAGTACATAGCACATTCTAGTACTCACGCGACGATAAGTAAACACGTTTCTCATCACAATAATCTGTCCCATTGGGGACATTGTCCCATAGAGTGCATAGGACATTCTAGCACTCACTCGACTATAAGTAAACACGTTTGTCATCACAATAAATTGTCACATTGGGGACATTGCCCCATAGAGTACATAGACATTCTAGCACTCACGCAACGATAAGTAAACACGTTTGTCATCACAATAATCTGTCCCATTGGGGACATTGTCCCATAGAGTACATAGGACATTCTAGCACTCACGCGACGATAAGTAAACACGTTTGTCATCACAATAATGTGTCACATTGGGGACATTATCCCATACAGTACATAGGACATTCTAGCACTCAGGCAACGATAAGTAAACACGTTTGTCATCACAATAATCTGTCACATTGGGGACATTGTCCCATAGAGTACATAGGACATTCTAGCACTCACGCGACGATAAGTAAACACGTTTGTCATCACAATAATCTGTCTCATTGGGGACATTGTCCCATAGAGTACACAGGACATTCTAGCACTCCCGCGACGATAAGTAAACACGTTTGTCATCACAATAATCTGTCTCATTGGGGACATTGTCCCATAGAGTACATAGGACATTCTAGCACTCACGCGACGATAAGTAAACACGTTTGTCATCACAATAATCTGCCTCATTGGGGACATTGTCCCATAGAGTACATAGGACATTCTAGCACTCACGCGACGATAAGTAAACACGTTTGTCATCACAATAATCTGTCTCATTGGGGACATTGTCCCATAGAGTACATAGGACGTTCTCGCACTCAGGCGACGATAAGTAAACACGTTTGTCATCAAAATAATCTGTCTCATTGGGGACATTGTCCCATAGAGTACATAGGACATTCTAGCACTCACGCGACGATACGTAAACACGTTTGTCATCACGATAATCTGTCCCATTGGGGACATTGTCCCATAGAGTACATAGGACATTCTAGCACTCACGCGACGATAAGTAAACACGTTTGTCATCACAATAATCTGTCTCATTGGGGACATTGTCCCATAGAGTACATAGGACATTCTAGCACTCACGCGACGATAAGTAAAAACGTTTGTCATCACAATAATCTGCCTCATTGGGGACATTGTCCCATAGAGTACATAGGACATTCTAGCACTCACGCAACGATAAGTAAACACGTTTGTCATCACAATAATCTGCCTCATTGGGGACATTGTCCCATAGAGTACATAGGACATTCTAGCACTCACGCGACGATAAGTAAACACGTTTGTCATCACAATAATCTGTCCC
Organism: Pictodentalium vernedei; assembly: GCA_031216915.1. Classification (NCBI taxonomy): domain Eukaryota; kingdom Metazoa; phylum Mollusca; class Scaphopoda; order Dentaliida; family Dentaliidae; genus Pictodentalium; species Pictodentalium vernedei. Next base: position 998,732 of record CM062294.1, on the reverse strand, counting down.
ATTGGGGACATTGTCCCATAGAGTACATAGGACATTCTGGCACTCACGCGACGATAAGTAAACACGTTTGTCATCACAATAATCTGCCTCATTGGGGACATTGTCCCATAGAGTACATAGGACATTCTAGCACTCACGCGACGATAAGTACACACGTTTGTCATCACAATAATCTGTCACATTGGGGACATTCTCCCATAGAGTACATAGGATGTTCTCGCACTCAGGCGACGATAAGTAAACACGCTTGTCATCACAATAATCTGTCCCATCGGGGACATTGTCCCATAGAGTACATAGGACATTCTAGCAATCAGGCGACGATAAGTAAACACGTTAGTCATCACAATAATCTGTCCCATCGGGGACATTGTCCCATAGAGTACATAGGACATTCCAGCACTCACGCGACGATAAGTAAACTCGTCTGTCATCACAATAATCTGTCCCATTGGGGACATATTCATCACAATAAACTGTCCCATTGGGGACATTGTCCCATAGAGTACATAGCACATTCTAGTACTCACGCGACGATAAGTAAACACGTTTCTCATCACAATAATCTGTCCCATTGGGGACATTGTCCCATAGAGTGCATAGGACATTCTAGCACTCACTCGACTATAAGTAAACACGTTTGTCATCACAATAAATTGTCACATTGGGGACATTGCCCCATAGAGTACATAGACATTCTAGCACTCACGCAACGATAAGTAAACACGTTTGTCATCACAATAATCTGTCCCATTGGGGACATTGTCCCATAGAGTACATAGGACATTCTAGCACTCACGCGAAGATAAGTAAACACGTTTGTCATCACAATAATGTGTCACATTGGGGACATTATCCCATACAGTACATAGGACATTCTAGCACTCAGGCAACGATAAGTAAACACGTTTGTCATCACAATAATCTGTCACATTGGGGACATTGTCCCATAGAGTACATAGGACATTCTAGCACTCACGCGACGATAAGTAAACACGTTTGTCATCACAATAATCTGTCCCATTGGGGACATTGTCCCATAGAGTACATAGGACATTCTAGCACTCACGCGACGATAAGTAAACACGTTTGTCATCACAATAATTTGTCCCATTGGGGACATTCTCCCATAGAGTACATAGGATGTTCTCGCACTCAGGCGACGATAAGTAAACACGTTTGTCATCAAAATAATCTGTCCCTTTGGGAACATTGTCCCATAGACGACATAGGACATTCCAGCACTCACGCGACGATAAGTAAACACGTTAGTCATCACAATAATCTGTCCCATTGAGGACATTGTCCCATAGAGTACATAGGACATTCTAGCACTCAGGCGACGATAAGTAAACACGTTTGTCATCACAATAATCTGTCCCTTTGGGAACATTGTCCCATAGACGACATAGGACATTCCAGCACTCACGCGACGATAAGTAAACACGTTAGTCATCACAATAATCTGTCCCATTGAGGACATTGTCCCATAGAGTACATAGGACATTCTAGCACTCAGGCGACGATAAGTAAACACGTTTGTCATCACAATAATCTGTCACATTGGGGACATTGTCCCATAGAGTACATAGGACATTCTAGCACTCGCGCGACGATAAGTAAACACGTTTGTCATCACAATAATCTGTCCCATTGGGAACATTGTCCCATAGAGGACATAGGACATTCTAGCACTCACGCGACGATAAGTAAACACGTTTGTCATCACAATAATCTGTCACATTGGGGACATTGTCCCATAGAGTACATAGGACATCCTAGCACTCACGCGACGATAAGTAAACACGTTAGTCATCACAATAATCTGTCCCAACGGGGACATTGTCCCATAGCGTACATAGGACATCCTAGCACTCACGTGACGATAAGTAAACACGTTTGTCATCACAATAATCTGTCCCATTGGGGACATTGTCCCATAGAGTACATAGGACGTTCTCGCACTCAGGCGACGATAAGTAAACACGTTTGTCATCACAATAATCTGTCCCATTGAGGACATTGTCCCATTGAGTACATAGGACATTCTAGCACTCACGCGACGATAAGTAAACACGTCTGTCATCACAATAATCTGTCCCATTGGGGACATTGTCCCATAGAGAACATTGGACATTCTAGCACTCAGAAGACGATAAGTAAACACGTTTGTCATCACTATAATCTGTCCCATTGGGAACATTGTCCCATAGAGGACATAGGACATTCTAGCACTCAGGCGACGATAAGTAAACACGTTTGTCATCACAATAATCTGTCACGTTGGGAACTTTGTCCCATAGAGGAATAGGACATTCTAGCGCTCACGCGACGATAAGTAAACACGTTTGTCATCACAATAATCTGTCCCATTGGGGACATTGTCCCATAGAGTACATAGGACATTCTAGCACTCACTCGACGATAAATAAACACGTTTGTCATCTCAATAATCTGTCCCATTGGGGACATTGTCCCATAGAGTACATAGGACATTCTAGCACTCACGCGACGATAAGTAAACACGTTTGTCATCACAATAATATGTCCCATTGGGGACATTGTCCCATAGAGTACATAGGACATTCTAGCACTCACGCGACGATAAGTAAACACGTTTATCACCAAAATAATCTGTCCCATAGGGAACATTGTCCCATAGAGTACATATGACATTCTAGCACTCACGCGACGATAAGTAAACACGTTTGTCATCACAATAATCTGTCCCATTGGGGACATTGTCCCATAGAGTACATATGACATTCTAGCACTCACGCGACGATAAGTAAACACGTTTGTCATCACAATAATCTGTCCCATTGGGGACATTGTCCCATAGAGTACATAGGACATTCTAGCACTCACGCGACGATAAGTAAACACGTTTGTCATCACAATAATCTGTCCCATTGGGGACATTGTCCCATAGAGTACATAGGACATTCTAGCACTCACGCGACGATAAGTAAACACGTTTGTCATCACAATAATCTGTCCCATTGGGGACATTGTCCCATAGAGTACATAGGACATTCTAGCACTCACGCGACGATAAGTAAACACGTTTGTCATCACAATAATCTGTCCCATTGGGGACATTGTCCCATAGAGTACATAGGACATTCTAGCACTCACGCGACGATAGGTAAACTCGTTTGTCATCACAATAATCTGTCCCATTGGGGACATTGTCCCATAGAGTACATAGGACATTCTAGCACTCACGCGACGATACGTAAACACGTTTGTCATCACAATAATCTGTCCCACTGGGGACATTGTCCCATAGAGTACATAGGACATTCTAGCACTCACGCGACGATAGGTAAACACGTTTGTCATCACAATAATCTGTCCCATTGGGGACATTGCCCATAAAGTACATAGGACATTCTAGCACTCACGCGACGATAAGTAAACACGTTTGTCATCACAATAATCTGTCACATTGGGGACATTGTCCCATAGAGTACATAGGACATTCTAGCACTCACGCGACGATAAGTAAACACGTTTGTCATCACAATAATCTGTCCCATTGGGGACATTGTCCCATAGAGTACATAGGACATTCTAGCACTCAGGCGTCGAAAAGTAAACACGTTAGTCATCACAATAATCTGTCACATTGGGGACATTGTCCCATAGAGTACATAGGACATTCTAGCACTCACGCGACGATAAGTAAACACGTTTGTCACCTCAATAATCTGTCACATTGGGGACATTGTCCCATAGAGTACATAGGACATTCTAGCACTCACGCGACGATAAGTAAACACGTTTGTCATCACAATAATCTGTCCCATTGGAAACATTGTCCCATAGAGTACATATGACATTCTAGCACTCACGCGACGATAAGTAAACACGCTTGTCATCACAATAATCTGTCCCATCGGGGACATTGTCCCATAGAGTACATAGGACATTCTAGCAATCAGGCGACGATAAGTAAACACGTTAGTCATCACAATAATCTGTCCCATTGGGGACATTGTCCCATAGAGTACACAGGACATTCTAGCAATCAGGCGACGATAAGTAAACACGTTAGTCATCACAATAATCTGTCCCATTGGGGACATTCCCCCATAGAGTACATAGGACATTCTAGCACTCACGCGACGATAAGTAAACACGTTTGTCATCACGATAATCTGTCCCATTGGGGACATTGTCCCATAGAGTACATAGGACATTCTAGCACTCAGGCGACGATAAGTAAACACGTTAGTCATCACAATAATCTGTCCCATTGGGGACATTGTCCCATAGAGTACATAGGACATTCTAGCACTCACGCGACGATAAGTAAACACGTTTGTCATCACAATAATCTGTCCCATTGGGGACATTGTCCCTTAGAGTACAGAGGACATTCTAGCATTCATGCGACGATAAGTAAACACGTTAGTCATCACAATAATCCGTCCCCTTGAGGACATTGTCCCATAGAGTACATAGGACATTCTAGCACTCACACGACGATAAGTAAACACGTTAGTCACCACAATAATCTGTCACATTGGGGACATTGTCCCTTAGAGTACATAGGACATTCTAGCATTCATGCGACGATAAGTAAACACGTTAGTCATCACAATAATCCGTCCCCTTGAGGACATTGTCCCATAGAGGACATAGGACATTCTAGCACTCAGGCGACGATAAGTAAACACGTTTGTCATCACAATAATCTGTCACATTGGGGACATTGTCCCATGGAGTACATAGGACATTCTAGCACTCACTCGACTATAAGTAAACACGTCTATCATCACAATAATCTTTCACATTGGGGACATTGTCCCATAGAGTACATAGGACATTCTAGCACTCAGGCGACGATAAGTAAACACGTTTGTCATCACAATAATCTGTTCCATCGGGGACATTGTCCCATAGAGTACATAGGACATCCTAGCACTCCCGCGACGATAAGGAAACACGTTTGTCATCACGATAATCTGTCCCATGGGGGACATTGTCCCATAGAGTACATAGGACATTCTAGCACTCACGCGACGATAAGTAAACACGTTAGTCATCACAATATTCTGTCTCATTGGGGACATTGTCCCATAGAGTACATAGGACATTCTAGCACTCACGCGACGATAAGTAAACACGTTTGTCATCACAATAATCTGTCCCATTGGGGACATTGTCCCATAGAGTACATAGGACATTCTGGCACTCACGCGACGATAAGTAAACACGTTTGTCATCACAATAATCTGCCTCATTGGGGACATTGTCCCATAGAGTACATAGGACATTCTAGCACTCACGCGACGATAAGTAAACACGTTTGTCATCACAATAATCTGCCTCATTGGGGACATTGTCCCATAGAGTACATAGGACATTCTAGCACTCACGCGACGATAAGTAAACACGTTTGTCATCACAATAATCTGTCCCATTGGGGACATTGTCCCATAGAGTGCATAGGACATTCTGGCACTCACGCGACGATAAGTAAACACGTTTGTCATCACAATAATCTGCCTCATTGGGGACATTGTCCCATAGAGTACATAGGACATTCTAGCACTCACGCGACGATAAGTAAACACGTTTGTCATCACAATAATCTGTCCCATTGGGGACATTGTCCCATAGAGTACATAGGACATTCTAGCACTCACTCGACGATAAGTAAACACGTTTGTCATCACAATAATCTGTCCCATTGGGGACATTGTCCCATAGAGCACATAGGACATTCTAGCACTCACGCGACGATAAGTAAACACGTTTGTCATCACAATAATCTGTCCCATTGGGGACATTGTCCCATAGAGTACACAGGACATTCTAGCACTCAGGCGACGATAAGTAAACACGTTTGTCATCAAAATAATCTGTCTCATTGGGGACATTGTCCCATAGAGTACATAGGACATTCTAGCACTCACGCCACGATAAGTAAACACGTTTGTCCTCACAATAAATTGTCACATTGGGGACATTGTCCCATAGAGTACATAGGACATTCTAGCACTCACGCGACGATAAGTAAACACGTTTGTCATCACAATAATCTGTCCCATTGGGGGCATTGTCCCATGGAGTACATAGGACATTCTAGCACTCAGGCGACGATAAGTAAACACGTTTGTCATCACAATAATCTGTCCCATTGGGGGCATTGTCCCATAGAGTACATAGGACATTCTAGCACTCACGCCACGATAAGTAAACACGTTTGTCATCACAATAATCTGTCCCATTGGGGGCATTGTCCCATGGAGTACATAGAACATTCTAGCACTCACGCGACGATAAGTAAACACGTTAGTCATCACAATAATCTGTCTCATTGGGGACATTGTCCCATAGAGTACATAGGACATTCTAGCACTCACTCGACGATAAATAAACACGTTTGTCATCACAATAATCTGTCCCATTGGGGACATTGTCCCATAGAGTACATAGGACATTCTAGCACTCACGCGACGATAAGTAAACACGTTTGTCATCACGATAATCTGTCCCATTGGGGACATATTCATCACAATAAACTGTCCCATTGGGGACATTGTCCCATAGAGTACATAGCACATTCTAGTACTCACGCGACGATAAGTAAACACGTTTGTCATCACAATAATCTGTCCCATTGGGGACATTGTCCCATAGAGTACATAGGACATTCTAGCACTCACGCGACGATAAGTAAACACGTTTGTCATCACGATAATCTGTCCCATTGGGGACATTGTCCCATAGAGTACATAGGACATTCTAGCACTCACTCGAGTATAAGTAAAAACGTTTGTCATCACAATAAATTGTCACATTGGGGACATTGCCCCATAGAGTACATAGACATTCTAGCACTCACGCGACGATAAGTAAACACGTTTGTCATCACAATAATCTGTCCCATTGGGGACATTGTCCCATAGAGTACATAGGACATTCTAGCACTCAGGCGAGGATAAGTAAACACGTTTGTCATCACAATAATCTGTCCCATGGGGGACATTGTCCCATAGAGTACATAGGACATTCTAGCACTCAGGCGAGGATAAGTAAACACGTTTGTCATCACAATAATCTGTCCCATTGGGGACATTGTCCCATAGAGTACATAGGACATTCTAGCACTCACGCCACGATAAGTAAACTCGTCTGTCATCACAATAATCTGTCCCATTTGGGGACTGTGTCCCATGGAGTACATAGGACATACTAGCACTCACGCAACGATAAGTAAACACGTTTGTCATCACAATAATCTGTCCCATGGGGGACATTGTCCCATAGAGTACATAGGACATTCTAGCACTCAGGCGAGGATAAGTAAACACGTTTGTCATCACAATAATCTGTCCCATTGGGGACATTGTCCCATAGAGTACATAGGACATTCTAGCACTCACGCCACGATAAGTAAACTCGTCTGTCATCACAATAATCTGTCCCATTTGGGGACTGTGTCCCATGGAGTACATAGGACATACTAGCACTCACGCAACGATAAGTAAAGACGTTTGTCATCACAATAATCTGTCCCATTGGGGACATTGTCCCATAGAGTACATAGGACGTTCTAGCACTCACGCCACGATAAGTAAACACGTTTGTCATCACAATAAATTGTCACATTGGGGACATTGTCCCATAGAGTACATAGAACATTCTAGCACTCACGCGACGATAAGTAAACACGTTAGTCATCACAATAATCTGACCCATTGGGGACATTGTCCCATAGAGTACATAGGACATCCCAGCACTCACGCGACGATAAGTAAACTCGTCTGTCATCACAATAATCTGTCCCATTGGGGACATATTCATCACAATAAACTGTCCCATTGGGGACATTGTCCCATAGAGTACATAGTACATTCTAGTACTCACGCGACGATAAGTAAACACGTTTGTCATCACAATAATCTGTCCCATTGGGGACATTGTCCCATAGTGTACATAGGACGTTCTCGCACTCAGGCGACGATAAGTAAACACGTTTGTCATCAAAATAATCTGTTCCATTTAGGACATTGTCCCATTGAGTACATAGGACATTCTAGCACTCAGGAGACGATAAGTAAACACGTTTGTCATCACAATAATCAGTCCCTTTGGGAACATTGTCCCATAGACGACATAGGACATTCCAGCACTCACGCGACGATAAGTAAACACGTTAGTCATCACAATAATCTGTCCCGTTGGGGACATATTCATCACAATAATCTGTCCCATTGAGGACATTGTCCCATAGAGTACATAGGACATTCTAGCAATCAGGCGACGATAAGTAAACACGCTTGTCATCACAATAATCTGTCCCATTGGGGACATTGTCCCATAGAGTACATAGGACATTCTAGCAATCAGGCGACGATAAGTAAACACGTTAGTCATCACAATAATCTGTCCCATCGGGGACATTGTCCCATAGAGTACATAGGACATTCCAGCACTCACGCGACGATAAGTAAACTCGTCTGTCATCACAATAATCTGCCCCATCGGGGACATATTCATCACAATAAACTGTCCCATTGGGGACATTGTCCCATAGAGTACATAGCACATTCTAGTACTCACGCGACGATAAGTAAACACGTTTCTCATCACAATAATCTGTCACATTGGGGACATTGTCCCATAGAGTGCATAGGACATTCTAGCACTCACTCGACTATAAGTAAACACGTTTGTCATCACAATAATCTGTCCCATTGGGGACATTGTCCCATAGAGTACATAGGACATTCTAGCACTCACGCGACGATAAGTAAACACGTTAGTCATCACAATAATCTGTCCCATTGGGGTCATTGTCCCATAGAGTACATAGGACATCCCAGCACTCACGCGACGATAAGTAAACTCGTCTGTCATCACAATAATCTGTCCCATTGGGGACATTGTCCCATAGAGTACATAGGACATTCTAGCACTCACGCGACGATAAGTAAACACGTTAGTCATCACAATAATCTGTCCCATTGGGGACATTGTCCCATAGAGTACATAGGACATCCCAGCACTCACGCGACGATAAGTAAACTCGTCTGTCATCACAATAATCTGTCCCATTGGGGACATATTCATCACAATAAACTGTCCCATTGGGGACATTGTCCCATAGAGTACATAGTACATTCTAGTACTCACGCGACGATAAGTAAACACGTTTGTCATCACAATAATCTGTCCCATTGGGGACATTGTCCCATAGAGTACATAGGACGTTCTCGCACTCAGGCGACGATAAGTAAACACGTTTGTCATCAAAATAATCTGTTCCATTTAGGACATTGTCCCATTGAGTACATAGGACATTCTAGCACTCAGGAGACGATAAGTAAACACGTTTGTCATCACAATAATCTGTCCCTTTGGGAACATTGTCCCAAAGACGACATAGGACATTCCAGCACTCACGCGACGATAAGTAAACACGTTAGTCATCACAATAATCTGTCCCATTGGGGACATATTCATCACAATAATCTGTCCCATTGAGGACATTGTCCCATAGAGTACATAGGACATTCTAGCACTCAGGCGACGATAAGTAAACCCGTCTTCATCACAATAATCTGTCCCATTGGAGACATTGTCCCATAGAGTACATAGGACATCCTAGCACTCACGCGACGATAAGTAAACACGTTTGTCATCACAATAATCTGTCCCGTTTGGGACATTGTCCCATAGAGTACATAGGACATTCTAGCACTCACGCGACGATAAGTAAACACGTTTGTCATCACAATAATCTGTCCCGTTGGGGACATTGTCCCATAGAGTACATAGGACATCCTAGCACTCACGCGACGATAAGTAAACACGTTAGTCATCACAATAATCTGTCCCAACGGGGACATTGTCCCATAGCGTACATAGGACATCCTAGCACTCACGTGACGATAAGTAAACACGTTTGTCATCACAATAATCTGTCCCATTGGGGACATTGTCCCATAGAGTACATAGGACGTTCTCGCACTCAGGCGACGATAAGTAAACACGTTTGTCATCACAATAATCTGTCCCATTGAGGACATTGTCCCATTGAGTACATAGGACATTCTAGCACTCACGCGACGATAAGTAAACACGTCTGTCATCACAATAATCTGTCCCATTGGGGACATTGTCCCATAGAGAACATTGGACATTCTAGCACTCAGAAGACGATAAGTAAACACGTTTGTCATCACTATAATCTGTCCCATTGGGGACATTGTCCCATAGAGTACATATGACATTCTAGCACTCACTCGACGATAAATAAACACGTTTGTCATCACAATAATCTGTCCCATTGGGGACATTGTCCCATAGAGTACATAGGACATTCTAGCACTCACGCGACGATAAGTAAACACGTTTGTCATCACAATAATCTGCCCCATTGGGGACATTGTCCCATAGAGTACATAGGACATTCTAGCACTCACTCGACGATAAATAAACACGTTTGTCATCACAATAATCTGTCCCATTGGGGACATTGTCCCATAGAGTACATAGGACATTCTAGCACTCACGCGACGATAAGTAAACACGTTTGTCATCACAATAATCTGTCCCATTGGGGACATTGTCCCATAGAGTAATAGGACATTCTAGCGTTCACGCGACGGTAAGTAAACACGTTTGTCATCACAATAATCTGTCCCATTGGGGACATTGTCCCATAGAGAACATAGGACATTCTAGCCCTCCCGCGTCGATAAGTAAACCCGTTTGTCATCACAATAATCTGTCCCATTGGGGACATTGTCCCATAGAGGACATAGGACATTCTAGCACTCACGCGACGATAAGTAAACACGTTTGTCATCACAATAATCTGTCACATTGGGGACATTATCCCATACAGTACATAGGACATTCTAGCACTCAGGCAACGATAAGTAAACACGTTTGTCATCACAATAATCTGTCCCATGGGGGACATTGTCCCATAGAGTACATAGGACATTCTAGCACTCAGGCGAGGATAAGTAAACACGTTTGTCATCACAATAATCTGTCCCATTGGAGACATTGTCCCATAGAGTACATAGGACATTCTAGCACTCACGCCACGATAAGTAAACTCGTCTGTCATCACAATAATCTGTCCCATTTGGGGACTGTGTCCCATGGAGTACATAGGACATACTAGCACTCACCCAACGATAAGTAAAGACGTTTGTCATCACAATAATCTGTCCCATTGGGGACATTGTCCCATAGAGTACATAGGACGTTCTAGCACTCACGCCACGATAAGTAAACACGTTTGTCATCACAATAAATTGTCACATTGGGGGCATTGTCCCATAGAGTACATAGAACATTCTGGCACTCACGCGACGATAAGTAAACACGTTTGTCATCACAATAATCTGTCACATTGGGGACATTGTCCCATAGAGTACATAGGACATCCCAGCACTCACGCGACGATAAGTAAACTCGTCTGTCATCACAATAATCTGTCCCATTGGGGACATTGTCCCATAGAGTACATAGGACATTCTAGCACTCACGCGACGATAAGTAAACACGTTAGTCATCACAATAATCTGTCCCATTGGGGACATTGTCCCATAGAGTACATAGGACATCCCAGCACTCACGCGACGATAAGTAAACTCGTCTGTCATCACAATAATCTGTCCCATTGGGGACATATTCATCACAATAAACTGTCCCATTGGGGACATTGTCCCATAGAGTACATAGTACATTCTAGTACTCACGCGACGATAAGTAAACACGTTTGTCATCACAATAATCTGTCCCATTGGGGACATTGTCCCATAGAGTACATAGGACGTTCTCGCACTCAGGCGACGATAAGTAAACACGTTTGTCATCAAAATAATCTGTTCCATTTAGGACATTGTCCCATTGAGTACATAGGACATTCTAGCACTCAGGAGACGATAAGTAAACACGTTTGTCATCACAATAATCTGTCCCTTTGGGAACATTGTCCCATAGACGACATAGGACATTCCAGCACTCACGCGACGATAAGTAAACACGTTAGTCATCACAATAATCTGTCCCATTGGGGACATATTCATCACAATAATCTGTCCCATTGAGGACATCGTCCCATAGAGTACATAGGACATTCTAGCAATCAGGCGACGATAAGTAAACACGTTTGTCATCACAATAATCTGTCCCATTGGAGACATTGTCCCATAGAGTACATAGGACATCCTAGCACTCACGCGACGATAAGTAAACACGTTTGTCATCACAATAATCTGCCTCATTGGGGACATTGTCCCATAGAGTACATAGGACATTCTAGCACTCACGCGACGATAAGTAAACACGTTTGTCATCACAATAATCTGTCCCGTTGGGGACATTGTCCCATAGAGTACATAGGACATCCTAGCACTCACGCGACGATAAGTAAACACGTTAGTCATCACTATAATCTGTCCCAACGGGGACATTGTCCCATAGCGTACATAGGACATCCTAGCACTCACGTGACGATAAGTAAACACGTTTGTCATCACAATAATCTGTCCCATTGGGGACATTGTCCCATAGAGTACATAGGACGTTCTCGCACTCAGGCGACGATAAGTAAACACGTTTGTCATCACAATAATCTGTCCCATTGAGGACATTGTCCCATTGAGTACATAGGACATTCTAGCACTCACGCGACGATAAGTAAACACGTCTGTCATCACAATAATCTGTCCCATTGGGGACATTGTCCCATAGAGAACATTGGACATTCTAGCACTCAGAAGACGATAAGTAAACACGTTTGTCATCACTATAATCTGTCCCATTGGGAACATTGTCCCATAGAGGACATAGGACATTCTAGCACTCACGCGACGATAAGTAAACACGTTTGTCATCACAATAATCTGTCACGTTGGGAACTTTGTCCCATAGAGGACATAGGACATTCTAGCGCTCACGCGACGATAAGTAAACACGTTTGTCATCACAATAATCTGTCCCATTGGGGACATTGTCCCATAGAGTACATATGACATTCTAACACTCACTCGACGATAAATAAACACGTTTGTCATCACAATAATCTGTCCCATTGGGGACATTGTCCCATAGAGTACATAGGACATTCTAGCACTCACGCGACGATAAGTAAACACGTTTGTCATCACAATAATCTGCCCCATTGGGGACATTGTCCCATAGAGTACATAGGACATTCTAGCACTCACTCGACGATAAATAAACACGTTTGTCATCACAATAATCTGTCCCATTGGGGACATTGTCCCATAGAGTACATAGGACATTCCAGCACTCACGCGACGATAAGTAAACTCGTCTGTCATCACAATAATCTGTCCCATTGGGGACATATTCATCACAATAAACTGTCCCATTGGGGACATTGTCCCATAGAGTACATAGCACATTCTAGTACTCACGCGACGATAAGTAAACACGTTTGTCATCACAATAATCTGTCCCATTGGGGACATTGTCCCATAGAGTACATAGGACATTCTAGCACTCACTCGACTATAAGTAAAAACGTTTGTCATCACAATAAATTGTCACATTGGGGACATTGCCCCATAGAGTACATAGACATTCTAGCACTCACGCGACGATAAGTAAACACGTTTGTCATCACAATAATCTGTCCCATTGGGGACATTGTCCCATAGAGTACATAGGACATTCTAGCACTCACGCGACGATAAGTAAACTCGTTTGTCATCACAATAATCTGTCCCATTGGGGACATTGTCCCATAGAGTACATAGGACATTCTAGCACTCACGCGACGATAAGTAAACACGTTTGTCATCAAAATAATCTGCCTCATTGGGGACATTGTCCCATAGAGTACATAGGACATTCTAGCACTCACGCGACGATAAGTAAACACGTTTGTCATCACAATAATCTGTCACATTGGTGACATTATCCCATACAGTACATAGGACATTCTAGCACTCAGGCAACGATAAGTAAACACGTTTGTCATCACAATAATCTGTCCCATGGGGGACATTGTCCCATAGAGTACATAGGACATTCTAGCACTCAGGCGAGGATAAGTAAACACGTTTGTCATCACAATAATCTGTCCCATTGGGGACATTGTCCCATAGAGTACATAGGACATTCTAGCACTCACGCCACGATAAGTAAACTCGTCTGTCATCACAATAATCTGTCTCATTTGGGGACTGTGTCCCATGGAGTACATAGGACATACTAGCACTCACGCAACGATAAGTAAAGACGTTTGTCATCACAATAATCTGTCCCATTGGGGACATTGTCCCATAGAGTACATAGGACGTTCTAGCACTCACGCCACGATAAGTAAACACGTTTGTCATCACAATAAATTGTCACATTGGGGACATTGTCCCATAGAGTACCTAGAACATTCTAGCACTCACGCGACGATAAGTAAACACGTTAGTCATCACAATAATCTGTCCCATTGGGGACATTGTCCCATAGAGTACATAGGACATCCCAGCACTCACGCGACGATAAGTAAACTCGTCTGTCATCACAATAATCTGTCCCATTGGGGACATATTCATCACAATAAACTGTCCCATTGGGGACATTGTCCCATAGAGTACATAGTACATTCTAGTACTCACGCGACGGTAAGTAAACACGTTTGTCATCACAATAATCTGTCCCATTGAGGACATTGTCCCATAGAGTACATAGGACGTTCTCGCACTCAGGCGACGATAAGTAAACACGTTTGTCATCAAAATAATCTGTTCCATTTAGGACATTGTCCCATTGAGTACATAGGACATTCTAGCACTCAGGAGACGATAAGTAAACACGTTTGTCATCACAATAATCTGTCCCTTTGGGAACATTGTCCCATAGACGACATAGGACATTCCAGCACTCACGCGACGATAAGTAAACACGTTAGTCATCACAATAATCTGTCCCATTGGGGACATTGTCCCATAGAGTACATACGACATTCTAGCACTCACGCGACGATAAGTAAACACGCTTGTCATCACAATAATCTGTCCCATCGGGGACATTGTCCCATAGAGTACATAGGACATTCTAGCAATCAGGCGACGATAAGTAAACACGTTAGTCATCACAATAATCTGTCCCATCGGGGACATTGTCCCAGAGAGTACATAGGACATTCCAGCACTCACGCGACGATAAGTACACTCGTCTGTCATCACAATAATCTGTCCCATTGGGGACATATTCATCACAATAAACTGTCCCATTGGGGACATTGTCCCATAGAGTACATAGGACATTCTAGCACTCACGCGACGATAAGTAAACACGTTTGTCATCACAATAATCTGTCACATTGGGGACATTATCCCATACAGTACATAGGACATTCTAGCACTCAGGCAACGATAAGTAAACACGTTTGTCATCACAATAATCTGTCCCATGGGGGACATTGTCCCATAGAGTACATAGGACATTCTAGCACTCAGGCGAGGATAAGTAAACACGTTTGTCATCACAATAATCTGTCCCATTGGAGACATTGTCCCATAGAGTACATAGGACATTCTAGCACTCACGCCACGATAAGTAAACTCGTCTGTCATCACAATAATCTGTCCCATTTGGGGACTGTGTCCCATGGAGTACATAGGACATACTAGCACTCACGCAACGATAAGTAAAGACGTTTGTCATCACAATAATCTGTCCCATTGGGGACATTGTCCCATAGAGTACATAGGACGTTCTAGCACTCACGCCACGATAAGTAAACACGTTTGTCATCACAATAAATTGTCACATTGGGGGCATTGTCCCATAGAGTACATAGAACATTCTGGCACTCACGCGACGATAAGTAAACACGTTTGTCATCACAATAATCTGTCCCATTGGGGACATTGTCCCATAGAGTACATAGGACATTCTAGCACTCACGCGACGATAAGTAAACACGTTAGTCATCACAATAATCTGTCCCATTGGGGACATTGTCCCATAGAGTACATAGGACATCCCAGCACTCACGCGACGATAAGTAAACTCGTCTGTCATCACAATAATCTGTCCCATTGGGGACATATTCATCACAATAAACTGTCCCATTGGGGACATTGTCCCATAGAGTACATAGTACATTCTAGTACTCACGCGACGATAAGTAAACACGTTTGTCATCACAATAATCTGTCCCATTGGGGACATTGTCCCATAGAGTACATAGGACGTTCTCGCACTCAGGCGACGATAAGTAAACACGTTTGTCATCAAAATAATCTGTTCCATTTAGGACATTGTCCCATTGAGTACATAGGACATTCTAGCACTCAGGAGACGATAAGTAAACACGTTTGTCATCACAATAATCTGTCCCTTTGGGAACATTGTCCCATAGACGACATAGGACATTCCAGCACTCACGCGACGATAAGTAAACACGTTAGTCATCACAATAATCTGTCCCATTGGGGACATATTCATCACAATAATCTGTCCCATTGAGGACATTGTCCCATAGAGTACATAGGACATTCTAGCACTCAGGCGACGATAAGTAAACCCGTCTTCATCACAATAATCTGTCCCATTGGAGACATTGTCCCATAGAGTACATAGGACATCCTAGCACTCACGCGACGATAAGTAAACACGTTTGTCATCACAATAATCTGTCCCGTTTGGGACATTGTCCCATAGAGTACATAGGACATTCTAGCACTCACGCGACGATAAGTAAACACGTTTGTCATCACAATAATCTGTCCCGTTGGGGACATTGTCCCATAGAGTACATAGGACATCCTAGCACTCACGCGACGATAAGTAAACACGTTAGTCATCACAATAATCTGTCCCAACGGGGACATTGTCCCATAGCGTACATAGGACATCCTAGCACTCACGTGACGATAAGTAAACACGTTTGTCATCACAATAATCTGTCCCATTGGGGACATTGTCCCATAGAGTACATAGGACGTTCTCGCACTCAGGCGACGATAAGTAAACACGTTTGTCATCACAATAATCTGTCCCATTGAGGACATTGTCCCATTGAGTACATAGGACATTCTAGCACTCACGCGACGATAAGTAAACACGTCTGTCATCACAATAATCTGTCCCATTGGGGACATTGTCCCATAGAGAACATTGGACATTCTAGCACTCAGAAGACGATAAGTAAACACGTTTGTCATCACTATAATCTGTCCCATTGGGAACATTGTCCCATAGAGGACATAGGACATTCTAGCACTCACGCGACGATAAGTAAACACGTTTGTCATCACAATAATCTGTCACGTTGGGAACTTTGTCCCATAGAGGACATAGGACATTCTAGCGCTCACGCGACGATAAGTAAACACGTTTGTCATCACAATAATCTGTCCCATTGGGGACATTGTCCCATAGAGTACATATGACATTCTAGCACTCACTCGACGATAAATAAACACGTTTGTCATCACAATAATCTGTCCCATTGGGGACATTGTCCCATAGAGTACATAGGACATTCTAGCACTCACGCGACGATAAGTAAACACGTTTGTCATCACAATAATCTGCCCCATTGGGGACATTGTCCCATAGAGTACATAGGACATTCTAGCACTCACTCGACGATAAATAAACACGTTTGTCATCACAATAATCTGTCCCATTGGGGACATTGTCCCATAGAGTACATAGGACATTCTAGCACTCACGCGACGATAAGTAAACACGTTTGTCATCACAATAATCTGTCCCATTGGGGACATTGTCCCATAGAGTAATAGGACATTCTAGCGTTCACGCGACGGTAAGTAAACACGTTTGTCATCACAATAATCTGTCCCATTGGGGACATTGTCCCATAGAGAACATAGGACATTCTAGCCCTCCCGCGTCGATAAGTAAACCCGTTTGTCATCACAATAATCTGTCCCATTGGGGACATTGTCCCATAGAGGACATAGGACATTCTAGCAATCAGGCGACGATAAGTAAACACGTTTGTCATCACAATAATATGGACGGAGACGCACCGCAGTTGTCGTTTTATCATGACACCTCGTTGCTCAACAAATTGTCTTACTATTCTGATACTTCCAACGTGGATTAAACACCGTTTGATTGGAACATCAAGAACTAGGGAGCACGAAAGAATATCTGTGTGTCCTTTTGAGTGCATTGACATCGCATTACATCATCGGTCGTCTGCACGCAGTCTCCAAGAAAAGTTGGTAAGCAAATATCCCAAACAGCGCCGAATTCTTAACAGAATTGGACTGATAACTTGAAAGCTTGGGGCAATGATTGGACATCGGAAGTATTTTGTCGACTGGACAGTATTAGAAAAAAAAAAACGATCACCAGGCAAAGTAGTTCCTATGTTAATTCATTGAATGCCTAGGTTTTATTTTGTTTTATATGTGGGTGATCTGGCAACAAGTAGAAGGGGAACTTTCAAATCCACAACTTGAAAATCGCTCAGTTAATGACTCTTAATAAACCTTAATCGAACGTTACTTCATTGTCGAAATGTGGCGATGAGTTGAATGCTTTGGTGAATTCTCATGACGTCATTTCGCCCAAAGATATCTTTGAATATCCATATGCCTGACGCGTGACAAGCTGGAGAGACTTTTTGCATGAAGAACCTCTCTGATTCATATCGACATCGCTGATGTTCAGTTTGGAATGGCAAGTGAAAGTTTCACTGGCAACAGTAACATTATTTTAAAACTTAGCCTACCGTTTTATGTAATATCGCTTCCTCGTCTTATCGATAACCTCACGAGAATATTATTTCTGTAATTCAAGTGACGTTTGATGCGTTCTTATCTGCAGCATTGTGTTTTGTTGCATTGTTATCCGTGGTTCAATCTTCACAAGGGTCCACTCTCATCGAAGATGTCACCAAGCCAATTGAAATATCCATAAAGCAAACCAATTCGTGAACTTAAGGAACCCACGAGACGAAACGGCATCAAGCATGAATATGAAGATCTAATTAATATGTTAAAAATGAAGTTTAACTTATCGGAAACTGTTGCCCATACTTGCCCCGAGAACAACAGAAATGTTGACCAACGTTGAGCGCTTCTCACCAAAACTCAAGAAGTCATCGATGAGCTACAGCGTATGCATATGAATTTGTTTCGTCATCTTCTGAATGGTTAAAAGTTTGTCATAATACTTGATATTGCAACGTTTGAGAACAAAGGAGCTTCAGCTAAAACGGTTGGAAAGTTGTATCTTCTGCGTAAATTAAAACTTTAAGTGATATTCTATTGCAAAGCACTGGAATTAGAAAACCTGGCATTCTCCAAAATATTGACCACATTGTATTCCAATGCAGAACGATTCTACTCCTGGAGGATGTAATATTATTGGCTCGCTAAAAATGATTATTTTCGTTCGAAAGTGATTGAAATGTTTCACGATTTCAAAATTATGTTTTCACAGAGCATTTTCGTAGAATTACCCTAAATCGTGTTCGATACTGTCAACAAATCTATTCAAATCATTGTTGTCTCATATTTGTGTATCGCGATAAAACATCATTGTTATCGAAAAGCACTTGTTTCCCAAGGTGCGACGTTTTATTTCCCCAGATTCAGCATTTCAAACAGGATATTGCCTCGTTTTATGCCACCAACTCATGATATATTATCGATACGCAGAGGCGACCACGAATGAGCTCAGTTTAAGCCTCCCGAAGGTATTGGAAGTTACACACGCACTTTGGAGACTGGTGGTAATGGATTACACCAAAGGGAAATAATTCCATGGAAGATCCTTTGGTAAGTGCAACAAATGGAATGATGTTTCTACAATGGGGTCGAATAGTAATTTTGGATCTTCTCCATGGACATATCTTATCCACATTGCAGGGGATTCCTCATGTTCTTATTGATCCTAAGAATAAGAAAATATCGCGTTACTTTAATACTTGGACACGAGGCCTGGACAACGTGATTTTGACTAATTCTAGCGATATGGCTGTGATAAAAGAAATAGAGAGATTTGCCGCAAGTGATTGGGTATCACAATAGCATCGAATATCCAACAGAGGAACAAGCGAAAACTATTAAGATTCTTCGAAGGAATTAAATAAACTTCACTGAATGTCTAACAA
Source organism: Pictodentalium vernedei (assembly GCA_031216915.1). Taxonomy (NCBI): domain Eukaryota; kingdom Metazoa; phylum Mollusca; class Scaphopoda; order Dentaliida; family Dentaliidae; genus Pictodentalium; species Pictodentalium vernedei. The sequence goes on along the minus strand of CM062294.1, from coordinate 978,619 downwards.
ATACACAGGGAAGTGTATCGCGAATATCTGTTATCAACCATCAATCCAGGAAATGATTTCAAATTTCAGTTCAAAGAGAGAAGACAAATAATAATAGTATAGTATAAACGGGTAATAACCAACTCTCGAGCCAATAGTTAAATTCTTTAAAAAGTTCTGTCGTTCTTATGGTCTGCAACGAGCTTATCCCTTTCCTTAGACGACTTAGAAATGTTTAAAGCTCTCCGGCGAATCCCTCACCTACTACGTTTCTAATTTGTCTTCTGTTATGCGGTGTGCTGTATTTCTTGTATTATTTCGTTCTTTCTTTCTTGTTTACGGTGTGTATGACGTAACATAATATTCTTCTCTCAATAAACACTCCAAACACTAAGTCCACTTCATAAATTTACGTTCTAAAAACTGTGATATTTTTCTTGGTCGAAAAACTGTTTGCTTTTCCGACCAACTGAAATATTCCAGCCGATTAAATCCAAATATACCATAAACATTCATTTTCTTTGACTCAACTCAGTTGAGAGTTGATTTGATCGATTCCTTGTTGACATTACAATCTCTATAACGTCCTCTAAGTGCAAGAATGTCTTACGTCCCATTGGGGACATTGTCCCATAGAGTACATAGGACATTCTAGCACTCAGGCGACGATAAGTAAACACGTTTGTCATCACAATAATCTGTTCCATTGGGAACATTGTCCCATAGAGTACATAGGACATTCTAGCACTCACGCGACGATAAGTAAACACATTAGTCATCACAATAATCTGTCACATTGGGGACATTGTCCCATAGAGTACATATGACATTCTAGCACTCACGCGACGATAAGTAAACACGTTTGTCATCACAATAATCTGTCCCATTGGGGACATTGTCCCATAGAGTACATAGGACATTCTAGCACTCAGGCGGCGATAAGTAAACACGTTAGTCATCACAATAATCTGTCACATTGGGGACATTGTCCCATAGAGTACATAGGACATTCTAGCACTCACGCGACGATAAGTAAACACGTTTGTCATCACAATAATCTGTCCCATTGGGGACATTGTCCCATAGAGTACATAGGACATTCTAGCACTCACGCGACGATAAGTAAACACGTTTGTCATCACAATAATCTGTCACATTGGGGACATTGTCCCATAGAGTACATATGACATTCTAGCACTCACGCGACGATAAGTAAACACGTTTGTCATCACAATAATCTGTCCCATTGGGGACATTGTCCCATAGAGTACATAGGACATTCTAGCACTCAGGCGGCGATAAGTAAACACGTTAGTCATCACAATAATCTGTCACATTGGGGACATTGTCCCATAGAGTACATAGGACATTCTAGCACTCACGCGACGATAAGTAAACACGTTTGTCATCACAATAATCTGTCCCATTGGGGACATTGTCCCATAGAGTGCATAGGACATTCTAGCACTCACGCGACGATAAGTAAACACGTTTGTCATCACAATAATCTGTCCCATTGGGAACATTGTCCCATAGAGTACATAGGACATTCTAGCACTCACGCGACGATAGGTAAACACGTTTGTCATCACAATAATCTGTCCCATTGGGGACATTGTCCCATAGAGTGCATAGGACATTCTAGCACTCACGCGACGATAAGTAAACACGTTTGTCATCACAATAATCTGTCCCATTGGGGACATTGTCCCATAGAGTGCATAGGACATTCTAGCACTCACGCGACGATAAGTAAACACGTTTGTCATCACAATAATCTGTCACATTGGGGACATTGTCCCATAGAGTACATAGGACATTCTAGCACTCAGGCAACGATAAGTAAACACGTTAGTCATCACAATAATCTGTCCCATTGGGAACATTGTCCCATAGAGTGCATAGGACATTCTAGCACTCAGGCGGCGATAAGTAAACACGTTAGTCATCACAATAATCTGAATGGAGACACACCGCAGTTGTAGTTTTATCGTGACACCTCGTTGCTCTACAAATTATCTTACTATCCTGATACTTTCAACATGGATTAAACGCCGTTTGATTGGAACATCCAAAACTAGAGCCGAAAGAATGTGGCGATAGGTTGAATGCCGTGGTGAATTCTTGTGACGTCATTTCTCCCAAAGAAAACTTTGAATATCTATATGTATGCCACGTGACAACCTGGTGAGACTTTTTTTTGTCCCATAGAGTACATAGGACATTCTAGCACTCACGCACCGATAAGTAAACACGTTTGTCATCACAATAATCTGTCCCATTGGGGACGTTGTCCCATAGAGTACATAGGACATTTTAGCACTCAGGCGACGATAAGTAGAGAGCCAGCATAATGGAGGTCTGTAGAACCATATCTGGGCAGTTACTATCCCAGGATAATGGAGATCCGTAGTACCCTATCTGGGCTGCTAGAGACCCAGCATGATGAAGGTCTGTAGTACCCTATCTGGGCTACTAGAGAGAGCGAGTATAACTGTGGTCTGTAGTACGCTAGAGAGAAACCCAGCATAATGGAGGTCTGTAGTACACTATCTTGGCAGATGTAGACCCATCATAACGGAGGTCTGTAGTACCTAATTTGAGCTGCTACAGACCCAGCATAATGGGGTCTGTAGACCATATCTGGGCAGGTAGAAGCGCAGCATAATGGATGTCTGTAGTGCCCTATCTTTGTTGCTAGAAACCCGACATAATAGCGGTCTGTAGTACACTATCTGTGCTGCTAGCGATCCAGCATAATGAAGGTTTGCAGTAACCTATCTGGGCTGCTCTGCTGGAGATCTAGCATAATGGAGGTCTGTAAGTACCCTACCTGCGAGAGACCCTAATGGTGGTATATAATACGCTATCTGGGTAGTTAGAGACCGAACATAATTGAGGTGTGTAGGTCCCTATTTGGGCTTCTAGGGACCGAGCCTAATGGATGTCAGTATTATCTGAGCAGCCAGAGACCAAGCATACTAGACATCTGAAGTACCCTACCCTACTTGAAAAAGACACGTCATAATAAAGGTCTGTAGTTCCCTATCTGGGCTGCTAGAGACCCACCATAATGGAGGCCTGCAGCACCCTATATGGAATGCGAGAGCTCCAGAATAATTGAGGTCTGTAGTACCCTATGTGAGCTGCGAGTGATCCAGCATAACGGAGGTTTGTAGTACTCTGTCTGGGTTGTTAGATACCCTGCATAATGGAGGTTTATAGTACTCTGTCTGGGTTGTTAGATACCCTGCATAATGGATGTATTAAATTCCTATCTTGGATGCTAGACAACCAGAATAAAGGAGGACTGTAGAACCCACTCTCGAATGCTAGAGGCCTGGCATAATGGAGGACTGTACTTCTCAGTCTGGACTGCTAGAGATCCAGCATAATGGTAGTCTGGAATACCCTTGTTGGGCTGCTAGAGACCTCTCATGTTGGAGGTTGATAGAACCCGATCTGAGCTACCAGAGATCCGATAGAACCCGATCTGAGCTACCAGAGGTCCAGCATAAAGAAGGTCTGTATTACCTACTCTGACCTGCTAGAGACTCGTATTACTTTCTCGAATGTGCTAGTGACCCAGCATAAAAGAGGTCTGTAGTACCCTATCTGTGCTACTAGAAGCAGAGCAAAATAGAGGTCTGTAGTACCCTATCTGTGCTACTAGAGGCAGAGCAAAATAGAGGTCTGTAGTACCCTATCTGTGCTACTAGAGGCAGAGCAAAATAGAGGTCTGTAGTACCCTATCATCTGTGCTACTAGAGGCAGAGCAAAATAGAGGTCTGTAGTACCCTATCTGTGCTACTAGAGGCAGAGCAAAATAAAGGTCTGTAGTTCCCTATTTGCGCCGCTGGGAACCCTGCTTAATAGAAGTCTGTACCACTCTATATGGGCTGCTAGAGACTCAGCATAATAGAAGTCTGTAGTTTCCAATCTTGGCTACTAGACAACCAGCATATTGAAAGTCTGTATTCCACTGTCTGGGATGCTAGGAACCCAGCGTAATGGCGGTCTGTAGTACCCAATCCAGGAAGATAAAGTCCAAGCGTAATGGAGGTGTGTTGTACCCAGCATAATGGAGGTCTGTAGTACCCTATCTAGGCAGATAAATTCTCAGCATAATGCATGTGTATTGTACTCTCTTTGGGCTGTAAGGGATCCAGCATAATGGAGTTCTTTAGTATCATATCTGGGCTGCTACAGACGCATAACGGAGGTCTGTAGCTCCCTATCTAGGCTGCTTGGAAGTCTGTAGTACACTGTCAGGGCTGTTAGATATCAAGCGCAATGGGAGTCTGTAGTACCCTCACTGGGCTGTTGAATACCCAGCGCAATGGAGGTCTATAGTACCCTAACTGGGCTTCTAGAGACCCAGCATAATAAAGGTCTGCAGTACGCTATCCGGGCTACTAGAGACCCGGCATAATGGAGGTCTACAGTACTCTATCGAGGCTTCTAGAGGCCCAGCAAAATGAAGATATGTAGTGTACCCTATCTGGACTGTTAGGGACACAGCATAATGTAGGTCTGTAGAAGCTCTATCTGAGTATATGGGCGGCAAATAGAGACCCAGCATAATGGCGGTCTGTAGTACCCTATCTGGGACACAAGAGACCCAGTATATTGGAGGTCTCTGGTACTCTTTAAGGGCTGATAGACATCAAGTGTAACGGAGGTCTGTAGTTCCCTATCCGGACGGCTGGAGACCCATCATAATGGTTGTCTATAGTCTTGGCTCTTAGACAACCAACATATTGAAAGGCTGTAGTTTACTATCTGAGCTGCTAGAAACCCAACTTAATGGAGGGCTGCAGTACCCTATCTATGCCGATGAAGTCGCAGCATTATATTGGTGTATTATATCCTCTCTGAGCGGATAGAGATCCAGGACAATAGATTTCTATGGTACCATATATGGGCTTCTACAGATCCAGCATAAAGGAGGTATATCGCTTCCTATATAGGCTGCTAGAAACCCGACATAATGAAAGTCTGAAGCTCCCTATCTAGGCTGCAAGTTTCCCAGCATAATGGAGGTATGTATTATTGTAGTACCCTATATTAGTTGCTAGAGACCCATCACCATGGAAGTCTAGTATCCTATATGTGCAGCTAGAGACCCAGCATAATGTATGTCTGTAGTACGCTATCTTAGTTGCTAGAGACCCATCACCATGGAAGTCTAGTATCCTATATATGCAGCTAGAGACCCAGCATAATGTATGTCTGCAGTACGCTATCTTAGTTGCTAGAGACCCATCACCATGGAAGTCTAGTATCCTATATGTGCAGCTAGAGACCCAGCATTATGTATGTCTGTAGTACGCTATCTTAGTTGCTAGAGATGCAGCATAATGGAAGCTGTAGGACCCTCTTTGGGCTGGATGTCTTATTACCTCATCTGAGCTGATAGCGGTCCAGCATAATGAAGGTTTGCAGTAACCTATCTGGGAAGCACTTTAGAGAGCCAGCATAATGGACGTATGTAGCATTCAATCTGGGCTTCTCCAGATTCAGCATAATGGCAGTGTGTAGAACACTCTCTGGGTAGATAAAGTCCCAGCATAATGGAGGTGTATTGCACCTATCATAATTGAGGTCTATAGTACCCTATCTAGGCTTATAGAGACCTAAGCTGCTAGAGACCCGGCACAATAGAGGTCTACAGTACCATATCTAGGATTATAGAGATCCAGCATAAAGAAGGTATGTAGTGTACCCTACATAAACTGTTAGGGACCCAGTATTATGTAGGCCTGTAGAACTCTATCTGGGCTAATAGAGACCCAGCATAATAGCGGTCTGTAGTACCCTATCTGGGATGCTATAGACCAAGTATATTGGAGGTCTCTAGTACTCTTTATGGGATGCTAGACAACAAGCGCAATGGGAGTCTGTAGTACCCTCACTGGGCTGTTGAATACCCAGCGCAATGGAGGTCTATAGTACCCTAACTGGGCTTCTAGAGACCCAGCATAATAAAGGTCTGCAGTACGCTATCCGGGCTACTAGAGACCCGGCATAATGGAGGTCTACAGTACTCTATCGAGGCTTCTAGAGGCCCAGCAAAATGAAGATATGTAGTGTACCCTATCTGGACTGTTAGGGACACAGCATAATGTAGGTCTGTAGAAGCTCTATCTGAGTATATGGGCGGCAAATAGAGACCCAGCATAATGGCGGTCTGTAGTACCCTATCTGGGACGCCAGAGACCCAGTATATTGGAGGTCTCTGGTACTCTTTAAGGGCTGATAGACATCAAGTGTAACGGAGGTCTGTAGTTCCCTGTCCGGACGGCTGGAGACCCATCATAATGGTTGTCTATAGCCTTGGCTCTTAGACAACCAACATATTGAAAGGCTGTAGTTTACTATCTGAGCTGCTAGAAACCCAACTTAATGGAGGGCTGCAGTACCCTATCTATGCCGATGAAGTCTCAGCATTATATTGGTGTATTATATCCTCTCTGAGCGGATAGAGATCCAGGACAATAGATTTCTATGGTACCATATATGGGCTTCTACAGATCCAGCATAAAGGAGGTATATCGCTTCCTATATAGGCTGCTAGAAACCCGACATAATGAAAGTCTGAAGCTCCCTATCTAGGCTGCAAGTTTCCCAGCATAATGGAGGTATGTATTATTGTAGTACCCTATATTAGTTGCTAGAGACCCATCACCATGGAAGTCTAGTATCCTATATGTGCAGCTAGAGACCCAGCATAATGTATGTCTGTAGTACGCTATCTTAGTTGCTAGAGACCCATCACCATGGAAGTCTAGTATCCTATATATGCAGCTAGAGACCCAGCATAATGTATGTCTGCAGTACGCTATCTTAGTTGCTAGAGACCCATCACCATGGAAGTCTAGTATCCTATATGTGCAGCTAGAGACCCAGCATTATGTATGTCTGTAGTACGCTATCTTAGTTGCTAGCGATGCAGCATAATGGAAGCTGTAGGACCCTCTTTGGGCTGGATGTCTTATTACCTCATCTGAGCTGATAGCGGTCCAGCATAATGAAGGTTTGCAGTAACCTATCTGGGAAGCACTTTAGAGAGCCAGCATAATGGACGTATGTAGCATTCAATCTGGGCTTCTCCAGATCCAGCATAATGGCAGTGTGTAGAACACTCTCTGGGTAGATAAAGTCCCAGCATAATGGAGGTGTATTGCACCTATCATAATTGAGGTCTATAGTACCCTATCTAGGCTTATAGAGACCTAAGCTGCTAGAGACCCGGCACAATAGAGGTCTACAGTACCCTATCTAGGATTATAGAGATCCAGCATAAAGAAGGTATGTAGTGTACCCTACATAAACTGTTAGGGACCCAGTATTATGTAGGCCTGTAGAACTCTATCTGGGCTAATAGAGACCCAGCATAATAGCGGTCTGTAGTACCCTATCTGGGATGCTATAGACCAAGTATATTGGAGGTCTCTAGTACTCTTTATGGGATGCTAGACAACAAGCATAATGGATGTCTGTAGTTCCCTATCGATACCTCTGGATGTCTGTAGTTCCCTCTCTTGGCTGCTATTCAACAAGCACATTGAAAGGATGTAGTACACTATCTGCGCTGTTGCAAACCCAACATAATGAAGGTCTGTAGAACCCTATCTAGACAAACATATTTAATGGAGGGGTGTAGGTCCCTATTTGGGCTTCTATAAACCTAGCCTAATAGATGTCAGTAGTACCCTATCCGGACTGCCAGAGACCAAGCATACGTGATGTCTGTAGTACCCTATCCTACTTACAAGAGACCCATCATACTGAAGGTCTGTAGTACTCTATCTGGGCAGCTAGAGGCTTATTATAATGGAGACCTGCAGCATCCTATGTGGAAAGCAAGAGCCCCAACATAATGGAGGCCTGCAGCACCCTACCTGGAATGCTAGAGACCAAGCATAATGGAGGCCAGCAGCATCTTATGTGGAATGCTAGAGACCCTGCATAATGGTGGCCTGCAGCACACTATGTGGAATGCAAGAGACCTAGCATAATGGAGGTCTGCAGCACCCTATGTGGAATGCTAGAGACCCAGCATAATGGAGGCCTGCAGCACCCTGTGTGGAATGCTAGAGACCCAGCATAATGGGGGCCTGCAGCACCCTATGTGGAATGCTAGAGTCCCAACATAATGGAGGACTGCAGCACCCAACCTGGAATAATGGGGGCCTGAAGCGCCCTATGTGAAATGCTAGAGACCCAGCATAATGGAGGCCTGCAGTACCCAAAGTGGAATGCTAGAGACCCAGCATAATGGGGGCCCGCAGCACCCGATGTTGAATGCTAGAGCCCCATCATAATAGAGGCCTGCAACACCCTATGTGGAATGTCAGCATAATGTAGGCCTACAGCACCCTGTGTGGAATGCTAAAGATCCAGCATAATGGAGGCCTGCAGCACCCCATCTGGAATGCTAGAGACCCAGCATAATGGAGGCCTGCAGCACCTATGTGGAATGCTATAGACCCAGCATAATAGAGACCTGCAGCACCCCATGTGGAATCCTAGAGACCCAGCATAATGGAGGCCTGCAGCCCCCTATGTGGAATAATAGAAACCCAGCATAATAAAGGCCTGCAGCACCCTACCTGGAATGCTACAGAACAAGCATAATGGAGGTCTGCAGCACCTTATGTGGAATGCTACAGACCCATCATAATGGAGGCCGGCAGCACCCCATGGGGAATGCTAAAGTTCCACCATAATGGAGGCCTACAGCACTCTACCTGAAATGTTAGAGACCCATCATAATGGAGGCCGGCAGCACCCTAAATGCTAGAGACCCAGCATGATGGAGGCCGGCAGGATTCTATGTGGAATGCTAGAGACCCAGCATAATGGAGGTTTGCAGCACGCTATGTGGAATTCTAAAGACCAAGCATAATGGAGGCCTGCAGCACCTTGTGTGGAATGCTAGAGACGCAGCATTATGGAGGCCTGCAGCAACCCACCTGGAATGCTAGAGACCCATCATAATGGAGGCCTGCAGCACCCTCTGTGGAATGCTAGAGACCCAGCATAATGGAGGCCTGCAGCACCCTTTCTGGAAGGCTAGAGCTCCAGCATAATAGAGGCCTACCTGGAATGCTAGAGACCCATCACAATGGAGGCCTGCACGCTATGTTGAATACTAGAAACCAAGCATAATGGAGGCCTGCAGCACCCTACCTGAAATGCTAGAGACCCATCATAATGGAGGCCTGCAGCACCCTACCTGAATGCTAGAGACCCATCATAATGGAGGCCTGTAGCACCCTATGTTGAATGCTAGAGACCCAGCGTAATGGAGGCCTGCAGCACCCTGTGTGGAATGCTAGAGCCCCAGTATAATAAAGTCCTGCAGCACCCAGTGTGGAATGCTAGAGACCCAGCGTAATGGAGGCCTGCAGCACCCTGTGTGGAATGCTAGAGCCCCCAGCATAATGGAGGCCTGCAGTCACCCTACCTGGAATGCTACCCATCATAATGGAGGGCTCCAGCACCGTTCCTTGAAGGCTAGAGACCCATCATAATGGAGGCCTGCAGCGCCCTATCTGGAATTCTAGAGACCCAGCACAATGAAGGCCTGCAACACCCTGTGTGGAATGCTACAGCCCCAGCATAATGGAGGCCTGCAGCACCCTACCTGGAATGTTAGAGACCCAGCATAATGGGGGCCTGCAGCACTCTATGTGGAATGCTAGAGTCCCAGCATAATGTAGGCCTGCAGCACCCTGTGTGGAATGCTAAAGACCCTGCATAATGGAAGCCGGCAGCACCCTACCTGGAATACTAGAGACCCAGCATAATAGAGGTCTGCAACACCCTACCTGGAATGCTAGAGACTCATCATAAGGGAGGCGTGCAACACCCTACCTGGAATGCAAGAGACCCAACATAATGGAGGCCTGCAACACCCTACCTGGAATGCTAGAGACCAAGCATAATGGAGGCCAGCAGCATCTTATGTGGAATGCTAGAGACCCTGCATAATGGTGGCCTGCAGCACACTATGTGGAATGCAAGAGACCTAGCATAATGGAGGTCTGCAGCACCCTATGTGGAATGCTAGAGACCCAGCATAATGTAGGCCTGCAGCACCCTGTGTGGAATGCTAAAGACCCTGCATAATGGAAGCCGGCAGCACCCTACCTGGAATACTAGAGACCCAGCATAATAGAGGTCTGCAACACCCTACCTGGAATGCTAGAGACTCATCATAAGGGAGGCGTGCAACACCCTACCTGGAATGCAAGAGACCCAACATAATGGAGGCCTGCAACACCCTACCTAGTATGCTAGAGATCAATCATGATGGAGGCCTGCAGCAACCTACTTGGAATGCCTGAGACCATCATATGTGGAATGCTAGAGACCAAGCATAATGGGGCCCTGAAAAAACCCATGTGGAATGCTAGAGACTCATCATAATGGAGGCCTATAAAACCCTACCTGGCATGCTAGAGACCCAGCATAATGGAGACCTTCAACACCCTACTTGAAATGCTAGAGACCCATCATAATGGAGGCCTGCAACACCCTACCGGGAATGCTTGAGACTCGGCATAATGGAGGCCTGCAACACCCTACCTGGAATACTAGAGACCCATCAAAATAGAGGCCTGCAACACCCTACATGGAATGCTAGAGACCCATCATAATGGAGGCCTGCAACATCCTACCTGGAATTCTAGAGACCCAGCATAATGGAGGCCTGCAACACCCTACCTGCATGCTTGAGACCCAGCATAATAGAGGCCTGCAATACACTACCTGGAATGCTAGCGATCCATCATAATGGAGGCCTGCCGTGCCCTATGTGGAATGCTAGAGACCAAGCAAAATAGAGGTCTGCAGCAGCCTATGTGTAATGCTAGATACCAAGCATAATGGAGTTTTGCAGCACCCCATGTGGAATGCTAGAGACTCATCGGCGTGCAGCACCTTACCTCGAATGCTAGAGACCCAGCATAACAGAGGCCTGCAGCATCCTACCTGGAATGCTAGCGTCCAAGCAATGTGGAGGCCTGCAGGACCCTATGTGGAATGCTGGAGCTCCAGTATAATGGAGGTCTGCAGCACCCTACCTGGAATGCTAGAGACCAAGCATAATTGAGGTCTGCAGCACCCTATGTGGAATGTTATAGACCCATCATAATGGAGGCCTGCAGCACCCTACCTGGAATGCTAGAGACCCATCATAGTGGAGGCCTGCAGCACCCTACCTAGTATGCTAGAGACCAAGCACAAAGGAGGCCTGCAGCACTCTTCCTGGAATGCTAGATACCAAGCACAATGGAGGCCTGCATTACCCTATGTGGAATGCTAGAGACCCAGCATAATGGAAGCCTGTAGCACCCTACCTAGAATGCTAGAGACCACGCATAATAGAGGCCTACAACACCCTACTTAGAATGCTAGAGACCCATCATAATAGAGGCCTGCAGAACCCTACCTAGTATGCTAGAGACCAAGCATAATGGAGGCCTGCAGCACCCTACCTTTAATGCTAGAGACCCAGCATAATGTATGCCTGCAGCACCCTATCTTGAATGCAAGAGACCAGGCATAATGGAGGCCTGCAACACCCTACCTAGTATTCTAGAGACCAGGCACAATGGAGGCCTGCAGCACCCTATGTGGAATGCTAGAGACCCATCATAATGGAGGCCTGCAACACTCTACCTGGAATGCTAGAGACCCAGCATAATGAAGGCCATGTAGCACACTATGCTAGAGACCCACCATAATAGAGTCCTGCAACGCCCTACCTGGAATGCTAAAGACCAAGCAAAATGGAGGCCTGCAGCACCCTACCTGGAATGCTAGAGACCAAGCATAATGGCGGCCTGCAGCACCATACCTGGAATGCTAGAGACCAAGCACAATGGAGGCCTGCAGCACCCTATGTGGAATGCTAGATACCCAGCATAATGGAGGCCTGCAGCACCCTATGTGGGATGCTAGAGACCCAGCATAATGGAGGCCTGCAACACCCTACCTTGAATGCTAGAGACCAAGCATAATGGGGGCATGCAGCACCCTATGTAGAATGCTAGAGACCAAGCATAATGGAGGCCTGCAGCACCCTTTGTGGATGGTAGAGACCCATCATAATGGAGGCCTGCAGCTCCCCACATGGAATGCTAGAGCCCCATCTTAATGGAGGCCTGCAGCGCCCTATGTGGAATACTAGAGACCAAGCATAATTGAGGTCTGTAGTGCCCGTTCTGGGTGGAGAGAGATCCAGCATAATGGAGGTTTGTAGTACTCTATCTATGCTGTTACAAACACTGCATAATTGATGTATGACTTTGTAATTCCCTATCTTGGCTGCTAGACAACCAGCATAATGCAGGCCTGTAGACCCCTATCTCTCCTGCTATAGACCCGGTATAATTGAGGTCTGTACTTCTCAGTCTAGACTGCTGGAGAGCCAGCATAATGGTGGTCTAGAGAACAGTAATTGGGCTGGTAGAAACCCAGCATATTGGAGGTTGGTAGTACAGAATCTGTGCTACCAGAGACCCAGCATTAAGAAGATCTGTATTACCTTCTATAACCTGCTAGAGTCCCAGGCTAATGGAGGTCCGTAT